>OZ002740.1:96327102-96799000 GCA_963924295.1 Dioctria rufipes | reverse complement strand
TTATGCTCATCGAGAAAAATGACCCTCTCAACCTGATAAGAAAATACTCTAATATCGCAGCAGTTTCACATGATCTATTTTCAGATATATATTCACCAAGCCCAGCTAAACACATGATAACCCCTGACAGCCAGAGCATATAAAGCAAAAACTGATATCACCAAGTTCCAAGCTGGCAAGTAAACAATGGCTTATTGTCGCTAAAGCTCTCATCCTGCAAGTATACAGACCAACTCAACACAAGCATGATAATTCCAGGCAGGCATAGCATATAAATCAAACAACTGATAATACACACAGCTCCAAGCTGGCATGTAAACGATCATGTCGACCTCAAGCATGTATGTTAGAGCGAGGCAGATGTTGTGTGTTAGAGCGAGATGGTTGAAAGGTATGGTATTCACTAAAACTTCCTACTAGATTATATGCACCCACCGCGCATAAAGGAAAGTTCAAGCATCACCAAACTTAATTTATTCTCAAAATATTTGTTAATCCCAGACCCGAAAAATATAACGAATTATAAACAAAACCTGTGGAATTCCTCATTGACCAATATGAATAAGATAATTTCAAGCTATCATAACCGCCTCAAGTATGAACAGATAATGTTAGAGCGACACAGATGTGTTTGATAGAGTCAGATGGTTGAAAAGTATGGTATTCACTAAAGCTTCCTACTATATTATGCACACCCACCATCCATAAAATAAACTTCGAGCAGCAATAAACTTAACCCAATCTCAACCGCCACGATCTTGGCAAAAGGTAATATCAAATTACCTGCTAAGCCATGTCATTACACCTGACAACCAAAAATTATTCTTTTACTGCTCCCATACAATTTCCATTACTTAATATCATAGCACTATCGACTATCGTCGAAGCTTTTAATTTAACCACTCTCAACCTAAAGCCAACATGTATATACTGATAGCATATAAAGCAAACAACTGATAATACCAAGCTCCAAGCAGGCTAGTATATGACCAAATCCACCTCAAGCATATGTATTAGAGAGAGACAGATGATGTGTTAAAGCGAGATAATTGCAAAAGTAAATTTGGACTTCCATAAGAAATAACATGAGATTTTTGATGTCGAACTCTTATCGCTTAAGCAGAAAAGGGTCACTTTTCCGAAAAAGTTACTCTAGAAAGATTTCGTATTGCAACACTGGTCATTCCATTATACCAGATCACCAAAAATTAGGTTTTGATTTCACCCATACGACTTCCACTACTCATCTAAGTCAACATATCATACTATGTTAATATCATAGCAATATCTTCCTACAAAGGTGTGGCCACTTTCGGACTATGCTAAAAAGCTATTCTAGAAAGATTTCAAGTGGTAACATTGACCGTGCCATTACACCTGATCATAAAAACAATTGTTAATAAGACTTTCTTTTACTGCACCCATACAACTACCACTGCTCATCCAAGATATTCCTCAAATCAACATATTATACTACCACCTTCTTTTCTTAAACCCTTAAATCCTTCTCAATATTACGATAGAATTAGTCTTCGATTCAACATTTTTTTAAGAATTTCAGTTATATTTAAGCTTTGGATCATGAAGCCGTGAGAATACTTTCCTCCAATCAAATAAAAACATATACATACATCGATTCAATCCCTCATACCAAAACCCCGAGAATACTTCCCAAGCCATGAAACAGAAATCTATTTGTGTTCATTGAGAGTCCGCTATCTAAAATGTTCTATATTGATACTTATAGAAAACTGCCAAACATTGAATTTATATATATGCTATAGAGCCTAACTTACTATCTATAGAGGAAAATAGTCTTCTAGTAATTTACAGCTTGGTTACTTACCTTCCCAAAGGCTACACTTACTACATACCTTACTTATCAAAATAATAAAATAGTTTTGATTAAAATGTAACCTTACATATTACGCCCACTAACTCTCAGCTGAATGTGTGTCTATTTGCAGCCGGAACCCGATATCTCGATATCATCAGCCCAAGGTACGGCGCCATATACAATTATTACTCAAAAGGGAGTACTCGTAGTCATTTGGTTAAAAATTTATTTTGGTTCGGAAGATAAGAAAGTAGGCTTGGGATTATCAGAACACCACATTTCTGTACGAATAGAAGTTAGATCATTAAAGCGGCCCCACCCCGCCGCTAATGATCTCAGCCAACAAGTTATGTAGCCCCATTCAACAACAAGCCTGATAATTCCAGGCAACCATACTATACTCATAGCATACAAAGCAGACACAAGCTCCAAGCTGGCATGTATATGATCAAGTCCACCTCAAACATGTGTGCTAGAGAGAGAAAGATGTTTTGAGAGAGCGAGATGGTTTCAAGGTACGGTATTCACTAAAGCTTCCTAATGTGTTGGAACGAGGCATATTACAGCACTCCACTACTCATCCAAAACTAAATTAATATAATCATGCCAACTTCTTTCATCAAAACTTTTAATTTAATCCACCCTAACCAACCTAATGCTTTCATGACAAGATTTAAAAATAAGTAAATAACCCTAACCACTCTCGACCATCGCCCCGGTCTTCACCAAAGCTTCTATATCCTACTAGAATTATGTATAAGATTTTTACTGAGCGAAAGACTTTCCAATAGACACAAAAAAATCGCTCAACTTGTTTACTTTTCTCGGCTGTGCGAGTTTGTTTGATATAAAATTACCAGTCATCCCATTACACTTGAAGACTAAAAATTTTCTAACAAGGCTGCAGCTATACAATTTTCATTACTCGTCTAAGTCGCCACATCATCCTACATTAATATTATAGCTCACAAAGATTTTAATTTAACCAATTCTCAACTTAATGCTTACAAAAAAAATAGCCTAGACTTGAATTATAAGTAATATGAATTACATCATAAAAGGTATGATCGCTAATATCCATAGCCCGTAGAGGATTTCTGATAAGACTTTTCAGTACACGCACACCCCTACAGCGAAAATTTTCTAGGCTTTAATTTCCATTCTTACCATCCCAAGCAGCCGTGATCTCTTTTTAGATATCGAATATCATGATCACTTTTGTTTATAAAAGATACATACAGACAACAACTTACGCTATAGTTGTTGTTGATTTTTTATCTACAAAAGAAATTCTCAATTATAACTTCCACTACTCATCTAAGACAACTTATCAGTTGTTATTTTTTTTCAGCTAAAGAAATCGGGAATCGTTCAATTTGTTTACTTTACTCGGCTCTGTGCGAATTTTGTTTACATTATTCGACTGCGATTTATTCGGCTGTACGAATTGTTTATGCAATGAATCAAATTAGAAGCATTGCACCTGAAGATCAAAAATTAGGTAATTTCTTATCTAAGCCAACATACCTACCTACGTTAGTTGTTGTTGTTGCTAATTTAATAACATGGTGCAATACGGAATATCACCTGGTAGAAAACATTTTGGTATGACGTAGTGTGTGCGTGTGTGTGTGTGTGCGTGTGTGTGTGTGTGTGTGTGTGTGTGTGTGCATGTGTGTGTGTGTGTGTGTCTAGCCTCGCACAAGTGTCCCGATGTCTCTGTTCCCACAACTCTAAGCGTATATAGCAAGTTTAAAGAACATTCACACAACACCTCCATGGCCTGATGGTAGAGCGCCTTGGAATTTACAAAACCAAGCGTTCTCGGTTCGATTCCAGCAAAAGCCACCATTCTTTTATTAAAAATCAGCTAAGACAAGAGCTTGAACAACTTATGGGAATCAGCCAACCAGATGACGTCATCCCCCTGGTCAGCCAGACGGTAGGAAGGAATTCCCTCATGCAGGCGTAGACTAGAACAGTTTGAATTTTCAAATCAGCTATGACAGAGCTTGATCAGCTGACGGGGATCGGCAACCAGATGACGTCATCTCCTGGTCAGCCAGACGATAGGAAAGGAATTCCCCAGGCATGCCCTGTGACGTATACCACTAGACGGAATCCCCCTCAGTGGCCCAGACCCCCGTCCAGAGCTACCAAAATAGTTGGAATTTTCCGGACACTTTTTGTATGGAAAAAGTGATCCAGAACCGGCATAGCTATACTACTAGTATTTTCGATCGGATTGTTACTGGTGATGAAACGTGGGTTCATCACTATGACCCTGAGAGCAAGCAAGAGTCTATGCAGTGGCACAAAAAAGGATCACGCCCGCCGAAGAAGTTCAAAGTCACTCCGTCCGCAGGAAAGCTCATGGCCACGGTGTTTTGGGATTCTAAAGGAATCTTGCTAATCGAGTACACAAAAAAAGGTCAAAGTATTACTGCTGCATCATACGCAACCACCCTGCGTAATTTAAAGGAGGCAATTAAAGAAAAAAGACGTGGAAAATTAACCGCAGGTGTGTTGCTGCTTCACGACAACGCGCCGGTTCACAAGGCACGCCTTACCCAGGCTGCTGTGCGGGAGTACAGATTTGAAGAAATCAATCATCCAGCTCTCAGGCCGGACCAGGCCCCTAGTGATTATTATCTATTCCCTAATCTTAAAAAAGACCTTCGTGGAAAGCATTTTTCGGACGATGAAGAGTTGAAGGGAGCAATAAACGAACATTTTTCGGGCCATGAAGAAAAATATTTTTCAGAGGGAATTGAAAAGTTACTTTCACGAACAAATAAATGTGTTGAGATGTGAGGGGAGTATATTGAAAAACAAAATTTATTCAGAATTTTCTGCCTTTTCCTTCATACCTATACCGAGAATACATTGAACTCCCCTCGTATAACTATAAAAGCCACTTCAGCATTGTTTTGCTAGGAGCTTGCGATGCAATCTATTGCTTCACAACTGTGGACGTACGAGCATATGGAAGTCAAAGCGATGGAGGTGAAGGTTTACAGTTCCATAGCATTATTTATGTTAATTCTTCTTTTATATGAATACTAGCATATTCTAAGTTTGGAAAACAGCTGCTAGGAAATAAACTTCCGTTACCAGTGTCATCTCGTCTTCTAATTCAACGATTGAATCTCCATACTATT
This sequence comes from Dioctria rufipes, assembly GCA_963924295.1. Taxonomy (NCBI): domain Eukaryota; kingdom Metazoa; phylum Arthropoda; class Insecta; order Diptera; family Asilidae; genus Dioctria; species Dioctria rufipes. Next base: position 96,794,002 of record OZ002740.1, on the reverse strand, counting down.
TTATCGGGGATCCTGCATTCCACTAAAACAGCACATTATGCGGCCATATCCAGCCAAATCGCTAAGGCGTAACAAACGTATTTTCAATTATCGGCCTTCAAAAGTACGTGTCTTTATTGAAAATACGTTTGGCATTCTTGTCGCTCGATGGAGAGTGTTAAGTTTGCCAATTACATGTTTCCCAGAAAACGCGGAAAGAGTAGTACTCGCAACGATAACATTGCATCACTTCATAACAATGAACGAATCAATACCCACATATTGTCCGTCTAGTTATGTTGATTGGGAAGATGAAGACGGTAATAGGCAACCTGGTGATTGGAGGAAGGAAGTCGACGACTACGACTTACCATCAGCTAAAATTGGCATTTCATCAATGAGGGTGCAATAGAGGGGCAAACTAAAATCAAGTGAAAGCAGCGATAATTAAGATGAAACTTAAAGCTAAGCATAGTTGGAATAAATATAAACGCTATTATAATAAATGGTTTAAGTTAATATGTGTTTATAAATGAAAAAACTAAACTGAAACTCAAAAATTCAAAAGATAAAAACATAAATAAAAAATATTCAAAATTAAAAAAAAAAGAACAATTTCTCTTCAGTTTTCTCTCTCCACTTCATCCAACTGGACTAAAATTTCAGCACGTACTGTAATGCGCATGACCGGCCGCAAATTATTAATGATGCAGGATGCCTCTCGGGGCTTTCTGGAGTAGTATTTGCGATTGGGGCAGATTGCTGGTGAGGGGTTTTCATAAATGCATTAAATATAGTATGTGCCTATTTATACATACAGTATGTATACGCAATAGGTGAAGAGGAGGGGGGGGGGTCGCGCATAGATCAGTGACACACACAGCCACACACACACACACACACAACCTGAACGCACAGGCACGCACAATACCCCCCCCCCCCGCCGCGACCGTTTAACCTATTGCGTATACATACTGTTTGTATAAATAGCCAATTACGTATATGTATACTATATAAATAAATGGCCAGTTACGTATACATATACTGTATGTGTAAATAGCCAATTACGAATAGGTACATATACTGTATGTATAAACTTCCAATTACGTATATATACAGTTTGTATAAATAGCCACATCCTTAAATGTATCCATAGTTTGCATTAATTTTTCCTCCATTCCTTTGTTGTTATTGCGTCTGCTGCTTTCTGAGCTTTGCGCTCCACTACTGGATGCAGACACCAATAAGTTCTCCGTGACTTCAACCTGCTCATGCAACATGTCTATAGGGCTCCGAAGTTGCTCCTCACATTCCAGACTTGCGAAGCCTCCTTCCGTCGTGAGAAGCTCTGATGATACGCTTTCTCCAAACGACTTCTGCTGTAGTAATTGGATTTAGTGCTGAAAATCAAAGCAGTGCATAGTAAACTATATCTTTACCTTCTAGGTTTTATGTGATCTTTAAGGAAGCTTAAATGCTGAAAGTGTTCCCACATGCATATATCTGGAGCTCCGCTACTAGAAGGCATAATTCTCAATTGTTTCCTTTACATATCGGTCCCGGTGCGACCTCCAACGCCTCTGACAATCCTGTGGACGGTAAATCCTCTGCGATTTTCTGCAATTTCTGCATTTTTGCAAAAGTATTTTTATATCCTAAACTCTGTTTAGCATTCAAAATCTCATATTTCCACACCTCGTTAATTAATTTTTCGTCGAAACTAATTCTTTTATGCTAGCGAGTTTCATTCAAAAGCAACAGTTTCTTCAGCTGCAAAAAACTTTCAATCCGGTACTTACATAAAAGTTGAAATTTGACCAAGTTTCTTGCGGCAAATGCGGAAACTGCGTTCTTTGTGTGCAAACTAATGTACATTTCTTTAACGTTTAATCCGGCATTGATTCATTCATTCTGTTCCAGCGGTTCCATTAAACGTGTTATTAAAGTAAGTCGCTTTTCACAGATATCTGATGCAATAGATTCGGAAATTAGAGAAGATCGTAGTTCTACTGTTTCAAGATCTGCAAAAACTTCATCAAATATCTTTAACTCATACTGTAAGCAATATGGGCACCATCAACTTCTCTAAATCTTCCGAATTTCGCTATATCAATAATCAAGACTGCATTTAGCGCCACAGTTATGATTGTAAATAAATTTTTGTGTACCTACTGTAAAAATAGTGGACACCATATAAAACACTTTAGAAAACGGGCATTTAACAGAAATAGAAAATCAAAGCTACAATTTCCAAATAATTCGCAGCAGAGAAACTTTTCAGGTACTAGAACGGGCAGAGACGGCGTAACCAGGGCCAAAATTGTACAGTCAATTGCCAACTAAATGAGTGCATTGTTAAATTGATACCATCCCAAATTACAAACTCGGCCAACAAGCTGAAAACTAAGTGAACAAACGTGCAGTGAAAATCCGGTAAACAATTCCAACCCTCCTAATAAATTGAGTTATGTTGCTAAATCGTGTCATGCTAATCTTTCGTTGAAATCAGGTTGTGATTCATCACAGGATGCACTATACGCTTTTGACTTTTTGCTTGGTGCTATTGCTAGACCTCGCCGAACCATATTACGTAACAATTTTATATCGTGTCAGGATAACATAAAACATATTCCTAAATCGTGTACAGAAAAAGAAAATTCTAAATCTAAACCGTGCAATTTTCAATTGTGTATTCTAACTCAAGTAAACGCGAGTCGGCTATTGCTAATTAGCTCTTGACTCCTACCTTAATCCATAAAGTTTCTTAACCATCGAAGAATTCTGTTACAAATCTTTTTAGTAAGTGTGAATTGCCTATTCTGAAAAGTCTCAGCAAAAGGTTTCCAAGTCAAATAATTCTGAACTGTTCTTAAATCACAATTCTTTTTCCCCGAGTTCTCGTCGCTCAGATCGATCTCTGAAACTACGAATTTCCAAGCCAGCTTCGGATCCCAAGGCCGGCAGCAGCGAATCCTTGCCTAAAGTGTATCACATTAATCCACAATCGGTAAAAATAAAAGATTCGGTTAATTTTGACGTACTATGTACTAAGTTCTAGCGACTTCAAACTTATACGATAAAGATTACGTATCTGGCAGTGCGGCCACTTATAATTTAGAATAAACAGGCACCCTTTTCACTCACGTCATATAATCAGTCAGTCGTATATCTGCCATGCGCTCGCAAGCCTCAACTCTTACTTCAATATACGCTTTAATACGTTTAGTTTTTGTTTTTTTTATAAAAATTGTAGAGGTAAGAAATTAGTTAATATAATGAATTCTGTGATAAAGTTTCAGAATAAACATGAAGTTAGTTTTTTGTATATAATCCTATATTACACGACGGCCTATATATACAAACTTTAAAAATATTTATTTTAAAATGCAGTACGGTGTAACTTTACTGTAGTCTCCCAAACAAGTTGTATCTAAGCTCCGTTCGGTGGAAAATGCAACAGGTTCTATCGTTCTTACAAAAAATTCGAAATAGTGTCATCCGTAATACGACATTTTTGTAAAATGAAGTGTTTTGCGAGGGCGCCTCTATGCAATATTTATATAAAGGAAAGTTTAATGATGCGCAGAAATTTTTGATGGTGGATAGTGAAAATAATACTGTGAATTTCCTAGAATTTCTGGGTGAATGTTAGTCTTAAATTAGTTATTACATTTTGTTTATATTTTCTCTATTTTATAATGTATTATATTTCGCAGAAGGAATTACAAACGGATGAATTTACGAGAGGCTGCATGCTTAACCCTTAGTTTGTGACACCGGCTTTCTATTATCGTTAGGAGTGCTAAGTTAAGCCTAAATATATATTGTTAGAAGATTAGTAATTATTTTCAACTAAGACTAGTATTTAATTGTCCACACAAGATTAAAGATGGACTCGTGTGGATCTCTGGTTTCCGAATGGATCCATCCTTGGTTCAGATGTAGCCTCACCGTTGCGATCGAGACTTCAATCGTAATGTGCATCTGCACGGGAAGGATAACGTTAACAGCCCGATTGCTGGTAGACTTGAATGCACCGCTTATGCTGAGTAGGCACAATCTTTGATTCTTCACCAATATCTTACGATCATTAGGATACTCCATTGCATTCCACCATACCACACAGCCATAGGCTAACATGGGTCGGGTGACGCTAATGTATATCTACTGCTGTGCAATTTATACATCAAGGACTGGGAGTACTTTTTGAGTAGGACATCACCAGCCCTGTATTAAAAGATATCTTTTTTTACAATAAAAACTCACTTTTCTATTTAAAACTTGTACTTTTCACTTGTTTATTGTTATTACTTCTAAATAATTCGTAAGATCATCTTGGAAAGGTAATATATATTTATTGCTTTCATAACTTATGGGTAAGGGTCCCACTAAGTCTACGACTATTTTTTCGAATGGTTTCGAGCTGCTAGTGGTTATTCTCATTGGTATTTTTGAATTTCTTTAAAGTTTATTTTTCTGGCAAGAGGGACATTTTGTTATAAAATTCTCAACGTCTTTGGTTATTCCTGACCAATTATAAGCAGTTTGAATTCTTTTTAAAGTGCGAGTGATACCTGATGACCTCCAAGAGGGCCTACGTGGTATGCGTTTATAACATCCGTTATTTGCCTGTTATAGGTTAACTCTTGCACCTTGGTTACATAGGTCGTGATTCGACTATTTCCTTCTTTGAAAACGTATTTAATCATGTTTTTAAGTTCGGAAAGTACAGTTAGTTCTAATGGAGGAATGGAAATAGCTATGTTCTGATGACCATGGAGAATTGTTTTATTTGTTCTATGCTCCCTAAAACTTTTTGGTGCTCTTTACGCATTGGAATTATGCATTTGACAAGTATGAAATTGCAATTCGAGTTTTCGTAATAGAAGACTTTGTTCAACTCGAATGTGGCTTTCAGCAGGTTTTTTGATATAGGTAAAAGAAAACATTTTGTTTTTATCCGTTTATCACGCAACAGAGTTACATTTTCTTCTAAATTTATTTCGATTGTGGAGACTATTGAATTTAAGTAGTCGTTGTAAAAATGCTCTAAATCTTTAGAAGCAATTATTTTGTTAATCCTTTTTTGACTTTTAGTTACCACGTTTACAGATTGCTTAGAATTGTTTTCTTCCTTATTTTTAAGAAGATTTAATCTGCTAAGTGCATAGGCATTATCGTTCAATTTTTCTGGTTTATGCAGAATTTTATAGTCATATTCTAGACGAATTCTCCATCTCATTAAGCGAGAGGAACAGTCCTTCAGGTTCATCATCCATACCAGTGGCTTATGGTTGGTTATGATGGTAATTTTCCTTCCTTAGACGTATGGGCGGAATTGTTCTACTCCATATACTATTGCGAGTAATTCCTTTTCGATTGTTGAGTATCTCGTTTCGGCTTGATTCGGTGTTCGACTTGCAAAACAAATCGGTCTATCTTCACCGATTTTACCTTGTGAGAGCATTGCACCTATACTTAAATCGCTGGCGTCGGCCCTGACTATAAATTCCTTATCAAAGTCAGGATATGTCAATATGGGAGCTTCGATTAACTTGTTCTTTAGAGTCCGAAATGATTCGTCGCAGAATTCATCTCAGATGAATGGACAGTCCTTTTTGAGTAACTTTGTAAGTGGTTTTGTCAATTTGGCGAAGTTAGGAATAAATCTTCTATAATACCCAACGAATTCTAGAAAAGCTTTTATATCTTGAACCTTTTTCGGAATCGGATAAGCTTTTACAACTTCTATTTTGGATTCATCGTTCAACTTTATCACTTACTATGTGTCTTAAATAATTAATTTCTTTTCTTAAAAAGCGACATTTGTCAGGCTATAGTTTCAGTCTGCTATCTCTTAATCGCTGAATTACTTCAATGAGCTTCTCGTTGTGATCTCTCAAGCTATATCCGTAGATAACTATATCGTCGAGGTAGACAAAGCAACGTATCCCTTGTAATCCAGTTAAAATGGAATTCATCAGCCTCTGAAAGGTGGCTGGAGCTCTTTTTAATTCGAACGGCATTCGGTTAAAATAATATTGCCCAAAAACCGTGCTGAAGGCAGTTTTTTTCTTGTCAGTTTCATGCATAGCAATTTGATGAAATCCACTAGCCAAATCGAGTGTGGTGAAATACTTGGATCTGCCAAGCTGGTCTAATATATCTGTCATATTAGGCAGCAGATAAGCATCACCAACAATTATTTCATTCAATCGCCGAAAGTCTATGACTATTCTCCATCTTTTTGTTCCTGTAGTATCTACCTTTTTCCGTACAAGCAGAAGAGGAGAATTCCAAGGACTTCTACTAGGGCTAATGATACAATCAGTCAACATGCCTTGGATATGGCTATTAATGTCATCTCTCTGAGATACTGGTAGCCTATAAGGTTTAATATAAATTGGAGGTTTGTCTACCATACCTCGGTATGAGTGAGAAGATCTCCTTCAATATAGAAAAGATCGTTAAATTGTCGGCAAATTGAAGTCATAGCTTCTTTTTCTTCCATATTGCAGTGGTCTAGGTTTATTGATCCTATTAGTTTTTTAATATTTGCGCAATTGGGTTTTTAGAATCCGTGATCAATTCATAGTCAGCAGGATTCTCCCAGGTAGGTGCTACCTTATCCAAATCAAGAGTTATTTCAGACTGATTTATATTTAACAAAAGCACTTCCGCATGATTTTTATTCGATTGAGTTAAACATTACCAAGAAATATACCTGGTGCGACTTCCTTCTGAAGACATAATAATTCTTTTTCTGAAATTGGAGTTGGAATTTTGACTACTACTTTTGTTCGAGGGGGTATTTGAATGTTAGAATGTTTATTTGATTGACATTTTTCTTTGTTTCCTTGAAGTTTGTTGATAGGCTAGTATATGTGTCTACATCAGGAATGTGATCACTAGGATGATTCTTTTCTTGATTTATACTCTTTAAATTCATTTAGAGGGCTCTCAATATTTGTGGAACTCTTATTTATGACATTTAGGCCACAGTAGTAGCATCGTGTATCCATCTCTTTTTGCAGTGGAATACATATCTCACTGTATTTTTGCAGTGGAATATATTTCTCACTGTCTTTTTGAGTATAATCATATTTTTGCAGTGTAATACATCTCTCACTGTCTTTTTGTGTATCATTAATTACGATTGTGTTAGATTTATTCATATAACTTTCATTATTATTGTTATTATTTGTTTTAATCCCTTCTCGAATCGTGGTATTTTCACTAATGTCTTTATCGCTAATGTCATCTACATTAATTTCTAGATATTTCTCTCTATAATTTATACAACATTCGTATAGCCTGAGAAAATCATTTCCTAAGAGTCCATCATAACTCAAATTTGTATTTTGCTCTATTACGTGAAATGGGTGGTCAATTTGAACTCCTTCTGCTAAATCGATTCCTATTCTACGGTATATTATGCCCACAGAGGCAATGAAATCACCGGTTAGGGTAGTGATTCTACACTTTTGATTTTCATGTATCAGGTAGTTTTCGGTAGTGGAAATATACTTAAGTAAACTTATCTCGGCACCTGTATCAACCAAGAAAGTTGAGTATTTCCTATTGGATATCGATATAGGTAGATTTACTGTAATGGAGTTATTTTGTTATATTGATGAGTATACGAATGCTTAAAGATCTGGGTTTATTTAAATTGTTTGAGAGTGAATCACGGCTTCTGTTGTGATTTGGCGGGGGAGCTTTTCGTGAGCTTCCTCCCGAACAATATCGTTTTTCGGTGACATTACAACAGGAGCCCATCGTAATTGCCGAACATAATCAGGCTGTACATCGTTACATGGAGATTTACTGGCAGTACCTTATACCGCAGTACCTTGAAATAGTTGTAGCCGGATTTGTTCATTACGTTGCCTTTTCCGACATTCACTTATATGGTGATTAGGTTTCTGACAATAAGCACAGAAGACTTGATTTACTGCCTACTTTATTTGAGTTTGAGGAGCGAAGGAAGAAATAGCTCTATTCGTAAAGCACGTTGCTCTAGTGTGACTTTTTTTATTACAAATGTCACCGGAAGCAATTTCTCTAAAAAATTAGAAGGACCTGGTTTCTGAATGTTTTTTTTTTGTGATTTGGTGACTGGGGAGTAGATCTCGTTATGCGAGTTGCGTGAGCAGTAACGTATGCAATCAATTTACGTAGGCTATCTTCATTCTTTGTTTTAGCTATAATTTTTAGCTGTTTGTCGCGTAATCCGTCTTCAAAAACAAGAATAGCTCCCTTCTCATTTTCTTTGATTAATAATGCGCGCGCCTGAGTATCAGATTTCTCGTTATTAGTAGCTTCGTTCAGCTCTGATAATGCCTTAGTTACTCTTGGGCATAATCTTTAGATTCTTCTTTAAAACCTTGTCGGAGTAGCATCAGCTCATTTTAGGCAGTGAAGCGTGACTTTTTCTCCTGAAATTGGGAGTTTATTAATACCTTGGCTGCTTCCCATGTATTGAAGGTTTCATACTCAATGTATCATAATCTGCCACAATCAATCTGCCTCTGAGAAGGTACAATCTGAGATCTGCAGGGGTTTTTGCAGTTAAAAATAGAGAATCGCAGCTTGTTAGAAACTTATGCAAATCGGCAGAATTTAGAATTCAAGAATTAGACTGCGTGCGTCTGCGAAGGTAATTTTGAAAACACACTCTGCTTCTTGCGGAGGTGGCGTTGTTGTAGCCATTATGATACGGCTATACCGGTTATTCCTGATGGTTAGTATTTAGCTTTCTTATGTTTCACTCACCACAATAAACAAGATAGTTTTCTTTGTTTATAAAAAGAAAACACAACTGATTAATTAATTTAACAACAGTTTAGATCACACGATGTTTACCGAGTTTATATCATGCACTTTTTTAAAAAGAAAATAAATCAACTAAGCGACGAGGAGCAGATAATTTAGAAGAATTGAAGAAACTCGCGCTTCCGGGCTATATAGGTAGTCCACTTCCCCCCCCCCCCCCCTTTTTTTATGGTAACACAATTCGTTATTCAGACAAAAAGATTAAATCAACGGTAACACAAATCAGAAATAAAATGACACCAAAAGTACAACCAACGAAGGTATAAAAAAAAGATAATCACATTATAGTAGTAAAATTTTTCAAAATCGGATGCAAGAAAATCACTAGAGAACTATTAAACCAACCATGGGTACAAAACGAATATAAAAGATTTTTCTTTTCACACAAAAAAAAAAACGTTTCTCACCACTTTACAAATGAATATACACTACCTACGAAGCTAGAGGAGCAATTAACATATCGCGTGAGAACGACAACAAGAACAGCTGGTAATTCATGTATGTGTTTAAAAAAAAAATATTTCATTTGATATAATATAGTAAGATATGCATGTTTAATATAATTAATTTATAATATAAAAAAAAAACGTGTAGGTTTAAAAAAAATGTACTTTACTTTAAATCAGTTAGCTTTTCTTTTAGCTCTAAGAAGTAGCTGAAATCCATGGTTTCTTCGTCTGGTCCTGCTGGTGAGGTGAACTTGCTGATTTCCTTTTTTATTTCCTAGATATTATGCTCCAGATTCGTCGGTAATTTGTGTTTTCCTTTTGTTGGGTGTCCATATAGGGTCTGCCTTCCCTCTTTTTTTTTATTTTAAATTCTTGAGCGCTGTTACTTGGCTTTTACATGCTTCTGACAGATTTTAGGTTACCTGCTGAGGGCCTGTATGCAGTTTACCCTTTATTTATTTTTCGATTTTGTGGAGTATGTAAGGTTTTATATCCTTTTTAATATCCCACCGCTGCCACCAACTTTTTGCTGTGCAATTGTTACAGCAAGGACTGGGAATACTTTTTGAGTAGGACATCACCAGCCCTGTATTAAAAGATATCTTTTTTTACAATAAAAACTCACTTTTCTATTTAAAACTTGTACTTTTCACTAGTTTATTGTTATTACTTAATTTCGTTACACTTTTCTTTACTATATGTAGATTTAATTTTTAATTTAGAGGGAACAAGAGACCTTACCATGGGTCGGGGGTCACTTGGTTCCTTTCCAAAATTACTGCCAAAAAATTACTGCCTTGGGCTAGCGACGCATCGGCTTTTTATTTGGAAATTTGGTTCCAAATTATACATAGTGGGGCTAAAGAAGAATTAGTATATGGTACGTATTGGGTAAATTCCAGCAATATTAGCAATATTCTAACTATTTCCCCAGTATAATGTATGAGGAAATTTTGGGTGCGCCTACCGATATTGTATCGATACATAACGGCGAAAATCAATATTACATGGCTAAACAATATTTTTAAACGATTCCCCTGCTTATAAGAAATTTCAAAGACAGAGTATTGGCTAGTATTATATACATGACCAATAACCAGGAACTTCATGTAGTGCCATTAAGAGGGTCAAACATCATGCATATTACACATAGTATTGTTTTTTTACCATACACATTGCTCAAAGTATTCCCTATATACATATGAGCAAGCGATTGACATAAAAAAAAACGAAGAACAACAGAACCCAATTTGCCGGTCAAACGCTAGGCACGTTGCGCATATTTCCCAACATATGATAAAAATAATTAAAGCAAGCGTGCATTGGTTGTATGGTAGGTCAGGGACAGCCCAGTGCCGCTACATAGCTGGAATTGGTCTCGTGCTGAGGGGTTTGTTTCATGTAAACAATGTAGCGCCTTGTCGCTATTATATTAAAAAATGGAAAAGTGTTGAGTTGACAATAATTCTGTTGGAATTATTGTCAATCGATGGGAATGGAAAAGGTCAAGCCATTGTTACTTGAAAAAGAAAATGTTTTTAGTGTTTTGTAATTCGAGTATTCTTCAGAGCGAAATAGTTAATGGCTTTGAAGAAGAAAGTGTTACACAATTTTTTATAGGTAATTTGCAGGGAATAGTCGTATAACAATAGGTATATAGATACGCACATATGCTTTTGGAATATGTATGTACGTACGTAAAGATATGCATGGGCATATGAATGTTTTCTTAAATATGTAGGTACGTATGTATGATTTCAGAAATAAGTATGTACGTATGTACATTGGAATTATTGGTGTTTTCGTTCATGTAGTTTGATTATGATACCGCTTGAGTGATCTAGGGAAGTAATGAATGCCGCTTAATGAGTGGCGCTTCATTACACCACAGGATCGTCCGCGGTTTAAGTCCCCACTTTGTCCCTATAGTTTTGCGTCCCTATATATTTCACTTTGTCCTTAAGCTCTAACCGTGTAGATCCGATGGAGGGCAGGCTCAATGCTCTTTTATTTTTGTAAAAAGACATTGATCGGTGTCATGGGAACGAGCGCTAAGAAGGAAACAGGTGACGAGAATATGGATAGGCGTATTAAACAGAAGATACCAGGAAGAAAAAGAGAGAAAGGTTTGTTTGCAAAATATCGAACTCGTACGGAATAAATATTAAATCAGGAATTTATAGTATAAACTTACGCCATTGAAGGCATCAAATAGAGTAAGTAAAAGTAATATCACTCAATCTATTATTTATAGAGAATTGAATGTATTATTTATAGAGAATAAACACACCAATATTGTATGAGAAAATTCAATTCAATTCTTTACACCGCCTCCAATTTTTCAAAGAATAAAAGCAGCCAAGGCACGCCTGCAATATATTAGAGATTCGTGTCCATACACAACAACTTTATTCCTTTATTTGCTTCTTTATGTCACTAAAGTCGCAAACATCAACTGAGCCGCTACAATCCTTGGACAGCCAAAGCCAACGACAAGTCGGAGGCGAACCTAGGAGAACTCGCAGGTCAAATCAAGGCCAATTGCCAAGCTATTTACGTAACTACCAGGTAAAATTTTTACCTTCAAATATATTCACTTCCTTTACTGAGGGACACTAGTCTAACATGTCTGAAAACGGAGACAAAAGTATGGACGACACTCTCCAGATACATTGAATATTATTTTAAATCAAAGAATTGTAGCCAGCCCTAACAACGAAAGTGACACACTGTTACTTCTGAACAACTTGATCAGCCAAATGACCACAAATATAGGCACAAGTTCACATGCCGGAACAGTGCGATTAGGCTGTCCGTCCTCCTTACTGCCTTGGACTACAGCTCAATTACAAACTATCAGCTCTACAGTTCACCAGCCTAGTTTGCCATTCACGACATCTACAAACTACATAAGTCAACCAAATAACATTTCAATCTACCTGCCGCCTGCAAATAGCCAGTCATCATTTCAAGGACAGTCTTCACAATTTACGGCGTCATTGCCAGTAATTCTACTTATATGCCATATTCTAGTTAAACTCGACAATTGTCAATGCCGGCTAATAGCAACATAACGCTGACTAGATCGCCTTTTCATACTCCATTAAGCCTGAGTGGATACGAAAACCGTCGAAAGCTGCACGACTTGCCAGAATTCAGCGGTAAGCCGGAGGAATGACCTGTATTTTCTAAAACATATCACCAGTCAACAATTGGCTATGCATTCAGCAACCTCGAGGATACCTTTGGACTACAAATATGCTTCAAAAGTGAAGCAAAAGCAAAAGAAACTGTAGAGGCATTACTAATTCATCCAAATAATGTGGAAGAAGTTATGTCTCAACTAGAATTTATGTTTGGTCGACCTGACCGTCTTGATAGAAGTCAGATAAGTAAAATTAAAGATATTTTGCCATTAAGGTAGGAAATCTTGTAACTTTTTTAGAAAAAAACCAACAGTCAACAACATTTAGGTAGCCCGAGCTTGATGGAATAGTTAAATGCCAAATTACCAATGAGCAAATGGCTCGAGTAGGCACAGTGTGCGATTAATATCCAGACTTACGCTACTGTAAAAACTTTTAGTGATTGGCTAACTCAATTTTCCAGATTAGTAAGCCTTATCGCGGCTACATTTTCAACTTATCACAGTCAAAGTGACAAGCGAACTAAACCGAAAAATGTGGTCCTCCATACATTTTATCACAGCCAGAAACAACTGCGGCTGTATTACGTGTGAAAGGTCCCATCCTATAACTGAATGTTTCTCATTTCTTAATTTAAACGTATACCAACTATGACGTAAAGTCAAAGAAAAGAGACTTTGCTTCGGTTGCCTATAGGTAAAGTCAGAACATAACACCCGGACATGTAAAATAAAGGACGCATGTAAATTGGGTGGTTGTCAACGGAGTCAGGATGAGGAAAAAACAGAACAAAAGCCAAAGAAAATATAACCAATGCATATAGCTGCGAAGAACTATGGAGAACAAAGGAAGACAAGCCTTACATTACACATTCAGTACTTCACTGCTATACCGAAAGGCCAGTGGAGAAGCCAGTGGAATTGCTATTTAAAATTCTGCCTGTGCGCTTGTTTGGGCTGAACACAGCAGTGGAAACATACGCTCTGATAAAAGAGGTTGCTCTATAACACTAATGGATGAAAGCCTAGCTAAGCAACTAAATATATATGGCAAGGTAGAGCCGCTTACGTTGGAATGGTTTGGCAACAAGAGGACAACATAACTATCTGTGCTGGCTAATTTAGAAATAAGTCAAAATAAACCCAACCAAAAGGTTCGCTATAAACAATGTTAGAACTGTCAGGGACATTACCGTACCATCTCAAACGTTGAAACTTTCAGAGATCTCTAACAAATATCAGGGCTTAAAAATCCTACCAGTAAGTGAATACAATAATGTTAGCCCTAAATTACTAATAGGAATAAGCAACTATCATCTCGGTCTTGCTAATCGTTGCATTCAACATTCGTCAAGCGGCCCATTTATAGTTCGGACGAAGTTAGGGTGTACTGTTTACGGACAAAATAGTACTAACAAATTTGATGGCCACAACAACGCCGTTGTTCTCAATACTAAGGAACAAGAAATTGAAAACAGAGATCACCTGCTGATGCAGAGCTGATGCTCTTCGCGGAATATTTCTCCATGGAAAATTTTGGTGTAAAAACGAGTGAAATAAATTTGGAATCAGATCTTGACATGCACGCTCGACAAATTCTCATTGAGACTACCGTTCGAGTTGGGAACAGGTTTCAAACCGGTCTCCTTTGGAAAAGCGATGAAGTTGTCCTTCAAAATAGCTACGATATGGCCAAAAGAGGACTTGAGGGCATTGAAAATAAAATGAAAAAAGACCCAAATTACGCAGCCAGTTACAGCGAAATTATTTCGAACTATTTAAACAAAGGTTATGCAAGCGAACAAAAGAAGTCCGAAAACATGGTTCTTACAACATTTCGCGGTAAGAAATCCGAACAAGCCTGAGAAGTTCCGACTAGTGTTCGATGCAGCTGCGACAGCGAATGGTACCTCATTAAACACTGAACTACTCAAGGAACTAGATCAGTGTCAGTCTCCTACAACAGTATTATACAATTTTCTTAAGAGAAAGATAGCAGTGTGCGCTGACATCACGGAAATGTCTCATGAGGTCTGGTCAGTTAAAGCAATTATGAAACATCACTACGTCGATGACTTTGTCGATAGTTTTGACGAGATCGCTGAAGCAATTCAAGTATCATCATCTGTGAAACAAATTTAATACCAAGGTGGATGTGCGCTAAAAGAATTTTTAAATAGTGACATCGTGGCTGCAACTTTGAATGGCCATTACAAGACACCAGAACATCCGGTCAACATGAACATGGAATCCTCTGCTGGTACGGAAAAAGTACTTGGAATGTACTGGAATACGAAGGATGACACACTGAAGTTTCAGATGAAGTTTCACCGAGTAGATAAGGTCGTACTCGCGGCTAAAAGACGGCCTACCAAACGGGAGCTGTTAAATATGCCTGTGTCTGCATTTGATCCGTTCGGACTGCTGGTTAACTTCATGATACACCCCAAGGTTCAGTTACAAAACGTTTGGAGAATTAGCATCGGTTGAGATCAGCCACTTCCTGATGACAATTATAAATCCTGATTACAGTGAAAAAAGGAACTGCAAACCGTGAAAGAGTTTCGTTTGTCACGATGATTCTCACCCTATTTGCCCATCGCCACATATGTCCAACTACACACGTTCGTACTTGCCAATGAGAACACGTTTGATGCCATTGGTATCCCAATAGCCTTCGTAAATGGCAAAACAATATGTGCACCACTAAAACACCTGTCAGTGCAACGCATAGGGCTACAGTCAGTAGTACTTGGTATACGATGAAGTGTTATGGCCCTATATAAGGTAGATGCTTCCAACAGCCAAGGTCATTCTTGCGAAGTAATCAGCAGTTGCTAAACAATAATCTCGCATGGTACAGTTCTGCTCGTTGTTACTTCTGAAAAGGAAGAAGAAGACAAGAGTTGAGCAACTGTTATCAAAATAAATTTCAATATATATTTTAATTGACAAACTGCCTTTTTATGATGCGTGAGGGCACAATGGTAGCAAAATACCTCTGCTCGTACGTGAGGGCACAAGGAGGTAAAGTGCTAGAGTCAGTAAAACTAGTTAGATTAGTCTGTGACAGTATTCTGAGTATGCGCTGAAATGTAGCAATATGCTAGTATAATGAAGAATGCAGATTAATCTCTGCAGCAGAATTATTCTTCTGCTTAGACGTGGGCAGGAATATTGCAGATTAATCTCTGCGCAGAATTATTCTTCTGCTTAGATGTGGACAGGAGATGTTCGCAGATTAATCTCTGCGCAGAATTAATTTTCTGCTTAGGTGTAGAAAGGAATGTCGCAGAATTAAATTTCTGCTTAGGTGTGGGATGGAATATTGCAGATTAATCTCTGCGCAGGATTAAACTTCTGCTTAGGTGTGGGATGGAATATTGCAGATTAATCTCTGCGCAGAATTAAACTTCTGCTCAGGTATAGGATGGAATATTTGAAATGATAGGATTTTCAGATTATTCTCTGAAATATAGAATTAATCTTCTATAATGAGGTTGGGAATATTCTTGTGCTTAGATAAGTCTCTAAACCAGATGAGCTCTGGACCAAGAATGATTTTGTACTGCAGCTCGTCGGCTTTATATAGCCGCCGCATCCAGTTATGAGCTCTCGCCTCTCAGTGTTGCCCTAGCGACGTTTACTGAATTTGATGAATGAGGCGAAATCAAATGATTCGGCGTAATGTCAAGATGTGACATTACGAAAAGTAAATATACGAGAGGGATGTACACTTCAGGTAAGTTGATGCTAGGAGTTCCATAGGCACTTTTGAGGCGAAGTTGCCGATAGACAACAGCCAGCATGCCTGCAGATTTAATGCCATTAGTGATACGGGCTCAATTCCAGCCGATGGTATACTTGGATTGGATTTCCTCAGTGGCAGAGCTATAAACGACTGCCTAAATCTGAAGCTGCTGGTACATGAAGCAAGCAAAATCATGAAAGAAAATACATTTGTGAAAATCTCTCAGCTTGTGCACACGTGGGACCCACACCTTGGCGAAAGAGCAGTTAAGTAAAACCATTCCAGGCCTGGATAGAGAAGAAAAAAATCAAAACGGGGAAAAATAGTACCTACATGGCAGGACAAGAAACTAGCGAAGGGTTGACCAGTCAACATAGATACAGCGAGCACAGTAGAAATAGTCTGAACGATAAAATTGCTTTTGTAAGAATCGCTAAAGCAGGAGACCGTCCGATAAAAGCACCAAATTCCTCGAATAAACAACCGCGTAAGTATTTCGAAAGATCTGCATGGAGTTATGAAGGTAGGATAAATTTTTATTCACAACAAATGAAAGCTCATTGGCTTTGGCGAATAGGTAAGCTTAAATTGAAAGGATATAGGAATAAATCGGTTAGATCACAATTTAAGTAGCAATTATGGGATCCGAACTTCAGGTGGGCGGAACACTGGACTTCTACTGCAAGTTTCATGACACATAAGTAAGTATTGGTAAGTGTCCGGAAAAAATGAAGATCAGCCGAGGTTTTCAACAGGGGCCTTCAAATTTTGTGAGTAATTTGAGGGGTAAATTTTCCTAAATCTAAATGATATGACACAGCTTTATAGGTTTACAGGTCATAAAAGAAAACGTAAGAATATATAAGGATAATCTAGTGCCTGCTATATTGGAAGCGGAAGCAACATGACAACTCAGGTAAAGTGATATGAATAATATGTAGAAAAATATAATTAGAAAAATTCAGTAGTTCATTTCACCTAGTTTAAGAAGAATAGAAGGGTTGTCATAGGTAAAATAAGAATAGGTAAAATCTTCAAATCTATGCTCGACACATCTAACACTTCCAGAGCGCAAGCGGTATGCAGATGAAAACAACACTACGAAGTAAGCAGCGGAAACAAGGAAATGAGATGAAAGGTTGAGAAGGAATTAAAATTAAAAAGAAGTCGTAAAAAAAAGAAAGAGACAATTTAAATGAGAAATTTGAAAAAAAAGTAAGAGATTTAAAGGATGAATTTGAATAAGAAGTAAGATGTTTAAAAGAGAAGTGAAAGAAACAAGACAAGTCAAAACACTAAGAAGAGAAAAATCAGAAGTAAAGTAAATAGAAAAAATAAGAATAAAGGTTGCCATAGAGTAGCATAGGGGTTATTAATCAAGAAGAGAGCAATCATAACGGTAATATTTGCACTCGTATAAAAATAAACATGGACCGTTATGCTCCCCAAGAACGTGGAATAATCGTGTCAATGTTTTTACGGAATAATTCATCAGTGATAAAAACAAAACGTGACCTTCGTCGCGATTTCCCCGCAGTACGGCACCAGTCGCACAATGCGATGCTTTGCCACACGCCTCCAAGCAATTGGCGCAACACTGGATAGACCTAAGTCTGGAAGACCAAGAAGAGGCCGTTCAGCCAAAAATATGGACGCTGTGCGCGAAGATGTGAAATAGTGTCCAGAAACATCAACGAGGCGACGTCGCACGCAATTAGCCATTTCCAGGCGGGCTCTGCAGCGTATTTTGTTCAAAGACTGGAACATGTTTCCGTATAAAAGTCAGATGACTTATCATCTGCTGCCTCCACCGAGCTCGTCTAGAGTACAGACAGGGCGTCATAAACCTCAACCTTGAAGTGGATGATTGTTTTTTTTCAAAATTGGTTATGAGTGGCGAAGCGAATTTCCATCTCTCGGGGCATATCAATAAGTAAAATACCGGCTTCTGGGACACTGAAAATCCGCACATTATTCTAGAAACACCTTTACACCCACTAAAAGTTATATTATGGTGTGCCGTCTGTGCTGAAAGATTAACCGGACCATATTTTTTCGAAGACGTTGCAGGCAATGCGATAACTGTCACTGGGGAGTACTACAGAACCATGTTACGTGAGTTGTTGATACCCAGTTTGGATGAATTGGATCTGGAGCACATCTGGGTACAACAAGCCGGCCGGCGCAACACTATTGACTTAGTATTGGACGCTTTACCAGGCCGTGCAATCTCTCGTTTTGGCGATTTGCTGGCATTGCAAGATCACCCGATCTGACCTATCCAGACTTCTTTCTTTGGGATTACTTTAAATCGCTGGTGTATGTGAACAAGCCACAGACTCTCGCAGCTCTAAAAGAAAACATTCATTAAAAAATAAGGAACATATCGCAGGAAGTGTTACGGCAAGTTATAGAAAATATCATAAATAAGGCTGAAATGTGCATTAACTCTGGAGGTCACCATTTAAGATACTTCATCTCAAATCCTAAAGCGACGAAATTTCATGGCACAAATATACATATATAAAAAACTAGTTCTAGATTTCTAATTTAGAGAAGAAGTTGAAGCTCAACCGTACACAACAATCAGTTTTCGAAGGATTTATGCCCAGTCCGAAATCCATGGCCCAGCCTGCGAATAGTTGGATCGCGTTATGCACCAGTCCACAGACTCCCAATTCATAACTTCCGGTGACTAAAATCACCAAATCATATTCGTAACATACCGTTTTATATCCCATCCGTGTGACAGTTAGCAAGAGATCGTCTCTGATGAGCACCCAAAATAAAGGTGATAGGATGCCATCCTGTGAGGTGCCCCAGTGGACTTTTTTACTCTATTTTCCCTACCCAAATCGGCGCAGGCGGTTCTATTTTTCAATGTGCAATCGAGTACTTTAAGGACTGGTTTACGCCATGTTTTGTTAGCGTTTTAGTAAACTTGTGTTGATGAACATTATTAAAAGCTCCTACTACATCGATGAAAACAGCTAGCGTAGATTATTTAAAGTGGAAGCCCTTTTCAAGTGAGTGTACGACCTCATGAAGGGCCGTTTAAAATGACCTGTCATTTAAATACGCCTGCTGATTTTGTGGCAACCTGCTTTAGTTCGCACTCGCAAATGCGATCAAATGTTTTTAGTAAGAAGGAAGTCCGAATTATTGGTCTATATGCCGTGGCGGATGAGTAATCTACTCTACCCGCCATGCGGGTAAACATGACACGGAATTCCTGCTACAGCTTCGGTGTGTAACCCAACTTGTTGCATGCCCTGAAGAGGAGGGCTAGATTGTGTGTCAAAATGTCTCCCGAGTTTTGGAGAACAGCCGGAAAATGCCGTCTTTTTCCGAGGACTTGAATGGTTTGAAAGAGTTCATCGCCCATAAAATTGACTCATCCGTTATGAAGGCTACATCCCTATCCCAAGAGACTGTCTCACAGCGAAAGGCTTCGGCTCGCAGAAGCGCAGAACCTTCGTCCGGACCGTCAGGGACGTGCTCGTTAATTAAGATATCCAAGGGTTTCCCGAGAGAGGAAGTCCGAACCCCATCACTGTTGACGAGAATCTAAGGTTGACTGGGAGTCTTGGAGAGAAATCTCTTGAGCATTGACATCTAATTAACTTCTTCCACATTCTCGAAGAACAGTTGTCACGACTTTCTTTTGAATCTACGCAGCTAGTATTTATAATACGCCGTGTGATCTTCTGGCTTTGTTATATATCCTACGAGCCATTCTGAATTGATCCCTAAATTCACGCGTTAGCCATTCATGAAAGAGTTCTGTCCTGCCCTCCTGACCGGGCATGAAGTGTCGAAGGACTGGGCCAGCGCCGTGGTAATTTCTTCGACTGCCTTGTCTATGTCTGTACTCGAGAATAAGTGCGTGACAGAAATGTCGTTTAGACTCTCTGGAAGCGAGTGGTTAAACTCCTTCCAATTGGTTTTGTCAGGATTTCTGTAAGTCAACGTGGTATCCACTATTTTATATAATTCAAAACGAACGTATGTAACGGTGGTCGCAGAGTACAACCACTGCCGAAACCCTCTAGTTAAGAACATACGAAGTCAGATGACAGGTTACAAGACTTAGATCTAAAACCTCTGGCTTACTCCGTGTTATAAAGGTTGGTTCCTGAACGTTATTTATTACATGTATGTTAGTAGTTAGAATAAAATCTAGAAGTGACTCATCTCTGCTGTTAAAATCTGTGCTACCCCAGATCGTGTGATTCCATCTCCATAGACTATTTTGGTTGGTTAAAGTCAAATAGAAGGTTAAGAGAAGAAAAGATTAGTCTTTTAAACTTTCCTTCTGCCAACCTCTCCCACAAAATCGTGCTTGTGTTATTTGAAATAACCTGTGAGATAGAAATAAAGTGTAGGTGTTTCTTTGGAACGAGACAAGTCCTTGGCGTACCTGGATCGCGGCAATAATTACGCTGGAAGGACTTACTCCATTCAGAAATCTTATCGTTTAAAGTGCATGGTTCCTGAATGAGTTCAACATCATCGGTGTCTCCGTGGAGGAGGTGCTGTAGGTTGGCTGTAGCCGCCCTACTACCATGGATATTGATTTGTATTAACCTTGTAGGGACTTCCTCTGCTCTTTCTCGGAGAGGTCCTCCGTGAGGGTGTCATCCTCATCCTCTATCGAGGAGGTCCAAACAAGTAGCACCCTCTCGACTGAAGCGATCGGGCGCGTGGAAGGACCCGAATTGGTAGCCTTATTACATACATACCTCCACCCGCAATTTCAAGTATGTTACATATATAAGTAATTTAATAGAAGCTCTAGCAAACATAGTTACAATCAATAATTGTCGAAGAAATGCTAACAACCGCATGCATAAATATCTACGTCATTTTCAATGAACATACATACCAGTATCGTTTTCATTGCATTATAATTCCACTCATTACTGACCTACACAAATTACCAGTTGAGGAAATAAGTAAAGCTAGATCGGGTGACGCAATACCCCTGCGCGCAAGAATTTGCACGTTGTAAAACGATAATCTTGCGCCAGCGGTAGAACACAGGTGACCAAATTGGTGGTTCACGATTTGTGCATGATGAAATTAATATTTATGTAGGTAAGTATATTAATCATGAATGTCACGATGAAAGAGCAACAAGCGGTTGGCGTTTGGCAAGATTGACGCGAAATTTATGTGTGTACGTATGTAATGACAAATACCATAATGTATAGCAAAACATTCAACATGATTTTAGTCGGAACAAAGTGTATGTACAAAATCGACGAGTGACGCGATTTGTTTGAGTTCAACTAATGTTGGATGATAAAGTCATATAACCTTCATATAGTCCATGGAATTTTCCTCTCATCGAAAAAACCAGATTCAAATGGTGCAGAAAGGTGGCGAATCGTTGCCGATTGAAGAAAACTTACTGATATAACAGTGAGCGATGCATACTCTCTACCACACATATTTGAAATTCTCGATCAACTGGGCAAATCCAGAATTTTTTTTCTCCAGATCTCGTCAGTGGGTTTAACCAGATTAAGGTACATACTAAAGACCGCACGGAAACTGTTTATTCAAGACTTTTGGGCCATTTTGAGTATATCTGAATGCCTTTTGGGCTAAAGAAACACCACCTACGTTTCAACGTATGATAAATCAAGTTCTTAGGGTTTTGCAAGGAACTAGAGACTTTGTATGCATGGATGATATTATATTATATGGTTGAACTATAGACGAGCAGAACGAAAAATTAGCAGAAGTATTAGACAGAAATTGCAGCCAGAGAAATGCGACTTCCGAAAGAAAGAGCTATCTTGTATTGGTCACGTTATCAATTAAAATGAAAAAAGCCCAGACCTTAAGAAAATCGAATGCCATGAAAATTATAAAACCCTTTTAGTGCTAAAGAAATTGAAATGTTTTTGAATCTAACAGAATACAACCGTAGATTTACTAAAGATTTTTCTGAATTATCCCAACCTCTAAGAGAATAGTTACAGAAGGATAAAGCATATAATTGGAACACTCATTATTCCGAATCTTTTAAAATACTTAAAGAAATGATATCAAATTGATTCATTATCCCGATTTCAACAAAGGCGTAGCTATCGGTTCCGTTTCATGAGAAAGAAATATGGGGCAAGACTTTCCAATTGCATTTGTATCCAGAACTCTTATTAAAGCGGAGAGAAGTTATTCGACCGTAGACAAAAAATGTCTATCAATTGTGCGGTCAATAAATCATTTTGTCCGATTAGTATTATTCCCTTTCTTTCCAAAATATTTTAAAAAGTAATTTTTCTTCAAATATCTGAATACGTTGCTGCCCACAACTTGTTACATGATTGTCAGTCTGGCTTTCGACTCAACCATAGTTGTACCTCTGCTTTACTGAAGGTAACTAATGATATTCGAATTGCTTTTGATGAGGATAAGTTCGCGGGTTTAATTTTTCTCGATATTTCCAAGGCTTTTGATACTGTTGATCACTTACTGCTTTGCAAAAAACTGGTAAATAATTTTCAATTCTCATTACAGGCTACCAAATTTGTCTATTCTTACCTTTCTAATCGTGCGCAAATGGTGTTTTCAGCTGACAGGTATTCATCCCCACTTTCTGTTGTATCAGGGATTCCTCATGGATCAATCCTTGGTCCATTATTCTTTTCTATGTTCATAAATGATATTTTTACCTGTGCTAAGCATTGTCATATGTACTTGTTTGCAGATGATGTGCAGGCGTATCTCTCAAGGCCTATTGGTTTAATTAAGGATGACCTTAGCTGCCTGAATGAAGACCTCGAGAGAATCTAGCAAAAGGCTATCCTAAATAATCTTCTCATTAATCCAGCGAAATCGAAAGCTTTGATTATTTACAGGACTTCTATTGACACATCGTACTTTCCTCCGATCATTCTTAACAATAGCACAATTCCATATGTTGAATCGGTTCTCAATCTTGGGGTAATTTTTAATAAGACCTTGAAGTGGAACGACCACATTAAGTTTATCATGCGTAGAATTTACGGTGGCCTTCGTTCGCTTTGGGCCACAAGCTTCTTTGCACCTACTGAGACAAGATTGCATTTAGTGCCCACACTACTGGTTCCCTTAATAACTTATGGGTGTAAAATCTATGGCAGGCGCGATTGTGTTTGCTGGAGGATGCTTATAGCATTTAATTCTATGATTAGGTACATATATAACGTTCGTAGATTTGATCACGTCTCACCGCATACTTATACAGTTTTCGGTTGTATTCTTGAAGCTTACTTGCAGTTTCGATTGATTACTTATGCCGCTAAAATCATTAAACTTTCGCAGCCCAAATATTTGTTTGACTTACTTACGTTCGCTCGGTCCACCCGGATAATAACTCCTATTTTACCTAATGCTAGTTACCTTGTTAGTAGACGCCTATTTTTCATCCAAGCTATCAAATTATGGAATTCTTTACCAGCTTCATTGCGAAGATCGCTTATGTCAAGCACGTTGGCCACCTTCAATCACAATGCCTTAATTCACTACTCTTCTTAGAGTAATTCTTTATTATAATTTAGTTTTAAATTTTCCTTCTACGTAAATTAATTGTTATCCTTCATCTTTCTTAGCTTTGTAGTTTTGTAAGTCTAGATATAAGTTTGAGTTACTATGTAGTATCAAAATCTTTTTTTTTTAGTTATGGTATTCTTTAACTTGTGCAACCCAAAAGAATTTTATATTCCCATTTGTACAATGCCAATTGCTGAATTAATTGAATTGAATTGAACAGTTTGAAAATTGTTATAAATTTTAAAAACACTAGATCTTTCTGCACTCTTTCCTTGGGGTCCTTAACGGGTAGAACACGATTTTGAAGCTGTATACAAAAAAGGTAAACTAAATAACAACGCATATGCTCTCAGTAGAGTATTTAAAATGAACTTACGTTCCGAAGTCCACAAAAGCAGGAAAAATTGTCATACCACAAATGCACCGAATTGTAAAAAGAAAATTTCCCTGAAGAAATGCTACAGATAACACGAGTGCCTACGAAAAAATTTTCAACTAGATCATACAACACTTAACAATTTAACACTTATAATAATATTGACAAAGATATTGGCATGATTATTAATAAAGGTTTGATCATGGGTGGTTCTGCCGAACAATTTGTCAAAGATCAGAATCACATGCAATCTCTAAAATCTCAAATTTTATAAAAGTTTGATACAGTGGGCTTTAAAATCGATTAGTGATGAGACAAGAATATCAAAGTCAAACTTCACGTTTATAACTACAACTATAACCAAACTTATATTATTGACCAAATTGTACAAATTCGTCCAGAGTTGCACTGCTCCCCTTGAGGTGGTTACTCTGATACAAATAGAACCTTTGTAGAAAACTTATTCCTTTATTGTTCAAACCTGACAATGAAAAGAAATATTAAAGTCTTCTTATTTCACTGTCCAAGTGCTTCCTAAGGCGCTGTGAAACAGTGTGCTTGACAGATAGGAGCGATGAAGCTCTCGGTTAGCCAAGCGACTATTCCAAGTGGGAGCTATAGAGCTCACTGTTATGATAGCCAGATAAATAAAAAGAAGGTAGAGCTAGAAAGCCCAGTTACCTTTAGGTGCAGCCATGTTGGAGCTAGGGAGCTCGCAGTTAGGATCTAGAATAGATACGCACCCGTGGAGTTTGATAAAAACTCTGATTTATTTCATTCAATTACACTGAATTTATACATTATGAAAAGTGCTGACATTACTTATTTCTATAATTTCAACCAATCACACACCTTCAGCCATTGTTATATTCAATTATTGATCATAACTGCTGTGCATGCAAATAATGCACAGCGGGCATTACCCAAAGTTTCAGCCAGGTAGAAGTAAACAAAGAAAGCTACAATGTAATGCTTTTCATTGATCGTTTACTCTATCGTACCATATGCTGTTGGTTTTTGCTTTTCTTATTGCAAAGCAAAGGCATAGCGTAAAGCTTTGCCGTCGTGTATTCATTGATACATGACACTCATATGTGCTTAATGCACTTCGCTTGTCCATAAACAGGTGGACATAGCTTTTGTTTTATTTTAACATTTTGTATGGCATTCTGCATATAAAAAAGAATGCTGTGAATCACCTTATGGGTGTTTTGCCTGATCAATGTTCTTTTTGTTTTATTCTTTCTGCATGTACTGCAGTGAATCACCTTATGGGTGCCTTGTATGATTTGCTTAATTTATTTTAATGGTGTGTGTGTGTTGATGCGCTCTACATCCTATCCGTTAATGAAAAAAAAATTTTTGCTTAAGTAGAAAGAAAAATTTTTTTTGTTGTAATGAGTAATCTCAGCATTTGACATTCATTCTATATCGCTAGGGTTAGTATGTAGGGTTATCTTATCTATTTCTATTTTATGTACAATTGTGTATATATTACTGTATTATCTACAATTATTTAGTTTTCTTAATTTTATATATCTTATCTAACTTATCTGTGCATACCTAAGTTGTTTTATGTTCTACATATTAATCCTATTGTTAGTAAATTTAATTATTTGTATTATTTATATATATCTAATTACAAGTCTGTTTTACTGTAGTGTATTTATAGTGTTATTCTATTCTTTTTAGCCTATTTTTATGTACTGTCTTTATTTTCTTATCTATTTCTATGTCTACATTAACATCTTTTATGTTTTTTATTAAGTATGGTCCTTTGTACGGACTTTCATGTTTTCTTTTATCTTCCTTTTTCAATAACACATAATCGCCTATTTTTAAATTTATTGTATTTAAATTGCTATCATATTTTTCTTTTCGCTTTCTTTTAGCTATATTTAGCAGATTGTTGGCTTTTTCGTGCGCTTGTTCTAAACGAAATTTTAATTCTTCACAGTAATTGTCGTAATTGTATATAGGACTTTTGTCAGTAAGATCTACATCATTGGATAAACTGGCAAGTTTTCCGTAAACTAGCTCAAATGGAGAATAACCTGTGTCTGAATGAGGTGTTGTATTATAACAAAATGTATAATACGGGATCCATTCATCCCAATTATAGTCTTGCGTGAAGGATAAAAGGTATTCGTTCAACGTTCTGTGGTTTCTCTCTATTGAACCTAAAGTTTGGTGATGGTATGGTGTAGATGTGGTGTGATTTATTTTCAAATACTTGCATATGCTTGAAAAAATTTCATTAACAAATTCTGTCCCCATATCGGTTTTTATTGTCTTGAAGTTACCGTGTCTTAATATGCATTCCTTAACTAGTGCTTTTGCTACACTAATTGCTTCTTTGGTTTCCATTGGAATGGCTTCGATATATTTCGTTAAGTCACACTGTATCGTCAATATGTATCTGAATTCATTGGATACTTTTAATGGTCCGACTGTATCTATGGATATCACCTCAAAACTTGTTGATGGTGTATCTGTTATTACCATTTTTTCTTTAGTGTACTTCAATATTTTATTCTTTGCGCATTTTTCGCATTTATTTATATATTGTTTAACCATTTTATTTAAGTTTTTCCATATACATCTTTGCTTGATTTTATTTATTGTTCTTTTGACACCTGAGTGTCCACCATGTGGTGCGTTATGAAATTCTTCAATTATTTGAGTTTTCATTGAAATGTCTTCAATTCTTTTGGGAGGTTTGTATATGATTATTTTTAGTGTTGTTTGCCTATTTTTATTATTTATATTGTGCTGCAGCTTATTAAATAATTTTTTAAATTCGTCGACGCTTATATAATGAAATATTATGTCATCTTTCGCTAACGATAGTGACTCGATATTCATTTTTCTCATTTCGAAAATCAGTGTCTCCAAGATCAAACCTAAGTCATGATGTGGATTATTGCTGAATTCGATTAATACTCCCTTTTTATGTATTATCATATGTGGCAAACTGTTTTCTTTATTTCTTTTTCTTAGCGCTTTGTTATTATTGTTTATCTTGAGCTCAAATTTTAATTTTTTAACCCTTCTTATTTCATTTATGGATATACATTCCCATGCATAAAGGTGATCAGTCTTTACGTTATTAGGGGTTTTATCTTGGGTTTTATTTTTATTTTCATTTGTTTTATGGGTCATTGCCCTTGTAGCTACTTTTATACTTGAAGTCGGTATCATTGCTTTCAAGATATCAGAATCTATTTTTATCCGTGATAGAGCATCGGCATTGGTATTCATTTTGCCTTGCTTATAAACGATTTCAAAATTGTAATCGGTTAAGTCTAGCCTAATTCTTGTCAATTTAGAAGATGGATTTTTATGTGTGAAGAGACTCACTAAAGGTCTGTGGTCTGTAACCACTATAAATTTTCTACCATATATGTACGGTCGAAAATAGTTAATTGCCCAGTGGATGCCTAAGAGCTCCTTTTCAATAATTGGTTTATTGAGCTCATGCTTAGTTAGCGTTCTACTAGCATATGAAACTGGTAGATCTGATCCAATTTCACCTTGAGATAATACTGCTCCAAGTGCGAATTGAGAAGCATCTGTTGTTATTATGAATTGTTCATCGAAATTTGGATATTTTAGAATTGGGGCATTGATTAGTTTAGATTTCAATGCTGTAAACGATTCTTGGCATTCATTTGTCCAAACAAATGGTGTATTTTTCTTTGATAGAGAGTGTATGGGTTTTGCTATATGAGCAAAATTGAAAATAAATAAATCTTCTGTAGTAATTACAGAAAGCTATGAATCTTCTTGCATCATCTGCGTTTTCAGGTACAGGATAATTCAATATTGTATCGAATTTCTTTGGATCTGTCCTAATGCCTTCTTTTGTTATTAAATGACCTAAGTATGTTACTTCGGTTTGCAAAAATTTACATTTTTTTGGATTTAATTTTAAGTTACATCTTCTCAGTTTATTAAAGGTTTTTACTAAATTTTGATTGTGATGTTTTAAACTACATCCAAAAATTATAATGTCATCCACGTACAAGAATGCTTCAGAGTCTAATCCAGACAAAGCTATTGAGAGCATTCGTTGAAAACTATTAGTTGAAATTTTTAATCCAAAAGGCAGTCTTTTGAATTGATAGTGCCCTTTGTTACTTGAAAATGCCGTTAATGGCCTAGATTTTTTGTCTAGTTCTATTTGGTGGAAAGAACTTGTGAGATCTAGTGTGGAAAAGTATTTAGCTCTTCCAAGTTTATCAAGTACATCTTCTAGTCTTGTTAAAGGAAATTTGTCGTCTACAATTTTCTTGTTTAACTGTCTAAAGTCAACTACAAGACGCCATTTTTTTATATCATTCTCTGCTTTTTTTGGAACAATCAGCCGTGGAGAATTATATGGGCTAATAGATGGTTCTATTATGTCTTCGTTAAGAAGTTTTTCAACTTGACTATTTATTTCCTCTATTTGGGTTTGAGGCAGTCTATAATTTTTGATGTAAACTGGATTTTTGTCTATTGTGGATATTTTTTGGGTGTAAAAATTATTTACTGTTAATTTATCGCCAGGTAAATAAAAAATGTCTGAGAAGTCTTTGCAGATGTTAAGTATGGAATTGGTTGCATATTGATCCAAATTCTGTATACTTAACTCTTTGGGAAGATTACTGAATCTTTCGTTGTTGTTATGCTTGAGATTAGCTTTTAATATATGATAATTTTGGAGTGGCTTTAATTTTGGTTCAAAATTATCTAATGTTATTTCTCTATCTAATGTGTTCAGAATTTTTATGTGCGCGATGCCTTTGGCAGGGATAATGGAATTTGCTATGAAAATTCCTTCCTGTATTTGTTCATTTAGAACTATGCTATCTTCTTTAATGTTAGCATTTATTGCTTGTATTATTTCAGTTCTAGGTGGGATTCTTATTTGCTTTGAATCAGGTAATTGTGTATACATGGGCAATATGTAATTGACATCTTCAAAGAAGATTGAAATAGTGAAATTGTCGTAATCAATTTTGCATAAATTGTTTACTAGAAAATCTCTTCCTAAAATTCCATTGGTTAGAATTGGAAAGCTTTCATCAACGATGTGAAATTCTTGCGGAATTTCTTGGTCTTCTATTCTTATTAAGGCTGACAATGTGCCTAGAGAATACGATTCTGATTGAGTGATACCTGTTATTTTGCATTTTTTATGCTTTAGAATTCCTTGTATTTCTTTCAATGCACCTATTTTTAATATGGAAATATCGGCTCCTGTATCTATTAGGAATGTTTTCTTGCCGATTGATACATTTGTACATAATGTTATGTAATTTGTTAAATGGTTATTAAGCTTATAAATTTTTATTTGCTTATTTAATTTATTTCCCCCGAGCAATCCACTTCGGGGTTTTGCTCGTTTCCCGACTGGGTTATATTTATTCTTCTGTGCATTGGCCTTCTATGCTCATTGGCATTTGTTGATTGTCTATTACCATTTTGTGATCTGTGATACTGATACGATTTCCTAGGGTCTTTTGTATTTTTTAGGTAACCCTTTTGGTGGTTACTCCTAGCTGTATCCTGATGATATTTATTGCGAACATAGGTTTGTTTGTTGAAATTTCTTTTGGCATTGTATTTATTATAATAAAATACATTTGCCTCTTTGTTCGGTACTTCTATTTCCGATGCGATTTGTACTGCTTCAACTAGAGTCTTGGGCCTTGATGCGAAGACTGTTGTTTTGAGTGGTTCGTTCAAACCATTTTTAAATGCATTCAAAGCTAATTGATCATTCAGTTTTACGATCAGTGTTCTATCGGTTTCACCTTGCTCAGTTACTTGTAAGGTGTTTAGTTGAGCAACTAGACTTTCGATTTTTGTTGCAAAATCATTGACGTTTTTATTGGATTGTGTCACTCGTGATAATTCTGAGTGTATACTAAGCGGCGTTTTCTTTGATTTAAAGATTTCACGTAAGTTCTTTTGTAATGTCGTGAAGTCAGTAGGAACTGCAAGAGTACATAACTTGTTCCGTACTGTGGAAGATAGACGTGTTTTTAAAACAAAGTTAATCAATTTCTTCTTTTGTGTTTCTTCCGCTAGATCGTCGTGCAGAAATTGTACTAGATTTAGAAAATTATCTAAATTTTTGTACTCTCCGGTGAATTCCGGTATGACTTTTATCGCCGTAGATATATCAAATTTGTCCATGATTTCGTCTAGAGTATCGCTAGCTTTTTTTCGCAAAATTTCAGTCACAGTCTTGTATAGCTGGTCAAAATCTTCTTTTTCTTTGACGGCTAGATCTTTGCTTATGTTTGACAATTCTTTATACTTGGTAATAAAGCAATCTTTTATCTCTTCTACTTCGGTTGTTTTTGTCCGTATGTGTGCCGAAGTATATTTCCTGTTTGGGGTTTTCTTGAAGTTCTCGATGATATTTTTTATTTGAGACACTAATTCTTTAATGCTCATTATTTGAATCTTGGAGTTTTATACGTTGTTTGCAGTTATTTGCTTTCGTATATGTCTCTGGAGTAGTTGCTTTAATCTCCATAACATCCATGCAGTCATGACAACGATTCCCAATACAATTAGTATTAATTCCAGATCAGAAAGATTTCTATTATTTTGAGCTATATTGTTGCTCGTAGAACCCGCATTGTTATTTATTATAACTTCTTCAGCCGTTTGCTTTGAAGCCTTTTTACCCATTTTAAAATTTAAATTAGTTGCAATAGTGCAATGAGAAACTAAACCAAATCGAAAAGAGAAATATGTAGTGAAGAGTAAATTTTTTTTTTATATGAAAAAAAAAAAATATTTTACGATATACAAAAAATTATTTATTACATTAGAATATTTTTGTTTATTTTATAATTTTTTTTTTTTTATTCCTATTTTTATTTTTTTTGTAATTGTTTCTTTTTATTTTTAGCTCTTTAATTTTTTTTTCAAATTCGATTTTATGCACTCCTGTGGATATCGCCAGTAATCGCTTGTACTCTTTTAGCTCGGCTCTAATTTTCGCTTCTTGTCCAGCTCTATTCCTACGTTTGGCTGGCGCTGGTATTTCCACTTCGTGTTGTTTTTGCCGTGGCAGAAGGTTATTCCTTCTCCTATATTCCTCAATACTGATGGGTTTTGGTCCGCAGGTGGGGTCTGCTGCTAAAGCTTCTTTAATTGATTTTTTAAACTGCTTCCACTGGTTCATCACCGTGTCAACTTCTATTTGCTTTTTGTTTGCCGGTTCGATGGCCGCAGGGTCGCCATGTAGAAAACTTATTCCTTTATTGTTCAAACCTGACAATGAAAAGAAATATTAAAGTCTTCTTATTTCACTGTCCAAGTGCTTCCTAAGGCGCTGTGAAACAGTGTGCTTGACAGATAGGAGCGATGAAGCTCTCGGTTAGCCAAGTGACTATTCCAAGTGGGAGCTATAGAGCTCACTGTTAGGATAGCCAGATAAATAAAAAGAAGGTAGAGCTAGAGAGCCCAGTTACCTTTAGGTGCAGCCATGTTGGAGCTAGGGAGCTCGCAGTTAGGATCTAGAATAGATACGCACCCGTGGAGTTTGATAAAAACTCTGATTTATTTCATTCAATTACACTGAATTTATACATTATGAAAAGTGCTGACATTACTTATTTCTATAATTTCAACCAATCACACACCTTCAGCCATTGTTATATTCAATTATTGATCATAACTGCTGTGCATGCAAATAATGCACAGCGGGCATTACCCAAAGTTTCAGCCAGGTAGAAGTAAACAAAGAAAGCTACAATGTAATGCTTTTCATTGATCGTTTACTCTATCGTACCATATGCTGTTGGTTTTTGCTTTTCTTATTGCAAAGCAAAGGCATAGCGTAAAGCTTTGCCGTCGTGTATTCATTGATACATGACACTCATATGTGCTTAATGCACTTCGCTTGTCCATAAACAGGTGGACATAGCTTTTGTTTTATTTTAACATTTTGTATGGCATTCTGCATATAAAAAAGAATGCTGTGAATCACCTTATGGGTGTTTTGCCTGATCAATGTTCTTTTTGTTTTATTCTTTCTGCATGTACTGCAGTGAATCACCTTATGGGTGCCTTGTATGATTTGCTTAATTTATTTTAATGGTGTGTGTGTGTTGATGCGCTCTACACCTTTCAAAGGATTAGATTGTATCATAAATGGAAGAATATGCAGACGATATAAAGAACTTGATAAAAAAAAATGCGTAAAATGCCAAATAAGATAATCAAATATACCCGTATGACTATAGTTATCACTATAACGGCAAAAATCCCTTTCGAATAACTTTCTATGGATATTTGCCGTCCATATCCTGTCACCGATAATAGTAATAACAACCTTTTAACAATAATAGATGACCTCATGAAATCCTCTTTCGCAACACCTATTCCTAGTCAAGACTCATAAATTATAATTCTTTACTGTAGGTCATCCTAAGCTCGTTCTCAGTGATGAAAGTCAGAACTTTCTAAGTGAGACTTTTAAATCAGTTTATGTTCACTCCACACATAAAGTCCCTCGCTGATTTCTCCTTCCCTAGTTTGCATTTCCTAAAAATATACAAAAAAGGAACACAAAGAATCTTATCTTAAAATAATTTATACAAAAAGTATTCATCTAATGCCAGGGAACCTCTTCGCTTTGGTCCAGCGCCGTCCTAAACCTTTTCCAATTATAAATATGTCCTGAAAAATATAAAAACATTATTATTTCCAATAAAAAATATGTAAATATTACAAAATTACCATTTTCCTACTTACTACAGGATGACATGTCAAAATGTCAACACATTACAGCAGATGCTCTCGCCTTCGCCGCAGTCAGAATTCAGTGCAACTTTAATGGTCCCACTCTAACGTCACTGCGGGACGTCGCCGTCAAAGTTAACAACTTTGAGAACGATCGTTGCCAAAGCACCCATCGTGAAGCCGAAACGTAGCGGTTGGCGGCGGCTATAAAAAGGCGACGAGCCTCGAGAGAATCACCCATGTACACAGCTTGCCGTCGCGCAACAGGCTGTAATAATTTCGTCAAAGTGTAACCTTAAGTTAATAATTTTTCGAACAATTAAAGTATAAAGTGAACCAAAGACAAAAGTGAAATCTAGGCCAAAATTAAAGCCTGTACGTAAACATTTTCAAATATCCCGGGATATCGGTTCGGTTATAATATCGCCATAATTCGTTTTATTTCGTTAATCGCGTGTGAAGAACACTTGACTTGACTTGACTTGACTTGAGAGAATCACCCATTCCCATTTCAGAATTTGATCTGAACACATCAGAGTTTAGTCTGAATTTTCCCAGTTATCCAAAATCCAATTTTGCTTTCATCTAAGTAGGAATTTACTCCTACTACAGAAATTTACTTCTGCATTAATTCCATCCCACACCTAAGTATGAATTTATTCCTACTGCAGAAATTTACTTCTGCATTAATTCCTTCCCACACCTAAGTAGGAATTTACTCCTACTGCAGAAATTTAATTTGTTGAGGAGGGGTAATATGTTATATTTTCTATATGAATGTTATTTAAGGTCACTACACACTCCCTCTCCAGCGAAGCGTTCATGGGTTGAGTATTGAAATTTACGAGATTGTTTTAAACCTGACATTACTTTGCTTTTGTTTTTGTAAGCCGTTCTCTTCTGGTTCGGGCATTACATATGCGGGTTTTAGTCTGTCAATAGATATGGAGACGTTTTTTCCTTTTATGTTAAGGATGAATTGTTTCCTGAGGCGTTTTATTATTTTGTACGGTCCTTCGTAAGGTGATTATAGAGCTGTTCTTACTTTATCAATTCTGACAAAAACAAAATCTGAGTTCATAAGGGTTTTGAACGGTTCGTGTGTCTATGTATTTTGTCGTTCGAAAGTTTCTTCGAAGTTGCTCTACAATGTCTTTGGGATCCGTTGGTGTGCTGAAAGATTTGTCCACGAAAATTTCACCTGGTACTTTTAGAGGTTGACCATACACAAGTTCAGCGGGTGTACAACCTAAATCTGCTTTTATTGCGAACCGAATACCAATTAGAACAAATGGTAGGCCTTCCGTCCAAGATAAAGTGTTTCTTCGAGCCATAATTCCACATATTATGATTCGATGCAACCTCTTAATCATCCCGTTTGCTTGAGGATGATATGCGGTGGGATCCCAGTAGGTTGGTGATCTCTTTGAGAAGTTTAGATTGGAATTGGGCTCCTTGATCTGTTGTGATCTCACTTGGAACACCATATCGGCAAATATAGTTATAAACAAATTCTTTGGCTACAGTTGCTGCACTAATGTCTTTGATGGGTATGGCTTCAGTCCACCTGGTAAACCTGTCAATTATTGTTAGAAGATATGAATATCCGTTCGAAGATGGCAGTGGACCTACGAGATCTATATGAATGTGTTCGAAGCGTCCGGATTCAATAGGGAATCGACCATGTTCTGACTTAACATGACGAGTGATTTTGTTTTTTTGACAAGAAATGCACGCTTTTGCTATCTTTATTGATGGATGGCCAAAAGTACTTGGAAGTTAGTTTCTTCCTTGTGGCCCGGACACCGGAATGAGACAGATTGTGAATAGCTTCGAAGGCAGATTTTCGAAGTGAATAGGGTACAAAAGGACGATTGTTTTTCGTACTGGTTTCACACCAAATTTGTTCCTCTGACATAGATATTTTAATTAATTCAAACTTGATTTTTGAGTTTGACTTTTCCGCGTTTGAAAGTAGTTGACGTAGTTCATCATCATGCTTTTGAGCATGAACTAAGTTTGTTAAGTCAAATGTGACTTTATCAACAGATTTTATATCAATTAGTCGCGATAAAAATTGGCTACCGTATTGTTTTTTCCTGAGATATGCTGTATATCAGAAGTGAATTGCGAAATGTAGTCCAGATGTCGAGCTTGACAAGGGCTGCGTTCAGTTTTGGATGCCATTGCTCGTGTGAGTGGGCGATGATCCGTATACACACAAAAGTTTGTTCCTTCAACTAAGTGGTGAAAGTGTTTGATTGCTAAGTATATGGCTAGCAATTCACGATCAAACGCTGAATATTTTTGCTCCGTTGGGGTAAGTTTTTTTTAGAAGAAGCTAAGAGGCTCAGAGAATTTCGAATGGCGTTTCTGCAAGACTGCACCTACTGCTACGTTTGATGCGTCTGTAGCTCGCATCTTCTATTGGATGCGCCAATAGTGTGGCATGTGCCAATGCATCTTTAGCGCTTTGATATGCAACATTGCAAGCATTAGGCTATGTAAATGGTTGTTTTCTTTTCACACTTCTTTGCATTTCTGCTAAGTGAGAATAGATAGGTGCCAACAGTTCAGACAACTTTGGTATGAATCTATTATAAAAGCTTACCAATCCTAAGAATTGTTGAACTTGTCGTATCGACGTTGATGGAGCTATGTTTAGAATTGCATCGACACGACTTTTAAGTGGTGTAATACCGTGGGGAGATATTGTATAACCTAAAAACTCTAAAGATGATGTGCCGAATACGCATTTGGACGTTTTGATTGTAAGTCCAAATTCAGCTAGTCTTTTGAAAAGTTTTCTTGAATGTTGTCTATGCTCCTTTTCATCTATGCTTGCGATCAGGATATCGTCTATGTACGCATAAGCAAAATCGAGATCTCTTACCACTTGGTTAATAAATCGTTGAAATGTTTGGCTAGCATTTCGTAAGCCAAAAGGCATCCTGGGAAATTCAAACAGGCCAAACGGTGTCGTTATGGCTGTTTTATATATATCTTCTGGAACTACAGCGATTTGGTGGTAAGCTCTAACTAAATCGATGCGCGAAAATATCTTGCATCCTGGGTACCTGTCAGGTATAGTTACTGTATTGAGGCGTCGATAGTCGCCACAGGGTCTCCAGTCTTCGCTGTCTTTCTTTGTCACCATATGAAGAGGTGACGATACAGATGAAGACGATGGTCTGCATATACCGAGGTCAACCATGTGCTGAAATTCCATCAAGGCGGCCTTGTGCCTTAGTGGGTCTAAGCGCCGTGCCTTGGATACTGGAAGCTGACCTTTGATTGAAGTATGATGTTGTACCGTGTGTCGTACAGGTAAATTAAAATTTAGTGGTTGTGTGACCGTAGGAAAATCTCGAAAGACTGTAGGGAAACCTCGAAGGATTTTTCCATACTCACTTTCTATTGAGAGATTGCGTATCGATGGAGCACTTTTAGAGACGCTTAGGGCGTTGACAGAGAACTTTGTTGTAGAGTCTTTAAAACGTTTCTTTCTTAAATCGAATAGAAGATTAAATTTGTTTAAGAAGTCTGCCCCTATGATAGGTTTGTTTACCGCGGCCAGTATGAAAGGATGAGTGAAACTTCTGCGTAGCCCTAGATTTACATTTAAGAGTTTGGTTCCATACGTCTCGATACGTGTAGCGTTGGCTGCTGATAATGAGAAACAAGATGTTGGTTTTGATGTTGGAAAGGATGCGTGGGGGAGAATTGACAAGTCTGCTCCTGTATCGACCAGATATGTTAAGTTGTTGTTGGTGTCGCGAAGAAATAAGCGGCGAGACATGTTTTTCATGCAACTGTTTGCCACAAGGAAGTACATGATCCTAGTTTTTTGGTGTATTATGCTTTACTAGGGATGTGTTAGATTTGTGTTGAGAGAAATTGCATGGCTGTTGCCAATTCTTGGCATTGGAGCCGAAGGTTGATTGATACCAACAAAAATTCTTTCTGACATTGCCGCCGGTTCTGCAACGACTACGAGCCCTTGAAAATCTTCGTTGCTGTTGTTCATTTTGATTCGCTTTGCCTACCGTAAGTGATCTCATGAGATGTTTCATCTCTTGAATTTCTTTTTCAAGCTTGAGGAATTGTGAAGATTGTTGTTGAGGATTGTAATTGGAACTGGGATTGTTTACACTAAACGCCTGTGATTGTGCTGATACAATACATTTGGAAGCATCCGAAGCTTGCCAAATTTGATCTGCTAAGGACGTAATTTCGTCTTCACTTTTATCAGCAAGTAGTATTAATACAATTGTTATTATCTGTGGGAGCCGCCTCAACCACAATTTTCTAACTAATGCGTTACCTATAGACCATAGGTTTATGATAATTGTTTTAGCATCCTTAAAAAGTCAGATGGCTTTCTGTCGCCTATCTCCTCACTGGAAAGGAGCTTTTCCAATCGCCGTTCTTCACTAAGCCAGTGGCGCTCTATTAATTTGGATTTCACATTTTCATATAAGTCTGATTGTGGAGGATTTTGCACGATATCTAGCACTGAGTCTAATACTTCCTGAGGTAATGCTCCAAAAACGTAATTATAGCGCAGAAAATCTCTTTGAACTTTACTAACCGCGAATTGTGCCTCAGCTTGAACGAACCACGTAATGGGTGAATTGACCCAAAAATTCGGTAATATAATTGAGATATTTGCAACATGAACTTCGCTGGAGTGAGTGTTATTGTTATCTGATTTGTTATCTCTTTCCCCGCAAGGACTTTCGTTCTGAGATAGTGACATTGGAACTGTTATTAGCGTAACGTAAAGAAAATTTCAAGGTTATTACTATATATGTTGTATGAATTGCGTTATAATGCTACAATAAATAAATCCACGAATAAAACTGGTTCAACCTTATCTAATGTGCTTAAAATTATTTTAATATCACTGATATTGATTTGAATTTAAACGACAGTTAATAATATAAATCTCTACAGAAATAATTTGTATGACTGCGTATCAAAGCTTTGTGCACTGTGGAGATCCGTCGAATTTGCTTGCTGTTAAGTTGAAATTTATTTATTATTAAAAAAAATAATGTAGATCACTAATTTAATTTAAATAATTTTAAAAGAAATTTTAGAATAAATTTGTTTGAACTGTACTCGGTGTATGATTCTCTCCCAAATTCTATTAATGCTGCGATGGTAAGCGATGGCGATGATTAGTAGCAATTTGTATTTATTGTTTGCTTCTGTATGTGCGTTGAAGCCGTTGAACTTATTTGGATGAATGTGTGTGCTCTTTGATATGACTGTGAAGCTCGTGAGTATATGTATAAATATACCCAAGCAAAACCCTCGAGAATACTTCCCAAGCCATGAAACAGAAATTTATATGTGTGGGTGCTTAGTCCGTTTTCTAAAATGTTCTATATTGATACTTATGGAAAAGTGCTAAACATTTGCTTTATATATGCCATAGAGCCTAAACTACTATCCATACAGGGAAATAGTCTTCTAGTAATTTACAGCTTGGTTCCTTACCTTCTCAAAGGCTACACTTACTATATACCTTACTTAACAAAATAATTAAATAGTTTTGATTACAAACTAACCTTACCATTTTACGCTCAATACCTCTCAGCTGAGTGATAATTGCATGTGTGTATGTGCAGCCGTAGTCCGAATTTGTAGGCAGCTACATTCAATATCATCAGCCCACGGCATGTCATGACGGCACAGCGACATTACAATGATTACTCAGCTGAGAATTTTTTTTGAGGAATCGTAGTCATTTGGTTAAGATAAATTTATTTAAATAATTTTGTTAGGAAAGGTTGAAAATTTTATTACGGTTCGGAAGATAAGAAAGCAAGCACAAGATTATCAGAACACCATTTTTCTGTATGAATAGTAGTTTAGAGCGGGGGAGCTATTCAAATCAAACTTTTGTCAGTTTTACATAAGAGCACGGCAAATATTTTATAATGTAAGGACTACGTCAGGCCTCGCATGTGGTAGGGAGCGAGTCTGTTTCATGGCTTGCGAAGTATTCTCGAGGGTTTTGACCTAAGGCACTCTTTGATACGACCACGAGGTTCGATGTGCCGTTGTATGAAGCTGTTGTTGAGCACCGCTATTTTACCACAATTGAAATAAATGAAAGTTACCTTTATTTTTTTGCAGGAATTTAGCTGGAAATTAAATTTATCCCGCTTGGAAATAATTTAGATTTGGATGATTTCTATTTTTTGGATTTCCTGTGTCCGATGTGTCTGGTATTACTCTCACTGACAATTTTGTCGCATGCTGCAGCTTATAATGCTCCTGATTGTTTTTTTTTAGATTTCCAACGCTGTTGTAATTATACCTTGTAGTATTTATAAAGATGATTTTTTGATGAAATGTTGACTGGTTCCTTATGTGTTTCGCCAAAAGTTGTCTATGTACTGCACCATAGCTTTTAGCGTCGGGGTCACCAATGTTGAGGACGGGTAATAGGTAATTAAAGATTTGCGTCTACTCAAACTTAATACGTTTATTCCATCGTATCTTGACTATATAAAACTAATATAAAAATAGAAAACTTCTTGCTCTGATAATTTCAACACGCGAACTCTGCGGAACTTTTTCTGTCAGTGTCCAATCAGCTAATGAGAATGATTTGTCTCCGCGAATTCGTAACGTGATGCGTTCGGCATTGCCAGGATTATTGATTTACTGCAGCATTTTATTTAATCTCTACGAACGTTATATTTTCTATATGAGTGTTATTTAAGGTCACTACAAATTCTGCTAATTGCTATCCCACACCTTAGTAGGAATTAACTCCTACTGCACAAATTTATTTCTGCTATTCTACATCTCCCACATAAGTAGAAATTTACTCCTACTGCAGAAATTTAATTCTGCTATTTTTCATCTCCCATCTGAGTAGCAATTCACTCCTACTGCAGAAATCTACTTCTGCTTCATTTTATCCTACGTCTAAGCAGGAGTCTACTCCTGCAGCAGAAATCTCCTTCTGCTTTATTTTATCGTTATTTAAGCAGGAATTTGCTCCTGCTGCAGCATACTTCTGCCACACTAACCATTTATTACTACTATATTGCTTAGACATACAGCACAAGAACTTCTATTTTATTAATAGCGGATTTTCTCTTATTTTCGGGAATAAAAGGAGCAAACTTCGGTGGCAGCATTTTTTGTCTTTTTTTTTTTTTAAGTTTTAATGAATTATTGGATTTACTTAGTTTTTTAATAAGTAAATGAATTACAGTAGTAGCTTAAGAAAATGAATTTGTGATATTAGTTTTAAGCGATATATTCAAATAAAATTTTTTTATATTTGAATTTACAAAAGTTGAGTTATCCTTTAAACCGGCACCCTCCTTAGCTTGAACACAGGTCACACAGTTTCTAAACTGGTAAAGATAAAAATGCTTCAAACAAGCGCCAATTGTCCTCAATCGGTTCTTGGGACAGAGTGCATCGCAATCCTATTGCAACATTTTAGAACCTTTACCTACAAGTCCTAAACAAATTGGGATGATTGGATTGAATATGTTGAGTATGTTTATAACACTACTCCAAGTTCTCCCACTACTTATCCTCCCTTTGAATTACTTTTCGCTCACTGGGTAGAAATTAAATTCCCACTTCTCTTTGCAAAAATCCGAAAATTTGCTATACTTATGGAAATTATCTGAATAAACTCAGAGCTTGTCTCCAAAACTCTCACCAAATCGCGAGAAAAAATCTATTCAACAGTAAAGAAAATGATAAAGAGTGCTACGATAAACATACCAACCTTGTGAAGTTTTATGAAAACGACTTTCTCTCCTAAAAGGTAGGCACCGCAAAGAACAAAACATAAAAAATTATTATTCGTTTGGAATGGCCCATTTAAGGTTATTTCCGCTCAAAGCGTGAAGTCTACTATTTTAGGAA
Source organism: Dioctria rufipes (assembly GCA_963924295.1). Lineage (NCBI taxonomy): Eukaryota > Metazoa > Arthropoda > Insecta > Diptera > Asilidae > Dioctria > Dioctria rufipes. The sequence continues at coordinate 96,753,263 of OZ002740.1, read as the reverse complement.
AATACGTAAAGTGAAGATCCACAATAATCGATTAAAAATTTTTATATATTAAATTTATTATAAGGTTATTTAACTAAAGTTATTCCTATTAAATTTTAAATAGCGAAACTAATTACGTCATCGAAACTCGTTCGAGACTACTAGCAGCTTATACACCATAATCGAGTTAAAGAATAGTTCTGAACTATATAACAAAAACTTTGGTGTCTTCAAGCTTTACTTGGATAAATGGAAATTCCTCGTATACACCGAATTCATTGACTTTAAACTGCATGCAAAGCAATTAACTAGTTATTTCAATAAACTTCATGGCATATGCAATGAATTGAGTAAGAACTGTGTTAATCTGAGCAAAATAACCGACAGCTGCATTACTTTACCAGAATGTGCCCTTAGCTGCTGGAGGAATCTTCCGTATATTGGGCCATAACAACATCTTCTTATATGTAACTTATTAGGCACCCAACCTTAGTTAATTAAAAAGAGTGGCCTTATCAATATCGAGGGAAATGTAGAGAAACAGAAACAATTATTTGGTACGCTTGATAATACTGACACTGTCGAGCAATAAAAATCATATACTTGCGCTTATCAAGCCACAAACAAGTGTTTACGTATCAATGTAACTAAGCAAATGCCCAGAGAAGTTGCTACGACAAAAGAAAAAGATCAGGGCAAAATAACCGATGTCAAACAAATTATAGAAAATATGGAATCGTCTGCTCGCATTAGCAAGGCTATAAACCTAGTGACAGAAATATTCTCTGTCTTCGTATTAATAGCAGATCAATTTCTAATAACACAAAACAATTTAAAAGATGTGATCATGTCAGCCATGCACGGGAAAGTTCATCCTTACATCATTGATTTGCAGTAATTGCTTCAAGAACTTTCAAAAATACAATCGCATCTATCTGGTAATACGCTTTTACTCTTTACCATTAACTTTGAAAATCTCAGTTACTTTTATCAAATTATAGAAACCCATATGTATTACCTCAACGGGCGTCTTAGCTTCTTCGTTATACCATTTAGATCCGGAAGCCAGCACGAGGTATATACAAAATGATGAGCATAACTCATTTACAATCAAATCAAACTAATTCTTTAGTCATTGCAAAGAGCACATCTCAATCGACAGTATTAAACAGCATTATTTTCTATATGATGAACACGATCTACAAAACCGTAGCGTTTTACAAAAGAACCAATTCTTTTTTTGTGATCAAGACGTTCCAATTTCTATAACCAACTTAAATTCCAAATGCGAACTAAACTTATTTCAAACAGGTTTGACTCTTACACACGCTTGTGAAAAAAAAATAGTGTACTTAAATAATCCATTGTATCTCCAACTAGCTTCAAGTAACTCGTGGTTGTTTATAGTTCGGAAATTGCAGCAAATAATTATAAACTGTAAAGATACAAGTGATCCTGTTAATTTACAAGGTGTGGGAATAATATTAATATAAAAGTAACTGTCAAATACACTCAGAGACAATTATCATAATGCTAGAGACAATTATCATAATGCTAAATGTGAATACATTAATTCAAAACTACTTTCGTGTTACGGCTCTAATTAAAATGGAAGAAAGTGAAATATTGTTTGAAAAAACTTTTTTGACGTAGTAAAACCTTCCAAAACGATCAAAAATAATAGCCAAATCGAAGAAATAAACAAAGCAAGTGTTAGAATAAAACAATTACAAAATAAACAAAAGTAAAAAATAAAAGATTTAAAAGTTCATAAACGTTATCATTTTTGTTTATTATTACTATGTTTTTCTCTAGCATTATTAAAAATATATCTACTGTCTGTACTAATAGTGGTGAAACCGACCCTCCGACAGTCGTTAATTTGAAATCTTCCCCAATTTCTTTGCCTCGCAACAAAATTAGTACTCCTCCGAGATAAAAATTTTCCTATTAAGATGGAGGGTGTAATAAAGTCATTTCTTCGTATTACTTTCCTTAACATTCCAACCATTTCCTTTCTTCTATAATATTCTAGGCGGAGACCGGCGGCGTTGCCCGCGATAATATAGACGCTTAAATGGCGGGGGTGGGGTAGGATGGTTAGAGGTAAATAATATTTTTGTGTTATTATACTATCATCAAATATGTATATGAAAATCAACTTACTGCAGTATAATTGCTTCTCATGGGAAAATTAAGAGACAAACAAAGATATCAGATTGCATTTTAACGTTTACCGACTTAATGAAAAACAAAAGTGTCTCATTTCAATTCATTTGGTGAGAAAATATTCATTTTAGTAAAGATTCTTTCACATGAGAACTTCATGTTGACTAGACTTAAAATACGTATTTAAATGATTTGATTTGTTAAGAAAAATCTCTCTTGTTAAAATTAAACGGCAGTAAACATCAACGTCTTTTTTCATATCTAAACATTTGGTGACCGTGACAGGACATTTATTCAATGTTTGAATAAGTCTTGCTTACGGAAGACAGTGGTCAGCTTAAATAAAGATTACTAGAACTTATCCTTCTTTCAGAAGGGTATATCCACATCATCATAATTTTCGGATCAGGCAGTCTAGTCAAAGAGACAGGCTATATGCTTCAGCCTGTCTCTTTGACTAGGAGAAACACATTCAGTACCAATTCTGAAGAATCAGGGCAATCCAACCAAAGAGACAGGCAGCAGCATATCCAGGAGAAACACACTCAGCGCCATTTCTCAAAAATCAGAACAGTCTAAGAAAAAGGGAGTGTAAGCAACATACTCAGAGGAAGTATACCCGTCACCATTTTTCATGGATCAGACCAGTAAGCAAGCAGGATCCAAGCAATTTGTAACCAAGAAAGAGTGCCATCAGCATTTCCTGACGACCAGAGAAGCTCACTATAAACGCAAGCAAGGTCAGCATCATAACAAGTCAGCACAAGGTCATCGAAAATCAATAACATGTCTAACATAGACAAGCTAGTGTCGACTCAAACATGCATTAGGAAGGCCATCATTCAACTGCTTGAAAACTTCACCAAACACAGAACGAAACGCAGGTCCACTGATAATATAATCAAGTACAAGCAAAGTCTAGAATAATAATGGACTAAGTTCGATCAAAATGACAAGGTACTAAGAGACGTAGAAGATGGGAACCAGGAAAATTTGTCTTTCACCAAAAAATACTTTGACAGCCTCAAAGAGCAATATCACAAGATCATACAAAAGATAATAGATCGTTTAGAGCCGACGTCAGAGGCCAGTGGTCTCTTAGAACCGACAGAGATTAACAGAAGTGGAATAGAAACTGACACTAATATCCGCCAACGGAACAGAATCAGAAAACAGCAGGCCCCTATGCAGGCATTAAACAAACTACTTAAGTCAATCGAGCAGGGCAAGATCAGCCTACGTACCAAGGTCTACCTGACAAATAAAACAAGTAAAAAAGCTAGAATTGGTCTAAGACCAATTCTTAGGATACCCTAGATGAATGCCCGTATTAAATTTCGTATGGTCACCGATCTATTCAAGTATTGATTTTGAAGTTGTTTTTCGCATATATTTCCAGAACGGTTTGTCGCACAGACAAAATGATTATAACCAATTTTATAGGATTTTGTATTCTGCAGAAGTTTTTAGTACCATAAAAATGTCTTGGACTGATCGTTTTCAAAGTATACGTAAAAAACCGAAATTTTTATATGGCAACACCAAGAAAGAGTTGCCCGATTTAGTCCATTTTTGACATTTTATTTCCTAATGTAGTAAAAACATCATATGCGAAATTTCAGCTCTCTACGTCGACGCGTTCTCAGGCAGTGACCAAATATATAGCGGAAAACGAAATTTTTATATGGCAACCCCACGAAGGAGTTGCCCGATTTGGCTCATTTTCGAACTTAATTTTACTTTTTTTTTTTAAAGTCTGTGTACAAAATTTCAGCTCTCTACGTGTTCGCGTTCTCAAGTTATCGTGCGCACAGACGGACGGACGGACGGACAGACGGACGGACGGACGGACATGCAAAAATCGAAATAACTTTTAATATTATGAATGGGTGTCCAATCCATTTTGCTCTACCATCATTATTTCGAGGTGTTACAAACGGAATGACAAACTTAGTATACCCCTATGATTTCATCTAGGGTATAATAACTCCGATGAGTGACTATTGGTCTGAAATAATGACAAATCACAAGGAAATCATGGCTCATTGCAATCAATACAATTATAATCCAGATTCATTCTCTGACTTAGAAATTCACTATTAGAGCATAAAGACAACTTTGGAAGAACATCTGCGGAATAGCAATGTCTCTCCTCAGTGTAAACTTCCGTAAATAGCACTTCCAATTTTTGATGGCAATTATATGAAATGGAAGCAATTTCAAGACCTGTTTGTGCAACTCATTACTATCAGCCAATTGGGTCAGCTCAGAAAATATCTTATTTAAATGCCAATCTGAATGGTGCAGCAAACAAACTTATACGTCACCTGCAAGCAACAGATGATAATTATAAGGCTGCTTAGGACATCTTACTAAATAGATATGACAACAAAAGATATCTCCTTACGGCTCTGTTAAACCAGCTACTCTTTCAACCATCCTTATCAACCGAAAGCTGTTCTGGATTAAAACGATTGCATGATACTACTAAAGAGCGCATTTTGGCTATTGGAAACTTGGAAATTTAAACCGAGAATTGGGACTCTATAATGGTACACATTTTTTTACAGAAGTTGGACAAGGAAACCCGGAAGGCTTATGAACAGTGTCTTAAGATCCAGGAGACACCCAGCCACTGAAATACTTTTTTGAATTTCTTGAAACACGTTTACATTAACTAGAAACAGTGTCATCAAAGGATGAACGAAGAAAACCATCTGCATTTATGGTCGCTTCACAGGAAGATTCCTACGATTTGTGTAAAACAAGTGGACACAAGATATTTACTTGCAGTAAATTTCTAAGATTGTCTTCAAGCGAACGAATGCAAACGATTAAAAGAGTTCAACTATGTCTCAGTTGTCTCAAATCCAACCACACATTACGACAGTGTAAACCACGATCTTGTGCAAAATGCCATCAGCGTCATAACACGTCACTTCATCATCAAAACACTTCACGGACCACCAGAACACCAACAACCAATAACAAGGGACTACCAATGCACGCACCAATAGCCACTACCTCTCACTTGGAGTTCCAACCCAAGTCACCTCAACCAACAGGAAGTAGTCTCAACGCTACCCTACCTTCAAATGTAATGTTAACCACAGAAGTAGTCTACGCTTACAATATTTCAGGAGTACAAGTGCTATGCAGATTTTTATTGGAATCTGGATCATAACTGCATTTCATCACCGAATAAATGATCAACCAATTAGTCCTGAAACGCACTAGGACTGACATACAAATTAGACATTTCAATTTCATCACTGGACACATTTTTCTCCAATTGTAATTGAGAAATTGTTTTTTCCAAATTTGTCATGCGTTCCACAATTGATGAATTTTGATCACTATTATATTCCTCGAGTCGTTCAATCAGATTAATTCGATTTCCAGCTGTCGCAAGTCCTACATCTCTACACCTTTTCTTGAGTGTCTCAACTTTTAAATGTCGAAAGCCACCCATTTTGTGTTTCAATTAATACGGAAAATACAACTTTTTATTGAATTCCGTCGAATCCCGTTTAATCCTGTTGGATCCCACTTCTGAGTTGTCAGGAATAACTTTCAAACGATGGGATCCAGGATTTAATAATAAAAAAGAATGATTCGCGATTTTATATAATTTATAATTTCTTTTTTAAACAGAACGATTAATAAAATCAAAAAACGTCCGATTCATAGCACGTCAGTACTCGACTACTGTGTTTGCCTTTTCTTGGCACGGCGACTGCGAAAACAGTAGAGTAGTGCTGTCAGAGTACAGTAGTACAATTATAGTTGTTTTCGTGACACACTTAAAAATGAATTGATCACCTTACCGAAAATTGGTTACTTTGCATTAAGAAAATTTTTTGATAATCATTCAGCGATGTTCCGGAAGAGTATAGGGAGAAGACCTTGCATATCAATAGTACAGAGGTAATCAAAACACTAGGCCTGGTTTGGCAACCAAAGGAAAAAAAATTCCAATGCCACGTAAATTCAGAAAAATCAAATAAAATAACCAAGAGAATTGCATTACCCGACGTTGCCCCCCTATTTGACCCGCTCGGCCTCATTGCTCCAGTAGTGGTCTTAGGGAAACTCTTCGTGCAAAAGTTATGGAAGTCAAACGTGAATTGGGACGAAGAAATTTCAACACATCAAAAGCATAAATGGATGTCTTCCAAACAAAGTCTTGAAGAAGTAAGGCAAATAAAGAATCCCAGAGTAGTGATCGTGCCAGAAGCAGAACAAATTCAACTTCATGCCACCTCAGAGGACAGCACCCTAGCATACGATGCATGCTGTTACATTCGATCAATTGATAAATATGGTCAAATCCTTGTGAGACTACTTTGCTCAAAAGCAAGAATAGCTCCGCTAAAATCAAAAACATTAGTTCGACTTGAACTATGTGGAGCATTGTAGGACTGGTGGACAGATTATTTCCAGGGTTACCTAATAAAATTGAGAGGCTAACATACTACGCAGATTCAACTACGGTTCTTTCATGAATCTGAAACCCGTCATATTCATGGACGACCTTAGAAATGGCGGAAAATTGCAAAATTAAACACGTCCAGAGACTGAGCTTTAAAACAGAATACCTTTGTCTGAAAAAAGATACACGCTTGACAAGAAAAGCCTCATTCTTACCCTCTGTCCATTCCTAGACGAATCAACTGATATCATCGAGGTAGGAGGCAGATTAAGACACAGTGATTTGGAAAGGGACGCAAAATACCAAATTTTTCTGCCTAAGTATCATATAGTCACCGAGCTTCTAATACGGCACATGCACCTCAATCATACGTATGCCGGTCCACAAACGTTGACTGCTATATTAAGGCAACGATTCTGACCCTTAAATGTCAAGAAATATGCTCAGAGAATAGCACACGGATGAATTATGTGTTTCAGATGCAAACCACAAACCACTACTCAATTAACGGGAGGTCTTCCAAAGGAGCGTGTACAGCCAGCGCGGCCATTTCATACCACTGGAGTTGACTTTTGTCACTAATACCAGCCCTTGGCTGTCTGTGAAGATGCCCAAATACATAAGAAAAAAAAAACAATTAGTCAGACTAGAGAGATGGAGAGAGTGCTGGAAAGGAGGATAGCTCTGTAAAAAAAAAAAAAAAATAGAGGAAGGGCACCAACTAAGGCATATATTGCAGTATTTATATGCTTTAAAACTAAGTCACTCGTTAGTGATCTCAGAAGCGAGGCATTTATCAACTCATTAAAACGGTTTATATCTCGAAGAGGTCTTTGTCGTACAATACACTGTGAGAATGCTACCAACTTCATCGGGGCGAAATCTGAATTAAGCGAATTGAAGGAAGTGTTCACCTCTCAATCATTTCAATCGAAAATTCAAGAGCATTGTCAACTCAACTACATTGCATGGAAGCCAATTCCTCCTAGATCTCTTCGGAGGCCTGTGGGAAGCCGCAGTAAAGTCCGCCAAGTACCTTCTTATACGCCAATTAGGAGCAGTCAACGTAACATATGAAGAGTTGCAAATAGTAATAACTCAAATTAAAGCCATTTTGAACTGTCGACTCCTCACACCATTATCATCAGACCCCAATGATCTCGAATCGCTCACACATAGGCATTTCCTCATACGTGCTCTATTCACGTCCTTCGGAACCTGGAATAACTGAAGTAAATTTCAACATACTTTCCAGATATCAACGTCTTCAACTTATTGAACAGAATTTCTAGAAACGTTGGTCGACAGAATATCATATCTTAGCCAGTTGCATACAAGAATCAAATGGGCCGACAGTAAACCAAACATAAAAACTAGTACAATGGTATTATTAAAAGAACATAACGCGCCACCACTCAAGTGGCTAATAGGTCGGATTTTGGAGACATTTGAAGGTCCTGCCAAAAAGATACGAGTTGTCATTGTAAGAACACCAGCAATCACCTATAAACGAACAATTCATAATGTATGCCCAAATACTACGGCAAGTCAAAAGAAGAAATTACCGGAAGTGAGCCCAAATCAAATCATTAAAAGAAAACAAAATTCTTCACGTGAAACATTCCAAAAGAGTAATTAATAACCAAACGGCACATGTAGTAACAGCTAACAAGACGACTAAATCAAAATTTTGGCCAATTACTACCAATTGGTTAAAAATTATCAACTCTATACCTAAGGAAAACAACATAAAACAACCAAGGGTAGTTAGCGGCAGTATATCTCAGACCTTATCATTCATGCTTTGTCTTACACTGGTATTGTCAATAAATGGTCAATCTTACGAAATCAACTCATTCAAGAGCTATCCAGGAATATACTATGACAACATAGGAGACTTAAGTATAATTCAAAATTATTGGAACTTAATAGTATATTTCAACTAAACCAGCTACTGGAAAGAACTACAAGTCTTGGACAAAACAACAGACAACATCAATTATCTTTGCATTATTTAGCAGAACCATCAAAGCACTACTGTATAACAATAGCCAATCAATTAAACCTTCAGGTAGCTACACTACATAATAACAATGAAGTTCTCAGAACCAATCATGAGCATTCAACACGACTTAAACCAACCCCATTGGACATAATTGGCACCATTGGAAACAAGCTCTTTGGGATTTTAGATACAGAAGATGCAAAAAACCTGGAAAAAACAATTGACGACATTACACTCAACGAAGCCGGAGTCAGGGATCTCATCACTAAGCAAACCTCCAGCATTGATTCAACTCTAAATAAAATCAAAGGGGATGAAGAACAAATTGATAAACAATTCAAATTGGTGGAGCAAGTGATCATCAGTGAGTACTATAATACCACTAAGAAACTGGAAGAACAGAATTTCATTCAACTCTCCACAACATTTTCAATACACGCAAGTTTAATCATCGTTAGTTATCAACAAACGAACGCATTATTCAATTTGGTGCTTAATATTCATCATGGTAAGATCAGCCCACTGCTATTAACTCCAGCTTAAATAAAGGAAGAACTACAAGTGATGAGAGAGTACTTAACATTTGTAAATTATTAACAGCTCATTGCAGCATATCCAAAACGAAGGCAATATTTAATGTGAACTTAACGTTCCCTTACTAAACCAAGAAAAGTTTCAACTTTGTCATCTAATAGCTCCACCAATCCCAACAATTAATCAGCAAAAATTTATTCAACTCTCGGCACAGTTCTTAGGTGTCTACCTACATTGAGATAAATTTTTGACATTAACCACACAACAAGTCACACACGGCGTGAAGCTTTCAGAAGGGAAGCACCTATGCCCTGGCACTCAACTACTAGCAACAATAAGGAATAATAACCGCAACTGCTAAATAAATTTACTCTAACCAAGATCTATGTGTATCATCCAGCAATTGTGAGTTAAAAACCAGCAACATTACTGAATGGTGGCAACAGCTTCCCAGCAAAAATACATGGATTTTTTGGGTAAAGGACGAAACAAGACTGACACAACCAATGCAGCTTAAAACATCATATGACCATACTAACGTCCAGTAGAAAATACTCCAACATCTTGAGAGCCGCATTTATACCCACTCTCAACATGTTTCTCTACGCAGAAAACTTACCGCCTCTGGAAAAAGGGAATATACACCTGAACCAAACACTCCATCATCAAGGCATATTGAGTTACTTAGGCAAACTATTAGTTAGCTACAAAACGCATCCCAGCAGCATTCTTCGCTTCAGCGACATATAGTCATGTCCTACTATATTTTTTGTCATCAGAAGCACAGTCCTAAATCCAGGCCACAACAGCTGGAAGAAGACTTTAAATTCCAGACGGTATGAAAGAAAGCGTTCTTTCATAGGGACGGAGAAATGTTATGCTATTATACTATCATCAAATATGTATACGAAAATTAATTTACTTCAACATAATTGCTTCTCATGGGAAAATTAAGAGACAAACAAAGATCTCAGATTGCATTTTAACGATTACCGACTTAATGAAAAACAAAAGTGTCTCATTTCATTTCATTTGGTGAAAAAATGTTCATTTTAGTAAAAATTCTTTCCCATGAGAACTTTATGCTGACTAGACATAAAATATGTATTTATATTATTTGATTTGTTAAGAAAAATCTCTCTTGTTAAAATTAAACGGCAGTTAACATTAACGTTTTTTTTCGTATCTAAACAAATATCTAAGCTATTATCCGACTCGTTCGCGCGGTTCCGTACTCTAGGGATTTACTCTGTATTTGCATGGCTGTATGTGTACATGTATGTGTGGAAAAGTACAGTTCTCTATTTCGTCGTGTTCTGATGCGGTGCCCAAATATATAGTAAAACACGAAATATTGGATTGGCAACCCTACGAAGGAGTTGCCCGATTTAATCCATTTTTGAACTTAAAGTCATTTTTTTTTAAACGTCGCCTAAAAAATTTGAGCTCTTAACGTAGACGCGGTCTTAGGCAGTTTCCATATAGTGCAAAACTAAAGTTTTGCATGAAAACATCAAGAAGAGGTTACCCAATTTCGTTCATTTTTTAAATTTTTTTTACTATTGCTATGGAAACACTAAGTACCAAATTTTAGTTCTTCACGTCGATGCCAATCTCATGCAGTGTTAAATTTATTTAAAGCCGAAGTTTTTGTATGGCAACCTTACAAAGGAAGGAGTTGCCCGATTTAAATCATGTTTTAACTTAAATTAAAAATTTTTTTTTAACGCCGTGTACAAAATTTGAACTCTCCACGTAGACGCGGTCATATAAGAAGCATAGGAATGCGGGTATCATTTAATTTTGTGTAGGTATATGAGTGAAGCCAAAATTACCTCTCTTGGCTCAAGAGGTGGCAGGTAGTAACGAAGGGCGCAAAATCCATAGAAAAACAGTAACAGATTTATGAATGAATGGCAATGTGTAGAAATGTCATTAGATTTTCACTACTAGAAAAATCGACTGCTCCTTCATGAAATCTGATAGCTGTTTATGCAATGTGTATGTGCAATGCTACACTGTGATTTTACATTAGCAAATTTGAGGCCGCAAAAATTTAGGTACGGACTTATTTAGTTGAGCTTATGGGCATAATGGAACGCAAAAGTGCGAATCGCTTCTGCACTTTTATCAATTATTTAAAACCAAGTCGGAAAATCCCGCCGGCTGGCTTTGTGTTTTTAATTTGTTGGTGAAACTAAGGCTCGTTGTTTTCACGTTTAATTACAATTTCGTTCAAAAGAACGAGGCTTTACATATCTTCAGCTTGAGTCCCACTTGAAAGGTTTTGTCCAAAGCTTTTCCAAGTACTTAGTGATAAAAGAAATTAACAATTTTATATGCTTATATTTTTAATTGGAAGCTATGTCTGTTGATAGTTTTTAATTCCATAAAAAAACTCAGCTGGACTCACATGATCCTTTCTTTTAACTGTATTACAAATGGAACGATGGGACGGGTCTGCCGAATCGGGTCCAAATTAGATGATCCGGATCAGGGTCTGGTTCCATAAATTCCTTAAAACGACATATCTCTAGTATGTAGTACGGGACGATTGATTTATTGTATGTCGGAGAATGCTAATTAATATTTGTTTGCGTTTCCTACTTGTACTTGAATCTAGTGCTGAAACTGAGACAAATCTAATACGCTGAACGCAAGACCTATAAGTTATTAGTCAGCAAGACATTTTTTGGTTTTGTCCAGGGTATAGGGGACAAAGTTTTGATAAAGCCACTAGGTCAGCGAAGGATTTCCGTTAAATCCAGGAAGAACGCTGTCCACTGGGAATTACTCCAAGAAAAGAGTTGAGCAGCCAAACGGCACTTGTTTATGGTGGAGCAGCTCTGTAGAGCTATATTACTCCTGATTATAGAAGCTGAACAGCTCTGAATATTAATTATTAAAACAATAACGTCCTAGTTTTACTGTATCTTTATTTTGTATACCTAGCTTATTTATATAAAAATCTTACCTTAGCCGATAAAAAATAATTAACCTGCATATTTAAAAAAGGTGCAAAATTACAGACTGTTTCCAAAAATTCACGACTAACAGAAAATGTCACTGACTGCACTGGCATGCATACAAAAATGTATCGTCTGCACATTTCTGTGAATATTGTGATCGAGCTGCTTTCGCTAGGTATATTGCAGTAAAGTGGCCATTGACTTTAAAATTAATGCATATTTCGCGTCTCACGAAGATTGTTTACAAGGGTTTTTCAGGGAATTAAGGCCGCTTGGGCTACATGTCCGGATAATGTAGGCCTCCGTTTTTCTGTTTTTTAATAAACCTGTACGCAAACTATTATATTTATCATAATCGATGGAATAATTTCCAATAACATGTAAACTAGACCATACACAAGAAAGAAGATGGCAGCGTTATCTCGAACTATCAACCAATTACAATAAAATCGATTCTTTCAAATCTATCAATGTGTAATCCGCTGTGTGATCAGTCAAAAATAAAACCAACATCTAGTGATCATATTATCACATCTTCTACCAAGGAAACATTAAAATGCCAAGGATTTCCGAAAAGCTATTATTTTTCAGCTTATCATATCTGGAGTTACCACGCAATTCCTATCGATAGGTGAGTCAATTATCCAAAATTTGATCCATTTTAAGGGATATAGTAGAGTTGGCCGAAATACATTTAGCAAAATGGCAGTTTCCTTAAATCCACTTACAAAAACGACTTTTTGCAAGAACTCAATTAACTAAAACAAAATGTTGCAGAACAATATTTCTCACAAAGGACAAACATACACAAATACATTTATAACAAGTAAGAAAGCAAGAATTGGTCTAAGACCAATTCTTATGATATCCTAGATGAAAGCTCGTTTGTATTTTCGTATGGTCACTTATTGGCGCAAATTTGATTTTTGAAGTGGTTTTTGAATATATCTCTAGAACGGTTCGTCGAACAGCAAAAGTGATTATAACCAACTTTATAGGATTTCGTATTTTGAAGAACTTTTCAGTACATTAAAACTGTATAGGACTGATCGTTTTCACAGTATACGTAAAAAACCTAAATTTTTATATGGCAACACCAAGAACGGGTTGTCCGATTTAGTCCATTTTTGAAATTGTACATGCTTTATTTATGGAAACACTATGTACAAAATTTCAGCGCTCTACATTGACCCGTTCTCAGCAGTGTCCAAATATGTAACGAAAAATGAAACTTTTGTATGGCAACCCTACGAAGGTATCACCGGATTTGTTCCATTTAGAACTTAAAGTTACTTTTTTTTTAAAAGTCTATGTGCAAAATTTCAGCTCTCTGCGTGTACGCGCTTACGAGCTATCGTGAGGAAGGACAGACGGATGGACAGTCGGACGGACGGACAGGCAAAAATCAAAATAACTTTTAATTTTATGTCTGGGTTTCCAACCCATTTTGCTCTACCATAATTATTTCTAGGTATTACAAACGGAATAACGAACTTAGTATAGGTGCGCTACAGGTTATATCTAGAGTAAAAAATAATAACTAGCATTTACAGTTATTATTGCGAACTTCGCGCGCGGTATTATTTTGCTAATAAAAAGAAATTACTTTTTCTTAGAGAAGCGAACTTTTATATGGCGAATAATATATACATGAATTTCATGGAACGTTGATACAAAAGAGTTGATGCATAAACTACATCATCTATAGTAAATCTTGCTTCTAAATATTCATAAGCATGTAAAATAGTAAAGTAAGTTCCAGAAGATTTTAAAATTTGCCATTGTGTAGTCAGTCTGACTTGTTACCTTTGAGTTCTAGCGTCCCCCAAGGTTCTCTGCTTGCACCTCTCCTCTTCAGTCTATTCATTAATGATATTACTCAAGTGTTGTGTTTTGTAAAGATCCACCTCTATGCTGCTGATATACAGGTTTACGCTACTATTGATCTCAACAGGTTACTAGAGCATATTGATTTGCTTAAGCTGGACATTGCAGTTATATCTCGATAGTCGGTTGCAAATGATTGGAAAATTAATCCGTATAAGTCCAAGAGCTATTCATATTTATAAATCTAGTGTTGATGTTAGTCGTCTACCTCAATTGACAAACAAAAATTAACTAAATTATCAATTAAAGCTATTCATTAACCCCACTTGCCCAGTCGATTTAATGAAAATCTAATTTTAATTTAATTAAGTGAAGCCTTACCAACTCTTAAATTATTTCAATTTCGATATCAGCTGACTGAAGTGTCATGCAATCAAATGGCATATTTTTAACAGGCGTTAAAATATTGAAGAAGCGAGAACTTAACTATTTAGATAAATAAACATATCGATTAATAGGACCACGGGTTTCAGATTCAAGTAGATACAACGAAATCAAAAGATAATTATTTTATCACTTGCTAAATTCGAAAATCTTGAAGTTAATAGTCGAAATTGTTTATTTTATTAAGGTTGGTGAAGAGCTACAAAAATTTAATTAGGGTTGCTCAATAATAATTAAATTAAAATTAAATTTGTATTAAATGGCTTGATGAATACGGCCCTTAATTTCTATTACATTGAACAACCTAACTATATAAATACTTAATGAATTATCAAAAACAACGAATTTTTGTGTAATAAGTGTCACTGAATTTTATTACTCGAGTTATAGTAAATACCAAAAAAAAAAGTAGGCGTAGCTTTGTCCCTCCTTTCATCCTCCACCTAAAGTATAAATGAAAAGAGAATACAAATGCAGTTACAGCTTAAAAAAAGTGATATCATTTAAAAATCGATTAGGTAGAATTGAAGTTATTTCAATTTGAATATGCACAACTTTACCCAAATTTTGAACTCAAAAACATATGGAAGACTAGCTCTCTAGCGAAACTATATTTACATGCTCAATCAGCTCAGTAAAAACTGAAGTACGAAGGTACATGCTAGTTTTACTGACAGACTTAAATCATTCTCGTATCATCAATGTGTCATAGTAAACAGTTTCTTGTCTTAGCAGCAAAATATTACGACACGAGCTTTTCCAAGTCTGTCCACGACATAGCATTTGGCCTAGTACGGTGCCAGCAGTGAACTAACTCGCATACAGGGGCGGGAGTATCTACAGATTTGTTCTTTTACATGCGCAGAACAGAGCAGAACAAAACAAAAGATACCCAAAAGCACAACTAATTCATTTTTCCATGGCGCGTATTAGCTCGAGCTAATTTCAGGCATAGTGCTTTCTTTTTCCTCATGAAGAAATTATAGCTGTTTCTGCAGTCGGTTTAGTAAAAAATAGCACGCCCGCTCGAATCACCACGAGCCCCTCGCGCACACTCGCGCCTAGCCTTTGAAGTTACCGAATCGAAAAGGATCGGACGCCCCATCACTCGCGAGCTCGCACCAGAAACTTCCCACGGCGCGGCGCGTTGGCTCGTACTCGCCCGGCGCGGCGCGTAGCCTCACAGACCCTGGGATGCCAGCTTTAGAAAACTCCTAGAATGAATAACTTAATTTGTGCAACCAGTGAATGGAGTAATGCCTTCCAGTATGGGTGAGAGAAACTTATGGCAAAAAACATTAAGTAGTGTGTCTTTTTATATTAATCAATAAGCCTTTAAAGATATTTCAGGAAGAAAGTTATTCCGATTCAATTTCACATTAGCTAAATATCAACTTTGAATATAACAAGTAAGAAAGCTAGAATTGGTCTAAGATCAATTCTTATGATAACGTAGATAAATTCCCGTATATAATTTTGTATGGTAACCACTCTGTGCAGGTATGATTTTTGAAGTGGTTTTTCCTATATATGTTTCTAAAACGGCTTGTCGAACACCAAAAGTGGTTATAACCAATTTCATATGATTTTACATTCTGAAGAACTTTTGAGTACATTAAAACCGTCTGGGACTGATTGTTTTTACAGTATTATATGTAAAAAGGCAAAATTTTAATATGGCAACACCAAATTTCAGCTCTCTACGTCCATACGTTCTCAGGCAGTGCCCAAATATATAGTCAAAAGCCAAATTTTTGTATAGCAACCCTACGAAACCTAGGGCCTATTTTCGAACTTAAATTTACTTTTTTTTAATGCCCGATTGGAATATTTTAGCCTTCTAAGTGAACGCGTTTTCGAGTTATCGTGCGGACGGACAGACGGACGGACGGACGGGCAGACGGAAGGACAGACAGACGGACGGACGGACATGCAAAAATAAAAATACCTTTTGTTATTATGCATGGATGTCCAATCCGTTTTGCTCTACTATCATTATATCTAGATGTTACAAACGGAATGACAAACTTAGTATAACCTATAGATTTCATCTAGGGTACAAAAGTTATAATAGTTCTGACAAGAGTGTTATCAATTTACTTACTTAAGGTTCGGCAAGTTTCTTGCACAATTAGAGTACTACATATGTATGCGCACGTTCCTGTTCACATTCATCAAGTAATTTTGCGGGAATTCGCTGAAGTGGAATTACTTTTGCAGGAAATTGCATAAATTCTGAGAAAATATATAGTATGTAAGGAAGTGCAATAAGCCCGAAAAAGTTCGGCATTTCGCACTATGAAGTGGAACTGTGTTTATGTAATCGTTATGCTCATGAAAGTAGCACATCTGAAATATTTTTGAAGGAGGGTTAGGCGTAATTGCTTAAAATAAACCAAAATTGGGAACTGCCACTGACACATTGAGCAAAAAAAAAAAACGTAGGGAACACAAAAATGTAAACAAAAGAAACATTCTTTTTTCATTTCAGCATTTCACCTTGCCTGAAAAACGTCTTTCCGGAATTGTTTCAGCGAATATTTATACAGAACCGCACAGCACAATTCATTGTTGAAATATTCACAAGTTTATAAAATTAAGTCCAAGATTTAATCACTAAATTGAAACTTCAAATATTTCTAGCTAAACTTATCACAATTTGAGAAACAATTTAAAGTTTTTCAATCAAAAAAAAAAAACAAAACAAAAACAAAACCTGGCACAGAAAACACATAACTGACGTTTAATTCGAAATGGCACAAATGTCATTAGCAAATTAAGTTGGCTCAGACATGGTAAAAGCGTGGTCAGACTTGGTTAAGTTCTTCTTGCCTTTCCACCCCTTCGCCATAGAACTGAGATACCCTCACACCGATACGATATTTCGCTTCTTTAGTTATATATTCTGCCTGAATTAGAACTAAAGTGGAAATTTAACTTAAAACAGCTGACTGCTGTCACTCCTTTCAAAATTACAGTAACAGAGGACTTCGAACACTCACCCTAAGTCATTTTTATTAATACATAGATACGTAGATGATTCCGATAAGCATGTCTATCTTAGAGAAATTGAAGAGTACCTACTACTAGAAGCATCTGATTCAGATTATCTTCGTACCCAAACAGGTTTATTTTTTCTTTCGTTTAATGTGTCCTCAATTTCGTCTATCATCGCTTCAGATATTTCCATGATACTTTTTTGGATCAATCTCTTTCAACTCAATTTGAGCAAAACAAAGTTTAACTACATTTTTTTATAATGTAATGCGCAAATCTAGTTCATCTTACAGTCTACACCACCCATCATGTTTAAAATTCACATAAAATTGAAGTTATAGTGTGAATTTGCTCTAAAAAGTAGAAAAGAGTGGACAAGATTTCCAACTTGTCATAAGTTACCATTTGGACCTACGAGGGGCATAGGGAAGTGAAGAGAACCTCTACTTATGCAAGTAACTTGCAGAGTATGAATGGGCCTTTAGATGGCAGCGTAAATATAAAACTAACCTTTTATTTCTTTAAATATACAATTTCTAAGCCAATTTTTAAAGAAAGCATGGAGCTGTTATCAAATGAAAGTATCAGCAGTAATCATAAGAGGACCTCCGTACGTGGGTTTACTCAGTTATAATGAAGATTTTCTCAAATTTCTTCTGAGGAATTTTAGAAAGCAGGTAATTTATTTAGTAATCCAGTTAAATGCCTAGAAATATTTTTCGATGACTTCAGAGTTATTCATGCATTACAGATGCTGTAATCTTTGCATTTACACATTGATGAGCGAATTGAGTAATTGTCTTCAGTGTAGGAACATATACCTTAAATGACCCTATCTAAAATAATTTTTATGCATTTGAAGGGATTTTAATATTTATTACTTTCCCAACACATTAGAAAAAAAATATGCAAACCAACATAATTTCTTTCTATTTTTATTTCAAACCTGGTGTCTATTCCACTGAAAATATTCGGAGAGTATGAAATATTTCATTCGTTATTGAAATTAACGTTTTAAAATTTTAAATTCCTATAGAAATGGCAAAATCATACCAGTTGAATACGGCGGCAATTGCGGCACCCACAACAGAATATTCATGAAGAGACTCTGCCGGTCGATGATTTATAGTTTTCCGTTGCTGGCAATATATGGTTTGATTGATTCCCGCAAATCCCGTGGTTAATTACTATAGTATCAACAGAGAATGCGAAATTATTTGCCCAATGTCCGATTAATAAGCCTCAGTTTTTTGCTTGCGAATAAATTAGCCCCATAAACGTCAGGATATCGTGCTGATGCCGTGCAAATGAACTAATACCAAAGCAAACATTTTCGACCACAAATACGAGCCCATGTGTAAGCAAACAATTGTCAGTGCGTTATTAGCCTCATTGCGTGTTGCTCGAATCAATCAAGGCTTGAGTCAATAGACTTGTTTAATAATAATTATTGTGACTCTGCTGACTACACATAGTGTTTGCTCAGGTGGCATACTTGCTTTCCAAATCGTTATCAAATATGTAGTCGTAAGGGGTCCTTGCTATTATTAGGGACTAACAAGCTTAAAGCTCTTCAGACGATTTATACCTGGATGTAAATTATATATTTAAACTCTTCTACATAAGGAGGATAATTTATGATATATTCATGGGAACTCCAGATCAATGTGATTTTTACTGAAATTAATGGCTTGCCTCATTTTGAACAGAAATAGAGTTATCGTTTTTTAAGAATTTTGTCAGATATTGGTATGTATAAGCTTACTAAAGCCATGAAATTGTTGTGAAAATACTTGAATAAGATAAATGTTTTATACAAGGATAAATGTATTACAATAACGGCTATCATTTATTGAAAATAAATATGTATATGCAGCTACATATTTCAAGAATAATGTTATCTTCGTATGATCTTCTTGTGCATGCACGAAATTATAACAAATTGTTAAATATATCTTACCTTGGCTATGCAACAAAGATACCTGAGAAATGATGTATCATATATATTATAAAAATCATTCTACTTTTGTTTGAAAAAGACAAGAAAAAGTAGATTTTTGCTACATAGAGCCAGTTAAATAGAACTGTTGACCAGTTAAAGCCATGGTATGGAAGTACCACACCTTTCTGCAGCGACTACGCCCAAGTGGAGGTGGAAATCTCCCATAAACCGTTTGCGATTAATTTAATTAAAGGTAACAATCGCCCAAAA
The DNA here is from genome assembly GCA_963924295.1 of Dioctria rufipes. NCBI lineage: Eukaryota > Metazoa > Arthropoda > Insecta > Diptera > Asilidae > Dioctria > Dioctria rufipes. The sequence continues at coordinate 96,733,695 of OZ002740.1, read as the reverse complement.
AACCGGACTTGACCGGACCGCTCAATGAAGTTAGAAAATATTTTTGTGCAATTATTTATTCTGACTTGGGCGAATTTTTGGAATATATTGCATATAGAACAGAAATAGAGTTATCGTTTTTTAAGAATTTTGTCAGATATTGGTATGTATAAGCTTACTAAAGCCATGAAATTGTTGTGAAAATACTTGAATAAGATAAATGTTTTATACAAGGATAAATGTATTACAATAACGGCTATCATTTATTGAAAATAAATATGTATATGCAGCTACATATTTCAAGAATAATGTTATCTTCGTATGATCTTCTTGTGCATGCACGAAATTATAACAAATTGTTAAATATATCTTACCTTGGCTATGCAACAAAGATACCTGAGAAATGATGTATCATATATCCTATAAAAATCATTCTACTTTTGTTTGAAAAAGACAAGAAAAAGTAGATTTTTGCTACATAGAGCCAGTTAAATAGAACTGTTGACCAGGTAAAGCCATGGTATGGAAGTACCACACCTTTCTGCAGCGGCTACGCCCAAGTGGAGGTGGAAATCTCCCATAAACCGTTTGCGATTAATTTAATTAAAGGTAACAATCGCCCAAAAAACCGGACTTAACCGGACCGCTCAATGAAGTTAGAAAATATTTTTGTGCAATTATTTATTCTGACTTGGGCGAATTTTTGGAATATATTGCATATAGTTCGCAATAAAAAATAATTCAAAGTTTGGAAAATGTGAAGTTGGCCAACACTGGGTTTTGGGTAATCCTTCGCGTTGAAGTTGTGTTCAATAAGAAGTTTTTTCAACAAGCTACCTGTTTTTGGTAACAAACAATATAGTCTTATTTACGGCAAAAGCATAAAAGCGTTCTGCTACCGCATGAAGAGAAAAACCATTATATAAAATGTATGTGTTATAATTGTAACTGTTTCGCACAGGTTCAATATTTGCTGGAAACCGAAGAAGATAAATAAAGGTTTGTGTAAGGCGCAAAATATTACTGAAAGGAAAAATATGTATTCTAGCCTGGTTTGTCGCGAAGAAGTGTAAATTCTATGTTTGCTTTTTCAGTTTTTTTTTAAATACATAATACAAAATACATATTCCTTGCAAATGTTTTTCAATTTAGCTATTTTAAATCCACTTTGGAGCAATCAACAACACGCCCAAGTGTGAAGTGATTTTTGCGCATTATGACTTTTGAGAGATTTAGCAGATTTAGAAAGTCATAGAAAATTTCACTGCCTTCTTAATAGCAACAATGCTCCTTAGATATGTAGTTAGGGCGAGAGTTGAACGTTTAAATTCATGTGGATGTTTCTCCAATGTGTAAAACTGGGATTCCTATGCGATACCACTTGAATTCAGTTAGCACAGCACGGTAAGAAGTGGCAGAATTTACCTGCGTGAACTCTTGAATTCAGGTAATGATAAAGATTTGTCTGATGTTAATTGGATAAGTTATATAGGGTGTTTCCTAGGAAGTCAATAGAGCACCGTTTAGGATTTACAGGGTGATTAAGAAAAAAAAAACTAGTTTTTCACAAAATACCCTGTATCTGTTCAGGGCATGCGGCCACAGTTATGGGCTCATTTTATGAAGAACATCATTGGCTTTCCAACGACTACTCAGTCAGCCACGTACCCCGCTCCTCTCAAGAGTTATGGTTCTCTAAACTAAAAGTTTCGTATTTTCTTAGTTTTTTTTTCTTTAACCTCTATTATTTTTGCAAAAAGGTCGTTAACATAAATTTTCTTAGCTTTTTTTCTTTAACCTCTATTATTTTTGCAAAAAGGTCGTTAACATAAATTTTTTTACAAAAACTGTAAACTTTAGACTCTCCTCTTTAGTTTGACCTATTATACTCTATGGTCCCTTAGTGACTGAAAGTGACTGATGTAATAGGTCGAATTGAAGAGGAAAGTCTAGAGTTTGCAGTTTTTATAAAACCAAGATATGTTAACGATTTTGGGCAAAATAAAACAAGGTAAGAAATTACAAAATTTTTAGTTTAGATAACCATAACTGTTGCTACCAGAGGGGTACGGGGTTGACGTAGCCGTCTTTCGAAGGGCCATGAAGCTCTGCATAAGATGAACTCTTAACTGTGACCTTAGGCCCCGTGCTTTTTACGTTACAAGGTGTATTGTGAAAAACTAGCTTTTTGCTTAATCACCCTATAACTTTTAAACGATTGATATACCTCCACCCCCCCCCCCCCGCGGCCGTACAATTTTTTGTTTGTCTAGGTGAGTACTATCACCTCCTGCTCTATTGACCTTCTAGGCGGAAACACACTTTCAATTGAAATAACTAGTTACAATATACCAACTGTCCGTTTCAAATGGAAGTATGAGAGTGGTAACAGAATCAATTTTTCGGAAAGTAGGGCAATACATAAGGCACACTTATTTTATTGCTCGGAGTGTTCTTATCGGTATCAGGCTCTCACTAATGGTAAAGTTATAGATTTGGACGTAGATTACTCCCTAAAATGCTGTAGTATTCCGAAGATGTCTTATTTAGTGGTTTGGACCCCAGCTTAAGTTGTAGTTTTACTTTCAGAATTTTTCAAGAAACAACTAAGTCTTTTTCATTTATGTTCTACAAGTGATTTATAGATTCTGAAGAGAGATGATACCAATTCATCAAGCTAGATTATTAATGCAAGGCTGTTGTCCCAATTCCGTTAATTTCAATATGTATCATTCGTGATCGCCATTTGTCTAGTTTGTCAATTAATTAAGTATAGATAGATACAAGATTTAAAAGAAATGTTTGGGAAAAAAATACGGAAATCTTATGGCCTTTGCTTCCATTTAGCTTAATTACAGCATTTTCACCCTGCACATCAATACTGAGTAGAATGCTATAAGATATAGTGCAATCGCAAGCTGACGTATATCACAAAGGTCTGCAATTAAAAGGGAATAAAGAAATAATCTCCTCAGTCATGGTAAAAGCAAACCAGGAATATCTCATGTGGAGCAATGTTAGAAAGAAAAGTACAGGAAGCTCTAATAAAAATGAGCTGTCAGCTGTCAGAGATGTAAATGAAAAAATCTCTCAACTGAAAGACGTAAATCAGGAGACCAAACAGAAGAAAGGAACTACCGCCATGTTTTCAAGTTGTGTTTATCACTATAAAAGAAGAACGAATAATTGGGAGTAAGTGAAAGGTCAGAACCCCCTTTCATTCTCCAAGAGCTTTAAAGTGCAATGTTGTTTTTTTCCTTCAAATAATAAGTTCTTTAGCGAGGTCATCACTGGAGTTCTTTAAAATCCCCTGTTGTGATTGTAAACTGCTTTTAAAAATCTCCTTTAAGTTCGTTACTGGTAAATTTATATATTTTTACCAAGTCCTTTCTTCAGTTCCTCTGTAAATCTTTTCCTGCTGTTCAAAAATGCTTTGTACTACTTACTTCTGCGGTTTTTCTAGTCGAAGGCACAGAAAGATGTTCAAGTAAGAACATACAAAAGTTTCTCCCTAAGTAGAATTTATGCTGTCGTCGTTGTGAACTTCAAAAAAAAAAGTTTTCTTTGTCTCAGTGTTGGAGGTACCACTGATTCCATCGCATACTTTTTGTCTTTCGTACCCAGCATCCCATATTGTTGGTTGACTTCTTCATTTCTTTGCCAAAAGCGAAAAAAAGTATTTCCCCTGAACCCCGCTGAGTTCAACTCGAACTTAAGACGTTTAATCATTTCGTTCTCTTCTCTTCTAATGCGTTTCCAGTTTTTTTTTTCTGAGGACTTTCTTTTTCCTGTCATGGATTTTGGCTGCTGCTATTGAAGGATTTAAGAGAGGAGTACAAATGGGGATGATTAAACATTCCTTAGTAAGTCAAATATGCTTTCATTTTAAGTTTTGCTAAGTAGGGAATTCATTAAAGAACAATTCCTTTATTAGAAAATATTTACGTACAGGAAAAGTTAAATTTAGACACTTTTACACACAGGAAAAATTATACATTTTTAAAATAATAAACTGGGTATGCAATTACCATAATTACGATTTTGGCAACCTATTAAAAACAACTCCGAAAATGTTGTCACGCAATTACGAGTATGCGAAATCTTCTTGCCATATCTACATAAAAAATAAAATTTCCATCTACATACATGCCTTTTTCTCATTTTTATACCCTAGATAAAATCTATAGGGTATACTAAGTTTGTCATTCCGTTTGGAACACCTCCAAATAATGATGGTAGAGCAAAATAGATTGGACACCCATGCATAATATTAGAAGTTATTTTGATTTTTGCATGTCCGTCCGTCTATCTGTCCGTCCGTCCGTCTGGCTGTGCGCACCATAACTCGAAAATGCGCATACTTAGAGACCTGCAATTTTGGACTTTAAAAAACAAAGTAAAATTAAGTTCGAAAATGAGACAAATAGGTCAACTCATTCGTGGGGTTACCATACAAACTTTTCGTTTTCCACTATGTAGCTGAAATTTGGTACATGGTGTTTTCATTATACTAGCAAATAAAATTTCAGAAATTGACTAAACCGGGCAACTCCTTCTTGGTGTTGCCTTATAAAAATTTAGGTTTTTTACGTATAGTGTGAAAATTATCAGTCCAAGACATTTTTATTGTACAAAAACTTCTTCGGAATACGAATTCCCATAAAATTGGTTATAATCATTTTTTCTGTCCGACAAACCATTCTAGAAATATATGCGAAAAACCACTTCAAAAATCAAACTTGCACAGAAGGGTGACAATACGAAATTTCATATGGGCATTCATCCAGGGGTATCATAAGAATTGGTCTTTGACCAATTTTAGCTTGTTCTAATATAGAAGAATTTAAATAAGTTCATATTTTAGGCATTTTGAAAATCGATTAAATAAAATTAAATAAATTCTATAGTGGAGAGAATCTGAAAAAAATTTAAATAAAGTAGGAATCGCGTTCGATGGCATCTCCCTGGCTGTTACGAGTCACCATGTACTTTTTGAAAGTTCGTTTATAATTTTCCACACAGGAAAACATTTTGCGTCGGCTGAACTCAAATGCTTAAGAAGTCCTCCTGCTTCCCCTGGAGGGCTTGAGCTTAGGTTACACATCTTCTGGCAGTTGACAATGCGCTGGTGTTGTACTATTGCGGTGAGAAGATCACAAAGTCAATTCAAATAGTCGCCATCGAACTTTGGCAGAGGTATCTTAGGAAGTTTTATCATGATACCGGCATTTGTAGCTCCATTTTTTTTTATTTGTATGCTGATTTGCTGATTTCTACGACGATTATTCAGTGCTTCATGCAACGGTATGAGTTCATTTGGGCTTTCTTCTTCTAAGGTAAAGTAAGCTTCTACATCATAACCTAGCGGTAGTGAGCCTGGCGCATCTGTTTGCTCCCGTATGTGATGATGGAGTCATTGTGGCTTCATCCCAATAGGATTCTACTATTTGTATTTTGTCTTTGATAAAATTCTGCTGACTAGACTGATTTTGTGTGTGCAGCGCTGTCAGATCACGTTGCAAGCCAAACATAGGGGATTGTTACTTACGATGTCTTCCAGTTACTTTGTCTGATGAGGTTCCTTGAAAACATACACCGGATGGCATGGCCTCTGCACCAGTTCGAGTAGCTATAGAGTCTTCATTGGATTGTATCTTCTCCAGACTCCGAATTAATGTTACTGGTTGAATGTGCCAACAGAGTGTCTACTTACTAGTTCTTGAAGACACCAATGTCAGACGTAATATCTTATATAATCGCCTCCACGATCACTTGGCTTTAATTTTATTATCGTAATCCTTAGTGAAATAAGGGATTTCATTGTCTGTTGCCTTAAATTGCCAATACAGCAGGCATACGTAGCTTGATGTTTCTTCCGGAATGGTAAATCCTTACTATTATTTTGTTGCCATCCTATCTATTTCTGAACCAGTGGATTTTTGTTGATTAGCTTATTCGTTTAAACTGTTCGTGTTGATTTCCAGATGATAAATAGTCAGTTGTCTTCTGTGAATATTTATTTTAGAAAATGTTTGTACCTTTATACCTTGACCACGTTTAGAATGAAAGTGGTTCGTGTACCGCAGCACCACTGAGTTCGATTCATGTAAACAAATTAAAAATGCCTTTAGTCAATTCTCAAAAACAAGTGACTGTACTAAATATATTTATTCTACTTATATAATATCTTAACAGTTAGCCTAAGTCATTCAATTAACTAGTTAATTAGGAGCAAGAGCCTAGTAAGCATTTCTCATGATAAAATTGTAGAAGCGGAAATTTATTTATCATGCAAGTTCTATACTGTGCGACGAGAAATATGCAAACGTGTCAAATTTCGTTTGGCTTGGATAAAAATAAAATTTTTTAATACGTACAGACAAAGCTCATGAAGTTATATTTTTCTTTCATAATCACCAATTTGTTTATTATATAATGTGGTATGTTATTATCAAAGAAGAAGAAGCTAAAATAACGGCATATCGTGATACTGAACTAACTTTGAGCCAAATTTCAACTAAACTCAATAAATTTTTTTGGATATTAGGAGAAAAATATGGAAAACTGACAATTGTGATCACAATAAAATTTCGAAAAAGTTTAATATTTCGTAAAGTACGAAAGCATAAACTATTTTCTTCACAAATTGTGAAAGACTTAGATGGATCAGGTAAGACTCGACGAGTGTAACAAATTCTAAAAGTGAACAGAAAAGATTGAAAAAAAGGCAGATTAAATTTTAGAAGTTCTAGATCACGCAAGGAAAAAGTTATTTTTTGTAACGAAGAGAAATTTAATTTCTATGGCCCTGAATGTTTTTCATATTATTGGAATGATAAATGACTTTAAGAAGAGATGAAGTGAGCACAAACTTTGGCCAACAAGGAAGAGAGATTTTCTTTTAATTTCATTTAAAATACTGGTTAATGGATACTGTTTTGTGGAAACTTTGTAGATCAATCCCCAGCTAACAAGTGTTATTTTCATGCCCATATATTGTAAAAGCCCAATACAGTAAGGTGTACCACTTAAATATATAATATATTATGATCGTTTAAGTTACCCACGCTTTTAATCTCGCTACTTGCAGTTGAGCTATAGATATTATAAATATTATTGTTTTCATGCTCTTTAGTATAAATAATATATAATATAAAGAGGAAGAGAGAGAATAAGTGCTTTAAGTTTGGCTAGAAGGGATGGATACCAGACTATCAAAGGCCTTTGAAATATTTAGGACAATGATTCTGGACTCACCAAAATTGTGAAGACTATGGTTCCAACGATCCATCGAAAACTCAGCAAGTTACGATATGAGCTTCCCGTTCGAAACCCGTTTTGACAATCGCTGATTAGGTGATTCGTTTCTAGATACTTCATTAATTTGGAGTTATTGATAGATTCAGAAACCTTCAAACAAATCGAAGTAATTTCAGTTTATCAAAAATTGTAGGGATCGCTATACCCTCTACGTTCTTTGGAATAGGCTAAATAGGGGCTAGTTTCCAAGCAGTTGAAAATTTTCCTGTCGAATAAGATAAGTAGAATAATTTGCGCGGAGGTTTAACCAAAGATGAGGCACAGCTTTTAGTTAACAGGAGCAATAATCCATAAGAACCTGCAGTTTTGCAGGCGTTGATCCACTTCTTTCGTACGGATGTGGCTCTTGAGCACATCTACATTTCAGATTCAAAAAAATGTGTCTGTGAAATGGATGGAAGACGAGAATTTTAAACGAATTTACCAACTGAAATAGTTGCTTTATCCAGGTAGTCAACAACCACTTTACTTTTGTTAAGTAGTGAAGGTATAAAGAAACTGGTTAGATGTTCCTGATGGTTTTAACCAGAGCCCTCAAACCATTGCTGGCTTTGCAATTTTCGAAGATTCTTTGTCTGACATTAAAAGAGAAAACTAATTAAAAAAACTACAGAAGAGAGCTTTCAAGCACATTGAAGATTTAGTAATAACGTGTCATATTGACCCATTTGAGCACCGCCGCAATGCTGGATACCTTTCGTTCGTTTATCGCTACATGCATGGTCAATGTTCCGATGAAATATCTAGTCTGATCCTTTGTAAAATGATTTCTACATGCAATACTCTCGCTGCAAGCCGCACTCATCCTTTCACCCTTCAAAATACTTTCGGCCGTACACTAAAAGTCAGTGATGCTTTTTACCTGAACTGTGCGAATGTGGAACAGTCTACCATCTTCCGTCTTTCCTCCGGCATACAATCTGCCAAAGTTTAAGCGTGACATACATCAACATTTCGGCCACTCTTCTCAATTTTCACAAATCCTTTCCTATCACCTTCCTGTATTTTGCAATATTACAATTTATCATGAATTTGTCCATGTGAACAAAATATATTTCTCCATTTTCAATAACCAAAATGGATGATTAGATAACTCTACACTTCTACCATTTACACACCAATACCAAATAAATAATTTACTTTCGCGCGTCTCAAAAATTCAACGTTGAACAATTTCTTGGTTGCAAGTTGTAGCCAATCGCTTGTTTGTTCGACCAGTATGTTTGAAATGATAAATTTTGTGGATTTCTTATTTGCGAGCGGTGGTGAGTGTCTTCGAACTTTTCATCTGTTTCCACTTTATACCGTTGTTAAACTATCGTTTCGTCCCTCCTCACAAGAAATCTGGATCCTACCCACCAACATGCTGACTTTCTTCGCTGTTGTTTTAAAAGGTTTTATATAAGCATACCAATCTCATAAATTTACTACATAGTGAGTCTCACAATTTCTTCACATTTATTTCTTTTTCTTGTTTTGAAACTATTTTCGGAACCATTATTGCACTCGAATACGTCGCAGAATTTTTACTTTTATCGTTATTTGATCGATGTACTTTATTTTTGCACCTGAGGAAAATTAAACTTTTTCCGAAATTTATGAAAAAGGAACAACTTTTCAAATATGGAGACATGTCTTTCCTTCAATTTGTACCGAATTTAGAGTACACTTGCATTGGCTGATAGTTTTGTAGAATCAAACTGGTTAGCAGAGAAAGGGCAGTAAAGGCTTGCGGTCTTGTATTGCATTAAATTTACGTTGGATTGAGTCTTCAGTATAGATATTTGGTTTCTCAATACGTAAAGCAAGTGATTTTCATTCGTTCGAGCCCTTTCAATTTCCTTCTCAATATGTTCACAAAAAGATGCATCGAGAATTCCACCATTTTAAGGGGTACCCTTCTTTTGCGACCACTGCTTCGATTATGTAGGATCTCATTGGCTTCCTCGATGTGCGTAAGCTGATGTTGAAATCAAATCAAATCAAATCAAAAAGAATTTATTTATAAGCCCCTGCTTAAAGCAACGTCCAACGCTGGGCATTACGACATTAGTAGCTTAGTATAAGAGCTTAGTATTAAAAGCAAAATAACATAATTCAGAGTAGCTGGTCGGGCCATAGGCCGTCCCGATATTAGACATAAAGAAATAAAAAGAATATAAAGAGTGGATAGCCTTTTGAGATTGGTTGGACGTTAAGAAGTCCTTACAGGTGATTATATGATGATACTAACATGGATACTTATAAAATATATAATACATGTAATTGTACAAGATTAAAGTTAATAAATGAATGAGAGCGAATAATGAATTGAATGCTATAAAATGAAATGAGATTAGCTTATTAGGCATTCAATGCCTGTACATAGTTGTGGTTGTATTGAAGGAGAGTAAAATTAATAAATCAGGTACTATAGAATTAATTGAACTGAACTGATAGAGCTTATTGGGCATTCATTGCCTGTACATATTTTTTTTTTTTTTTTTGAATTCAAAATATTCAGTTAAATTTAAATTTTAAGAGTTAATTTTATTATTAAACCAGAGTAGTATTAAGACGGCCTTACGAATAGCAGTTATTGGTGTTTGCACATTAGCTGTACTTGGATATATAGGAATTTTCAAGACTACGAACTTTATGACATTAGCAATTACGACATTAGCATATAACTTTGCTATCAATGGTGACAACAGATTAGGTAAAACAGACATTAGTCATTAGCCTCTCTCAGAGAGCACATAGCTTTATTTTTGAATTCTTTTGTGGATCCAATTTCCCTGATGTCAGCTGGTAGGCTGTTCCACTTTGTAACCCCCTGGGAGTAGATATTTCTGCTGCCAAACTGAGTGTTCACCCTAGGGTATATCAGTCTGCGGCCGTCCCTGTTATTCCATGAGAAGCGATCGCACACGTATTCTGGCAATAGACCAACCCTGGCCTTATGTATAAAGGACAGTTCTGTAAGATCATACATTCCTTGTAGCGATCCAGGGAGGAGGATTTCCAATAGTGGACCCAGATTCGTCCTGCGTCTCAGATAGAATACGAATCTGGCGCATGCCTTGAGAGCACGCAGCAGCTTAGATATTCCGGATTGTGAGAGTGGATAGAGTACGATGTCCGCATAACGAAAGTGTGGTAGTATAAGTGCATTGAATAGTCGTAATCTTGTGGTCTCATCAAGATGAGGGGAAACTGCGTAGAGGAAGCGGAGTCCATAATATATTCGAGAGCACATCAAATTTATATGTGTCTTCCACGAGAGGCAGGGCTCGATAAGGAGTCCCAGGTTTTTCACGAATTTCGGTGTCAGTGGGATGCTATGTTCCAATATGATTATAGAGGGAATTTGAGATGATAGACTAGCGATTCTGTTGGGTCTAATAGCGTACCCAACGGCCTGTGTTTTGGTTGGGTTAAGTGCTAGGCCATTAGCAGTTGCCCAAGATGCGATATCAGCTAGAGTATCGTTGATAATTTGTATTGATTCGTGCAGTCTATCTGCCGGAGAACCGATGTATATCTGGATGTCATCTGCGTATATATGATAATGAACGTTATTGAGAACCTCACCCACGTCATTGATGTAAAGAGAAAATAGAAGGGGGGCTAGGACTGCTCCTTGGGGAATGCCCGATCGTAAGGGTCTTATACTGGAGTATGTTTCGCTTGATTTGACCATGAAAGATCTGCCTGCTAGGTAGTTGCGAATCATCTCGGAGGCGGAGGGGGAGAAATTAAAATGGGAGCAAAGTTTTGAGATTAGTATATCGTGAGGCACTGAGTCGAATGCCTTGCTGAAGTCAAGTAGCACATGGATCACTGAGAGACCCCTGTCACACATGTCTCGGATGTCTGCTGTCACTTTAAGCAGCGCAGCGCTGGTCGAGTGAAAGCGTCTAAAGCCAGAATGCATTTTAGATAAAAGATTGTTTTCGGTGACGAAGGTTGATATCTGACCAGTAATGCGGAGCTCCAAGACCTTAGAAATTGCTGCCAGTATAGTGATTGGTCTCCATTCTGAGATATTGGCAGGAGAAGCCGTCTGTGGAATGGGCGTGACCAATCCGAGTTTCCATCGGTCAGGAAAATGTGAGCTTGATAAGACCCGGTTGATGAGGTGGGTAGCAATTGGAATTATGAACGGTAAAATGAATTTGTAAAATTTTATTGGTACATCATTGTATCCCACTGCGTTGGACTTGACCCTAGTGAATGCATTAATTACCTCAATTTCGGTTACGTTCCTAATACTGAAATTAGGGTGTTCTTCCGGAGCTAGATATGTACTGTTGGGTACCGCAATGGACTCGTTTGGGGTGTTGTCAGAAGCCGGACTAGGTATGGGATGAATGTCTATTGATTGCACGATTTGGTTTTGATCCGAGCTCGGCCCGATGTTCAAAATATCAGTTCGGATGGCAGGAGGCTGGATGGAAATAGAAGGAGGGGAAGGAGGGGTTGTAGTTCTGGTGCAAAAAAAATCGGCAAATTCATCAGGGTTTAAGTCAGACTGGGTCTTAGCCTTAGAGCCAAGCCCAATGTCATTAACTTTCCTCCAATTGATGGAGTTCCCGCCTCTAAGCCCCGCCAGGGTCTTAGTTCTAAGATTAGCCCGGATCAGCTAGTCTCCGCTGACCGTGAAATGCCCTGTAGTTTAGATTTGTCTTATTTCTCTTACACTGCCTGTATGCAATGTCACGCAGTTGGCATGCAAGAAGAATTTCCGGAGAATTGAAAATGAATTCGCTGGACGAGCGCGTCCTCACAGTTTTAACCGGGACCTGTCTGTCAAATATTGCACAGATCGTATCAGAGAAGTGACCAGCAGCTGCTTCTGGATCAGGGTTGTTGTATATAGGAGACCAGTCAGCACTAGTCAGATCTGCCTGAAGGGCATCGGTTTGGATGGCATTAAAATTACGAAACGACTTCGTTGGGACTGGGAGTGATAGGGGGAGGTTAAAGGATGCGAATAACTGCTCATAGTCGGAGATGCCTGGACATTGTCCTGTTATTATTGGTTGGAAGGAGGGTAGTGAGATTAAGAGATCAATGACTGTGGCTAAGCTTGGACCATGACGGGTGGGCCCGTCATTAAGGATGATCAGTCCTTTTTCGGATAATAGATCCGTCAGAGCATTCGTGATTGGAGAGTCCGTACCCATATCGATATTAAAATCGCCACTAATAAGTAAACGCGATGAACGACTCACCATTCTGTCTAGGAACTCATTAAAAGTTGATAGGTCATTATCGGTGAATGTAGCAGCGCATCTGTAGACAACAGCAAGGATGATTGGGTCCGCGTTAGTTTCAGAGCCTGAAATTTGAACCGCAAGTATCTCCCAGCTGCCGTCAATGAAGCGATATATCGTTTGATATTGCAGCCCAAGCAACAGAACAGGTATAAAGTGACCAATTCTAAGTTCCATGGACCTAATTTAGTGATATTGTACCTAATTTAGACAAGAAATTATGCCTTAAAGCCAAGTTAACCTTGTAGTTTAAATTAAGGTTAAGATATACCAATTTGTGCCCCAAGAAGCGACTAGAAATATCCCTGACTACAAAAACGATTATGCTGGTTTAGATTACGTAAGTTTCCTCTAATACGTGCCTTTAAAGTCTACAGCATTTTCAGGTCAAATATCATGCCATACATTACCTAATATTTACCACCAACGCTTATGAAAATTTACCTACACTACCAAGTCTAAGAGCTTAACAATTTCTGACTAATAATGAAATGACGAAATAGTTAGGGCCAAATTTTATCACACTACTTTCCATTATTAAGTTTCATTTTGACCATATAGTCTAAATGACTACTAAAATTTACCTAAAAAGTATTACGATCATTTAGGAGGACAAAATTTACCACAAATGTTTACTTAAAAGTAAATTCGTCTTTTTGTTCCTTCTGTTATCTGTCAATGTAAATATAACATTTCTTAGACGCCATTGTGCTTCATTGTGATTAAATTTCATAAAACTAGTATTACGAGATAAAAATATGGGAAATAAAACAAAATATAAGCCGTATCGTCATACTACCAATTATTATAGAGTATTAAAGAAGCTGAGGAAGGCAGATGTTATTAATTTTTCCGTGCAAGGTATGTGTGTACTAATAATAACATTTAGATATAAGTAATACTGGACTCAGCAATTAATTTTAGATTTCGGAAATGCTACGATAGTAGTACCAACTCAACATTCAACAACAAGTGAACAGTGTACAACAAATGAATTTAGTTTTAATGACATTGGCGAGCCCGAGGAATATGCAGTTCAAGAATTGGCAGAGGAGGCATTGCGTAGTAAGCTATCTTTGTTCCAAGAATTAAGAGAATGGGCTTTATTACATAAGATTACATTGTCTTGTGTTAATGACTTACTAAAAGTACTAAGAGCGCACGGTTTTAATGAACTTCCAAAGGACGCTAGAACACTTTTAAGTACACCGTCTACTTGCGAAATCACTGAAATGGGAGCAGGAAGATTTTGGTATAATGGAATTAGCACGTGCTTGGAGTCATCTCTTCATGACATAAAAGAAGCTATGTCAATCTCACTTATTGTGAATGTTGATGGGTTGTCTCCATTTCACAGCAGTATATTGCAACTCTGGCCAATTTTATTCAAGATCGGTAATATGCCTCATATACAACCGATGGTTGCAGCTATATATTATGGACAAGGCAAGCCCCCACTGTATTCATACCTTATTGATTTTGTTCAAGAACTAAATGAAATCATAAAAGATGGTGTGTATAGCAACGGACAAAAGATCACAATTGGCAGAATATGCTTTGTTTGTGATACTCAAGCAAGAAGTTTTATTAAAGGTTTGTCTACACATTCAACTTTTCCAAATATATTATTTCATTTGTACATAATTTTTTAAAACACATAAATAGGAACACCTGGATCAAATGCAGAGAACGGAAGCTGCATCAAGTGTACTGTTGTAGGAGAATGGGATAAAAAAGGTCGACATATGAGCTATCCAAGAACTCACTGTACACGAAGAACAGATCAAACCTTTCGCCAAAAACTGGATGAAGATCATCATAAAGAAGACACCCCACTTACAAAATTACCAATTGATATGGTTGAGAACTTCATTGTTGCGGACTCACTGCATTTATTTGACTTAGGTAAATATTCGTTTTCTTCTTTAATAACTGTAAATACGATTAACTTACAATTTCAGGAATAATGCGCAGATGTTTACTTGGCTGGCGCAAAGGAAGCTATAATTTCCGAACAAAATTCTCAAAATATGAAGCTGATCAAGTCTCAGAAATGCTAGAAAACTGCAACAGTACAAAACCTCTGGAAATTCAACGCGCGATTAGAGGTTTAAAATTCTTAAAATTCTGGAAAGGATCTGAGTACAGAACTTTTTTACTCTACCTTGGTCCTGTTGTTTTGAAAGATTTTTTACCACAGGAAACATACGATCATTTTCTGTTACTCAGCTCCGCAGTTACCATATTGTCGTGTAAAACCTATCTGAAATACATCGATATTGCGGAAAGACTTTTAGAAGAGTACATTGAAAAGTTTATCGAGATCTATGGGGCGGATTCAATAAGTAGTAATGTTCATAATTTGTGTCATGTGGTGGACGATGTTAGAATGTTTGGCGTATTATCTGAAATAAGTTCATATCCGTTTGAAAATTTCCTGAGGCACCTAAAATGTTTAATACGCAGTGGCAATGTGCCTTTAAGCCAAATAAGCAAACGAGTTATGGAGTTGTCAAAACTAAGTAAGACATCTGCTTCTCCAGAGTATGGCCTATGCATAAAAGGTGAAATTCCGAGAGAACAACATCAGTTGTCCACTTGTAAAGGCGTCTACAAGGAACTCAACTTAGCTGAAAAGTTTACTTTGAAGGCAGATAATAAGAACAATTACTTTATGACGACAGCTGGGGAAATTGTTGCAATGATTAACGCAACGAACAGGAAAGGAAAGGTTTATATATATGGCTCTTGTATACAAGACAAGCACAATTTTTTTTCGACGCCCTTTGCATCATCACAACTCAATGTATATATTGTAAAGGGTAAAATGAAGCCAACTTTAAATGGCACTAAATGCACATGTGAATATCGTAGCCCCAAATTGTATTCTGTGGACGAAATGAAATACAAACTCTTTTGTATGCAATATCACATGGACTTCGTCTTCTATCCTCTAATTCATACTTTGGATATTAACATCAAAAACTAAAATTTCATTTCAATAACAAAAATTATATATTTTCCATTACAAACTTAAATAAAATACAAATGTTTTTTAATAAAAAATCACGTAAGAAGTAAGATGTTCCAGACTTTTTAATACATATTATAATGCGTTATTTAACTTCAAAACTAATCCCGATCACTTTAACGCCCTGGATATATTAAATAAAAAGTTGTTTCCTTATACATTAATTGAACTTCAAGAAATTAATTTTGGTTCATATCTCCACAATTTCATCAGTACTTATGCTACCTACGCTTTGTTGTGATTCGTTGACTGCGGGATTGATGCTTCCTTTGGTTAAAGTACTCGTGTCATTTTTACGCATATCGTGCGATCCGGAATCACATACAGTAAACTCCTGCATATCAAATTTTCGTCCTCTTTTCTTATTTTCAAACGCTTCAATTAACTGTTTTGCGTGCTTTAAGGTATTTATTTTAAAAAATTGTTCATTTTTGTTTTGGTTCCAATGCGAATCTGACATTAGCACAACACTTTGAAAAAATGATAGGAATCCATCGCATGATTGAAATGGTTCCTTCTTTTCTATCCCACTTGTTCTTGAAATACCTGTCCATGAAAATAAAGTTAATACGTGCTTGGTGAATACAATTGCAAGTAGCTTTTTGGCGACGATTTTCCCATCTTCATTGCCTTCAGTTCCGCCAATTGAACAGATATCTGCGATAAAAATAGATTACAGTTTTCTTGTTTATCTTTTTCAAATAAGATCATACCAGATAGTTTTTGTACTCATCGTTATTAGAGATTTCTTTATTAAAGTTGTATACATCTTGCACTTTGTCCAATGGAAATGAGAATCTCTCTTTGTATTTGTTTGCACCTTCCGGCTTTTCTTCTTTTTTACACCCTAAGTCTTGCCCGAGAATGACGCTTTTTATATCCTTCAATATAGAGTATATTTGGTCATTATTAGCTCTTAGTTCGAGAAAATCCGAACATAGCCTTTGATTTATTTTTTCCTGATGTACTTCAATTCGTTTTTGACTTTCAGTTGTTCCCGTACTGGAAAATAAATGTTAGGAATAATATACATACAATAAACATTTTAAACTCACTTTCCGAAATTTGTTTGAACAATAACAAATTTTTTTCACTATTTTTTAACATTATTGCAGAATTAGTTTCCACTGATCCGTCACTATAATTTGGTACGATTATAGCATCTTCAAGTACTATTCCGTGCTCTATAAATGTGTCCTGTGCATTATGGCTGGTTGGTTCATTTCCAATTACAACTTCGTGGATATCTTCACCCAACATTTTATC
Source organism: Dioctria rufipes (assembly GCA_963924295.1). Classification (NCBI taxonomy): domain Eukaryota; kingdom Metazoa; phylum Arthropoda; class Insecta; order Diptera; family Asilidae; genus Dioctria; species Dioctria rufipes. The sequence continues at coordinate 96,716,841 of OZ002740.1, read as the reverse complement.
AGAACCATCACGGGACACAGAAGATAATTCATCATGAGCTGTGGATGGACTGTTTGGTTTCCAGCATGTCAGCTGAGATGACGTCGGTGCATTACTCTTCAATGCTGCAAACATGCCATCAATTTCCGTCCTTGGAGTATTTGTATTTTCTTTTAGTACTTTTCGAATTTTTAGACTGAAATTAATATCTATTTTAATATTTTCTCACTACGAAAAACCAAATTACCTGTCCTCTGCTTCCGTGCTTGATGCATTAACATATTCTTCTTCCCATAACTGTGCTTCTTCTACACTGAAAATATTTTTTTTTTTTAACTTTGCACTTGTATTCAAGCCAGTTCTTCCCTGGCGTGCTCGCAGCATCTTTTCGAAGGGCACCCAGATTATTTTTCGGCCAAAAAAGAACGCCGTGTTTTTCCCACTTATGCGGTACAAATGAATACTCCATTATTGATCGTCCCTTCCTTTTCTGCAATACTGCCACTACTTTAAAAGAGTCGCCCATTGCAATAAATCGTCAAATTAATATTTTTCTAGGAAGACTGATGCGCGTGGTGCTTACGTTGATTCCTAGAATTTGATTCTGCATGAAGTTTTAAAGTTCAGGGCAGGATTAGGAGCATTTTATGGCCACTTTTGACTTTGAAGGCAAAAATAAGTTAGATGAGCAAAATATGCCTTCAGGGCGAAATTAGGGATTTAATTGCCTTGACTTTGTAGGCATGTTTTCCAGAATAAGGTAGTTATACCTCTAGGTTAAAATTAGGGATTTGAATTCTCTGCCTTTGTAGACATTTTGACCTAAACAAGGGTTTTGGACTTTATTCCTAAAATTTTAGGTCATATCAACCATAGTAAATATAAACATAACCTATAAGTTAGGAATAAAGGTATTTTTAGGTTTAAAGTCGGACAAGATGGGCACGCCATATTTTCAGAGTTGAAGTTTATATATCTAAAAAATCTTGATATTTTCATTTTCATTTTTCTCTCAAATTCTACAACCATTTAATCAAACTATAGTTTCACATATATACTGAAGTAATATAAACTTAAAGTAATTCCGTTTACTGATTTTATATTGAACGATTCAGAATTTTATAAAAATGTAAATACAAATCATCATTAAAAATATGGATATTTCTAAGGGCGCGTTTATTTTTTCGAAGTATCATAAGTATATTTGCAGAGAAATTTAAATCGCACATAATTTGCGTGCTAACTAGTGGAAAAATATGGGTGCAAGTAACCCAAGTAGCAAATTGAAGTGAAAACCCCGTCATATAACCGTTTTTTCACTTCGGTTGCATACACCATATTAGTGTAAATAACGTGTCATATACGGTGTGATGACGTGTATTCAACTGTATTTGGACGGTTATTTAATAACTTCGGTAAAAATGTAACCTATAAACTATGGTAAAACAACTAGTGGTATTAATGTTACTATGACGTTTTTCAGTGACTTACGTGAAAAAATAACCAATTCGCCACGGTAAAGAAACTGCCGTCATATACGTTGCTGCGACGTTTTTTTAACCCCTTCGGTGTAAATGTAACTTAATCCGCACGTTAAGTAAAAGGATTATTATCAGCGTTACCACCACGTTTCTTGGCAAGATATTCGAAAATATATACATATACGCTCGTTCGAAACAACAGTGGCACAACTCAAAATTTTCTTTTTAAAGTTTTAAAGTTCAAATTGATGCAGAAAAATTAAATTTTTCGATGAGGCCCCTTCCGAAAAGTTCAATTTTTCTGCACCAATTTGAAATTTAAAATGTAAAAAAGAAAATTTTAAGTTACGCCACTATTGTTTCAAACGAGCGATGTAGATATATTTGATTATATCTTATACATAAATGCATGATTACGTCCCAAGTAGCACAGATTCGATTTAAAAACGTTTTGGAAACGTTTTCCTTATCCGTTGATAATACGTTTTCAAATAACGTTATTAAAACGCCCAAGTGTCCCATCTTTTCAACGTGATTTAAACTATCACAATAACGTCGCATATACGTTTTTTTAAAGTTGAAAATGTCGTTTTTTTTTAATGCCAAAAGAGAGGAATAGACGTGTTATTACCGTGCGATTTACGATGTTTACATCTTACTCACAAGCGTTTTTAATACGTTTAATTCAAGTTTTCTTTCCTTAAATTTTCGAATCCTTTCCGATTCCATCTTAATGAAATTTGATTTGTTTTGTCTGCTAAAAAATATTTATAAAAATTTATTGCTATTCCGAATATAATATAGTTGATGTTATTCATGCTTAAGTTTTCGCAAGAAAAAAAAAACATAAAATCTCTTGTTTCATAATACTAACATAAAACTTTTATTCCAATTTTAAAATAATAAAGGAAGAGGAAAAACACTTGAATATATGTACTATTAGGAAAGACATTATCTTTTATAAAGACTGGAAAAAAAGGAGTATATTATTTGACTTAATCTTAGCTTAGATGGCACTTTCATTTTTGTATCTTAGACGTGTTGGAGCATACTTAAGCCAATTTTTAACGACATCTTCGATTTCCTTTTCGTTGGCTTCCTTTACACCTTTTGACTTCTGTATTATATCTGCAAATTCAAAAGAATAAAAATAAATTTCTTAATTGTGAAATAAATTGACAAATGTAATACAATAATATGAAATTATCAAAGAATTTTATGATAATAATAATTCGATTATTTATTCTAAGCTAACAAAAACTTCTTTATTGGGAAGTGCTACAAAGTCATTTCTAGGCGGAAAATGAAAAGAACTCCTCTTTCTAGAAGGGCAGACCACAAAACAATTACTGAGCTCTGCTTAAGCTATTGTTCTTGATCCTGTGAGGTGTCACCTAAACAAGAATTGGCTTGGCTGAGACTTCATCCTGTCGCTTCTGCCAGGATGCCCGCGAAACTTCGGAGCTCTTACTTTGCCATTGCAAATAGAATAACTTATTTATTATTATTATAAGTACTACCTGAATATTAATATATAATATAATAATATAATAATAATATATTAATATATTTTTATAAAATAATTTATCCTGGAAGTGATAGTAGAGCAGTAGTTAATGATAATAATATATACTTACAAAAAATTAATTGCTTGGTTTTTAAAATCTTAAACGCCATTTTATCCCCGCGACCTGCCCAATTATATTTTGCAGCAACTTCAAGCGAAAATATAGATCGCAAAACTCGTCGTGTAGTTTCCGTAAGATTAGAACCTCCTTTAGAGGATAATGAGTTAACCTGTAATAATTTATAAATTTATTAGCAGGAAAGGAGTGTATAATGATTTGTTTGTAATACTTACTGCTATATTAAAATTAGCTGGATTTAAGATGAACTGCTCCCAATCATGTAGATCATCCATACTTTTAAGTGGTAATTCGGGTAGTGTGCTTTCCTTGTCAGAATCTGAGCTATTCTGGGTGCTGGAAAGTTGCACAAGATGACGTAAAGTTTCAGTATGATCTGCCAATGTTTTCTTAATATCTTCCAATGCTCGGAATATTCGTTTTTCAGCAACTGTTAAATATTATATAATATTACTTTAATTAATTTAGAAAATCTTTTTCCTTATATTTACCTGTAGCATTATGATATTCTGCCCAATGGGTTTTTGAAGTTGGCGTAGATACGAGTTTTTGACTTGAAGTGGGCGTGTTAAAATTGCCGTCACGTGGCCGATGCAGATATGCCTTTTGTTGTTTGGTTGAAGAATCGTTTAAGGGTCCCGAAGTTATCGAATAATCAATGGAAGGGGGAAGCGGCAAGTTTGGTATCTTGTCATATATTATGGAATCGGGTACATCAGATTCGGAGTCGGATTCAGACGCGAATTGCGCTTTAACTCGCTTATTTACTCGAAGTCTTCTTGTAGTAATATCAGCGTCCGACCATTCCGTTTCCAAATTGGAAGTTTCTTCTGCAAGTTTTATTTTTTTACGGGCCTTTTCATAGGAATCTTGAATAGTTTTATTTATTAAAATCTTTACAGAAACGAAAGTGATTTGTAAGAATTCACTTACCATAAGCTCCCAAAGAAGAAATTTTGTAAGTCTGCCAGGATGTATCTGGCTCAATGCCGCTCAATATTGCTTGTTTAAGTTTTGATGTTTTAAAAGGAGGCCAACTGCAAATACTACTATCTTTAGATATCCACGCTGCACTTACAATTTCTACCTCATTACTGTCTATAAACTTGACAATTTGGAACATTTTCTTGCGCTGTATTGTGAAGAGGAAAGCATATAAAGTTATTATGGCATGGAAATAGCAGACATTTAGTTCTTATTTTCGTTAATTCACAAAATCTCAAAACCGTTGTTAAATTTGCGTAAAGTTGTATATCCAGATGTATTGATGAGCGCGGGTAGTTATAAAATTCCTTTCCACCGGTAAATGTGTTATAAATTATGAAATTTCCGTTTCTTGTTTCTATGAAGTTCAAAATTTTCACTATTGAGCCATCTTCTAAACAGCAGATATTGTTACCATTTTTTAAAGTTAGTTTAAAATTGGGAAATAAAGCCTCTGAATACTGTGCTGTAGCTTGTAGTTTTGTGTGAATTACACCATCGTCATGCCGTCTGTGCAATTCATAAAAATATTTTGGTTTATTATTTTTTGGCATGAATTTCACCTCTGAAAATCGCCTTATTATTTGTTCCAAAGGTTTCGATGGTGTTCGTAATTTATTTTTAATTTTATACAAAAAATTTTCGAAGGGGAAGCAGCTGAAGTCATCCAAAGCTCCAAATCTTTTGACATCTTCAACTAAATGAATTAAGCTGTGAACATTATAGGAGCAAAATTCCTTTCCATAAAGCTCTATACAATGACTAACAAAATTTCGAATAATTTTTTCCGCTAAATTCAATTCAGGCATTTGGTGTATAAGCATGAATATTGCATGATGTAATAATAAAAAATTTTTATAAACTGCCAAGGGTACTAATTGCTGTAACACAATAGGTCCTATATACAGAAGAAACTGCCTCAATTCTGTGGCCTTCCAACGTTTGATTTCTTTAAGACTTCTAGGCTTTCTACTGAATTCCAATGGGATGAACGAAGCAAGTTGTTTTATTTGTGAAGAAATCGAATTAATTGCTGAGTTAGATAATCTTACTTTGGTTTTCCCCCCAATCCATTCCAGTAACATTTTTTTCATAATACCTAAACATACGAGATGCATATAGTCAAGTGGAAAATCTGAAACCATTCCAATATTTGGTATTTCTATTAATGGTGAGGTGCTTATATGATGCTCATCATTTTGCTGATTTTTAAATGACTCATTACTTCTTAGTTTGGAAGTTATACAAGGAAAAACCATTCTACTTTTAAACCATTCACCTTCAACTTCACACTTTTCACATGAATAGTATCCAGTGTGTCCTTTTATACATTTAAGAAATGATCTTGCAGGTGCGTCACAAATAAATGCACGAATTTGCACCGCATAGCGAAATCCGTCCACATAAATTCCATTCTGTATGAGCTCATTCAATTCTTTAATAAATTCTTTCAAGAATTCAGTAAGAGGAGAAGGTTTTTCAACGCCACAGTAAATCCCAATGGGGAAAATAATTCCAGTTTCGAAAATTCTACCTAAAATAGGCCAAAAGCAAGTACTCGAACTTTTGTATAATGGCAGTCCGTCAATATTGAAGTCTAAAGAAATAATCCTATTGTTACAAATTGCTTTCAAGTCTATACTGTTGTTGATTATTCCATTTGTTAAACCAAAGTAGTGATACTTTCCATTTCCTAATTCCCTTATAAGCGTTCTGCGCTCTGTTGCTAATAGTGTTCTGCAGTCACGGGGAAGATCCGTATGATAAGGCCTGAGCAGCTGTAACAAATCATTGATTGCAATATGCGTAATTTTATGTTTTAAACCCCATTGCCTTAGATTCAATTTAATATCGGTGTTATAGGTTTCATTTTCTCTAATTTGAAATTCGAAATCCCCACTCGTTTCATTAATTGAGTTTTCTGAATTAGAAGCTTTTGTCGAAAGAGTGAAATGGATTTCATTACCTAATTCTTCGCGTACATCGGACTCATCTTCTGAAAATATTGACTGATTGTTTAGAACTGGTGCATTTGAACTACAAGGCCTCACTTCAATATTGGATTGGAGTGCTATATTGATAGAATTTTCTAGAGCAATTTCCTCACAGATTTGTTCAGCTTTTGCCGCTGTAATGCGATTTCTTTGCCTTCTACTCAGCTGTTTGCGTGAATTCATTGATGAAGTAAGAAAGTGGTAGAAGATTGAAAGGTCCGTGTGATTGTTGTTATCCACGTATTTTTGCAGTAGGCTATATGACCTATTTTTGTGATGAATGTGGATTATGATGATTCTAGCTGCAATGGCAGTTTGGCAGGTGGCGCGTCGGTGCGCAACATTTCATCTGAAAACCTCATATTGGATTGTATAAATTAATAGAATACTTGCAGCATGAGTACTTAATAGTAAAAGCCAAAGTTGAAAAAGTTCAGGGCGGAGAAGTTATAAAAAAAATAGAAGAAATATTTAGAGAAAGAAGAAAGAATAAAAGTTGATTTAGATAAGTAATTTGATAACTCGAAACTATATACATTGAAGGGATTAGTTTACAATACTGCATTAGTTTTAATTGTTTCATCTTCCACTAAAAATGGGCGGCATTTTAAGCGAAGATAGGAGATTTTGTGGTCGATATATAGTGTTGGTTTCATGAATGGTCTTGTTTGGTAACGTTGACTTATAGATCTCCCAGCTCATCTGAAAGACAATTTTGTGAGGTTTTCCGAATATGGCGCTCGTTTAGCAGATATGAATGAAAACATAGTCTTGGCGGGTGATTTTAACATCAATTACCTTGAAAATGGTACGTATTCAAATGTTGTTAAAGAAATAATAGTGGACAATAGCTTTAAGCAAATTGTTAATGAATATACTAGAATAGCGCAGCTATCAAAAACGTTAATAGAATAGGATAGCTGATTTTTTAAGTAAAATAAATACTGACACAAATGAAATAAATGCAATCGATACAGAAAATAATAAGGAAAATATTGAAGAATTCCCCAATGCTTCATTACAAAATAATTTTAATGAAGGAAGTGTCGATACTATCCACTCACAACAAGAAAATTTAAACAACCATATTCCAATACTAGACTCTGTAGTCAATCGCTTCAGAACTCAAATTATACTTACAGAAAAAAAAGAAAAGGAATTTGAAACAATACATAAAAATAGAATTATATACATAGATTCCCACGATATAGAGAACAATAATCCAGATATTGTAAGAAGATATACCAAGCCAGGTACAACGGGTATTTACACAGAACTAAGTGACAGCGATTATAATAAATTACAACAGAAGATTATTGAACTTTTCGATGGAATCAAAAATATTAAATTCGTCAGGTGTTCTTTTCGGGCCAAAGAAATGAAAAATGAGGAAGAAACATATAAGGAAATTTATAAATATCATAAATACGAAACAGGACATATAGGCATAACCGAAAATTATGAAGGGTTAAAGAAACATATATATTTTCCAAAGCTTAAAGAACTTATTCAAAAATACATTAATAATTGCGATATATGTAATCGTGTTAAATATGATAGGAATCCCATTAAACAAAAATACGAAACCACAGAAACCCCTAAAGACATTAAACAAATAATACATATGGATGTTTATATAAATTCTAAAGCCAATTTCCTAACATTTATAGATAGGTTTTCCAAATTTGCTACAGCATTCTATCTTGATTATAGAAACAACCAAACAATAATAGAAAAGCTGAGATAGTTTAAATCGCAAAGAGGACATTTTCAAATTTTAATTACCGACAACGAATTTAGAAGCATCAACATTAAAGATTACTTGAGAAACGAAAATATAGAACTACATTTGGTCAAACCCAATAACCACACCGGTAATTCTGATATGTTCTTAAGAATAAATCTTATTAATTAGCAGGTTGAGGTTTTCTTTCAAAAGATTCAATTTCTGTGATATTTTATTAATATTATTATTTTTTTTGTTGGAAAAGAATTACGTTCGTAATTCGCGCGATGATATTCAGGAGTGTATTAATCGAATGGAAGAAGATTCGAGTTCAGTAAATGTGTGGTTAAGGGTAAACAAACTAAAATTAAATATAAATAAAACTAAGTACATGGCAATAAACAGTGATCATATTAATGGAATTAGTATGAGTGGAGAATTGATTGAATATGTAAATGAAATTAATTATTTGGGTGACGTGATTGATAGAAAACTCAATTTCGAAGGACATTTTGATTATATTTGCAAAAAATCGGAAAGAAATTCGGTGTTCTGAGAAGAATCAGAAGCAAAGTGTCCTTACTGACAGCTATACATATATATAACGTGATAATTAAACCACAATGTGAGTATTGTTCGACAGTTGTGTTTCTTGCAACAAAAGATATGTTAGAGAGAGTGCAGAAGCTGCAGAATAAGGCGATGCGGGTGATATTACGTTGCAGTAGATTTACACCGATATTATCACTGCTTAAGGCATTAATGTCGATGAGCGTAAAGGAAAGAATAGTCTTGAATGTATTGCTGTTTATATTTAAGATAAAAAAAGATTCTACTAGAATATTTACATAGGTATTTAAGATTTGTTGGAGACGTGCAACCATTTAACCTCAGGAATGTAAATGAATTCAGATTAAATAATTATAATACAACAGGAGCGCAAAATTCACTGCTGTATAAAGGTTTAAAAATGCAATAGTTAAGCAGGAATGATGAAAACTTTGGAGCATTTAAAAAATATTGTAATTTATAAAAATTAAATTATATGTCCTATTGGCATGATGTTATTTGTTAATTACTAGATTGTTTTTTCATTGTTTTTTTTTTGCGTGAATATTTTATTTATTAGCGATTTAATGAAGCAAATCATTGGAAGTGTACAAGCTTTTATATGCTTTTTTATATGAGCAAATAAAATTTATTTATTTATTATATTTCCTATTGACGATGTTAAAAATATTATTTAATATGAATTTCAAAAAGGAATCACCTGAAAATATCATTTATCTGGCTAAAATATGTATGCAGCTTCACTTAAGCTGAACCCTAGATGCAATAAATTAGCCCGGAAAATTTGACTTTGAAAGCAATAAAATAAAAGATTTCTTTCAATAAAATAATAAAATAAAGAAGTTTGTTTGAATTTCTACGAATTGTAGGATACTTACTTTCTGCCAGGACATAAAAAGGCACCACCGAAAGGGAAGCTGTGGGACAGATACCACGAATCAAAAATGTACAGTACTGCAGAAATAGTTTGAGCTTCGACTGATCCCAAAATGTGAGAACGCCAGGTCTCACCATCAAAAGCGTACATAAAGTACACAAATATAACTGACTTATTCCACTCTAAATTTAAAATAAAAACACGTTGTTTTACTATTAATATGTACATTATTACAATCACTTACCTCAAGAGAAATCCGAAAATATCGTGCTAATGCTTGCGTTAAAAGCACACCCATCACCGTATCAGAACACCTCAATGCTTGCTAATTTCTCTTTTATTTTTGCAAATTTATTTGATAAAATAGAAGGTTTTTTAAAGCTTTCAATTTCTCGTGAGTGAAATAACAAAGAATTTTCCACTATTTGCTCACAGAGTTAACGTTTTAGTACCACAATGTGAAAGCAGATGCTTTCGGATATCTCTTTTTTAATCACTTTATTATTATTTTTTAATCCTTTTATTATGTGATAATGTTTTACTTTAATATTGTGTATTATTATATTTTTAACACAAATTTATGACACATACTTCTTTAAGTTACACACCTAATAACAAACACGTCTTTATCCTCAGCTGACCGGTTCAAGAATGAAGAATCGCAAGCGCAACGCAATATGGCGCGCGGTTGTTTGGTCAAATCCATTATTTTTAAAATCGGAGGAAAACCCTTGCATCATCATTGAAAATGGACTTGACCACATTTTGCACATTTAAGTAAAATAGGGAACTTACGCCAGTTAATTTTTAGGAAAACATTTTGGTCTTCCCTTTATCGGGTCGAGACGTCGAGACCGCGAGCTAATAGCTGAAACTAATGCAATTTTTTCATTTCATAGCGAACACAGAACTTCTACGGGCAAACAACACTAGAGCACTTGAATTCTCTTCTTGATTACTGCAGAACATCACTTTCGTCCATAGACGTTGGATATTTGTATTGTCTGTGCTAAAACTATCGCTCGCACAGAAAAATGAAGTTAAAACAAATAGAAGCCTAATATGTTTTCTTTCTAATAGTTAAAAAAAAAATAGGATGTAGAACAAATTTATGGAAATTATAGGGTTTGAACAAAACACAAGCTACTTTTATATGAAAAAATTCTGTAGTAAGGCAACAAGATTGTGGATTCGCCTGCTAACCGGCCCGTTGCTCTCTTTTTATACCCCAGATGAAATCATGGGCGTTCTATATTGTACTGAAAAGTTTTGCAGAATATAAAATCCTATGAAATTGGATACATTTTTACTGTCCGACAAACCGTTTTAGAAATATTTGCGAAAAACCAATTCAATCAAGCATGTACAGACCATACGAAATTATATTATATTAAATTATATTATTTATTATTATAAATTATTTTCTCTTTTAAAACGTTTTTGCAACGATGTAGAAAACACGATTCCTTTAGTTAAAGCACAACAAATATTATTATTTCAAGGTGAATGAAAATGTAATTCCTTCGCGTTGTACGCCTAAATTAAAGGTTTTACTATAATATATAAGTTTTCTATACAGCAGAAACAATGCGTCGTTTTTATTTATTTTGATTCCAAATCCGCTTCAATTTGTTCATTTGACCATTAATTACAAATCATCCGATTTAATTTGACTGCTAAACTTCTTGGAAAACTAATCCAAGGAAATCAATACCAATTTTCTGTTATGGTAAAAACATTATTACAAAAGAAAGAAAAAGGCGATATTAAAACGATTTTAAAACGGAACTTTTTTCACTGTCATATCAAGGCAAAAATTAGTATTCTAAAAAACGGAAAACTAACTTAAGAAAGAGAAGCACAGTTTTCAATAACATTTGTATATAAAACTGAAAGAGAAAAGTAGTTATTGTTCATTTAACTTCCAAAGAATATTCCTTTTATTTTGTATTAAGCTGATAGAATCAGGTGGTTTCATGAGCAATTGGACTTTTTAGTCAGAAAGACTGATTTTACGCGTTCTACTGATTTATGCCATTGTAAGTAAGTGGGAAAGGGAGAAATTTCACTTTGGCTTCCTTTTCAAATCGGTTAAATTATTTTCGATTTTAAAACGTTTTTGCGACGATGTAGAAAAAACGTTTCCTGTAGGTTACATTTTCAACGTTTTAAAAAGGTTGTAAAAGCATCTATTTGGCAAACTAACCATATTTCGTACCTTGAAACCAATCAGAAACGTTTTTTTAACGTTATGTGCTACTTGGGGTGCAGCTCAGCTTATTCAGCTTAACGATGTTAATTTCTGAACAAATTTTAACGTACGTAAGCATACATTCATGAAGAGGGCCGTAGTTGAGCAATAGGATCAATTACCAAGCCCTCAACGGCTGGAGAGCTCTTAATAAAAACCCTGGCGTCCATTACCGCATAAAACTTCGCTGCGGTATCTAAGGGATAATCCGGAATGCACAATATACGAGAAAGAGGCTAAAATAAATGAGACTGATATCGTAGACTTTTGTTGTAAAATTCAATGCTCGCGCGCAAAAACGCTTAGGTTACAGAAATATAATAAATCAAAACAAAAAAAAAAAAAAACATTATTATTTATACTATATTTAATAGCATCATTTTATGGTTATTGTAATCCTGAATAATATGATAGGCTTAAGGTTAATATGCTTACATAGCATAATTAAATCAAAATAACAAAAATTCAAGTATTATAAAAGAAATCCATTTCTACAGGATATTAAATATTAGTTGAATCAAAACAATTAAAATTTAAGTATTATATTTATAGTCGGTTAATTTAATGTTCCAATTTGATTATTTTCAACAGCATAGATTTAATGTTACCCGGGTGGGATTAGCAAAAGTCATTATTATTTACGCTTCGTCAACATTGGTGGAAGGTTGATTTGAAGTGGAAATGCTTGTCCATGTAACATCTTCTCGTTTCCTAATAATATAAATAAATATGAATAAATCAATTTGTAGAAATATTAATACACAAGAACTGTTTACCTTTTTCTTTCCACCCTAGTTTTAGAATGCTTTAAGTATTCTTTGAAGAACAGTGCCCCGTCGTTATCGGTAAATTTGCTATGCAAATGTCTAACAACTCCAAACAGTAACTTCACCGTTTCGTGAAAGCCTACAAAACTGCGTTTTGTTGCTGTCCCCGTCCACGATAGCTGCTCTAGTAGTTCATCCTCAAACAGAAAAATGCATAAAGTTCGTAACATTTTATTTGCATTTATTCCACCAAACGTTAGAAGCTTTTTTTTCTGTTTAATAGAAAAAGGTATATGCATATAGTCGTAAATTCAAAATTTCTCAAAATGGGAATAAACCTTTCAAAAAACTACTAAATTATACAATGTAAAAAGTATGGGCCTACAAACCAATCTCGTGTTCCAGGTTTTGTCAATTGATAATTGCTTATCAAAATCGTCGAAAGCTTCTATGGTTTTTAGTGGAAAATCTTTCATAAAATCGCTATTGATTTCTTCTGAGATAGGAGCAAAATTATTTTCAAATTTTTGGAGGAGAAGATCGAGACAAACTTTAACCTCAGCCTGAAATTTAATTCTTTCTTCATGTTCTCTTGCTAAATCCTTTCTGAATTCTTTTAATTCTTCTTTCAGATTTTGTATTTCTTTCAAGACTGTAAAAATATAATTTTACATTCTTAATTTCATTGCAGATTATATATATGTACATACACATATATATACAAGACACATAAGTACATATTACCGAGAAAAATATTATAAAATTAGTCTAACAATAAGACAAATAATTCTTGTTAATACCTGCACCGATGCAGTAATAATGCCATAAAGTATTTTGTGGTTTAATATATTAAAACTTTGAAAGCAATTAACCTAACGATGAACTTTTTGATTCTTTCTAACTAAACCTGTTCTCTTTTTATTTTCTACTTATTCTGGATTTTAAGTACTCACCTGGTTGAAAATTTGTACTTTCGGCTGTTATGTTGCTGTTACTTAAATGGGTTCCACAATAAGCTGTACTGTCACCAGTCGAAGGAACGTTATCATTACAAGCCAAGTTGTCATCTGAGGGTAGTTCTATGTTTATCGCAAAATAAAAAGACTTGAGATAAATATTATTTCATACTAAATGTATGAATGAAAAAATTTTTTTTACCTATTTCAAATTCCAATGCGTTAGTAGTATTTAAATCGGCAGAACTCCCAGAACGGACTTGACCACTGTAAACAAGTTGCGTTACAAGATGATTAAAATCGCAGTTTTGCAAAGATTGCGCATTGGTTAGCATGGCTCCAGATTCGTGAGATTCTGAACTAGAAATATTTTCTGCATCCTGTTCTTTTAAAAGAGCACTGTTAAAGTTATCTAAAAGACAAAGAAAGTACAAATAGCTTCATAAATAACAATAAAATCGGTATTGTATTACCAATATTTTCCATTATAATTCTGCAATCGTACTGCTCCCAATCCTCGCGTGGTGAAATCCCCAGACGCCGTCCCTTAACTTGTTCAGCTTTGCTTTTAGGCCAGAAGAGTTTTCCTTCCTTAACCCAAGAGGTCGGAACGGCTGAGCAAAATTTCTGGCCGTTCTCAAGGGTTTCAACAACACAAAACATCGTGTGGTATTATCTTTGTTTATAGTCTTTTACACTGTAATTTGATTTATGTATACATGTAGGTTGATAAATTATTTTAACAAATAAAATACACCTACTTCACGAGTTCACATATAAACTTATTTTAATGTTTAATTAAGTAGTTCAATAAAATTAATCTTAGCTATATAATTAATTAAATTAGGTTAATAGTACCACTTTAAGTCCACTATGATATTTTAAAAGTCCACTAAGGTACTGACTACAAACACTGCACTCGATCAATTTTCTTTCCGTATTTAATCCACTGATTACTCTGTGCAACTGTCCGTATAATCTGCTCAAATTGATAATAAGCAAAAATGTGCAACGGTTAAAAATTCTTTCTCCACTGGTTATAGACGATGATGATGCAGAATTGGTGAGATCATTTATTGTGTGATGATGATGAGATAAATTATCCTACATACATATGTTTATTGTTTAATGAAAATTTTCAGTTTTTTAAATAGTTCTCCTAACAATGAAGCAATGGAAGAAATACGCTGTTATCTGTTTTATCCTTGATCATATAAAGCTTACATTGAACTTTTTCAACCGACCACACTTGAGATATATTTTCTATACAGTTGGAGTGGTATATATCTAAAAATGAAGACTTAATAGGGACGTCATAGTAGTCACAAATAGAAAGTAAGCTTGAACCATAAATAACTGGGGAACCGTTTAAAATTGTCGCATTTTTCATTCTTACTATTGATTTACATTTAGTCAAAAACCAACAATTTTTCTTGCAAGTAGATATTTTAAAGTCTTTGAAAACAATTTCTAAATACACTCCACTACAGTTAGGAAAAGAATGGCGCTCATTTTGTTGGAACTTATTTAATAGTGGAAATGAATGTAGAAATTTTTTATCATACTTCATGCTATCGAAATTTTCAGCTATTCTTTTAGCTATTTGTTCTAATGGTTGCCTACCACTTCTTAGTAATCGCTTAATGCCTTGTAATTTGTTTTCATAGCGAAAAGCACTGTATTCCTCCAAAACTCCAAACCGCTTAACATCGTCTGTTATATGATTTAAATTATGGACATTATAGCTAATATTTTCAATACCATATATTTTTGCGAAATGCTCAACAAATTGTTCTAGCATTTTTTCACCAATAGGTACATATTTTTCGAGAGACTTGCTGCTGAAGATTCTTATAGTACAATGGAGTAGCATAAAATGTAGGTAAATTTCTCGCGTCAAAACATTTCGAAGG
Source organism: Dioctria rufipes (assembly GCA_963924295.1). Lineage (NCBI taxonomy): Eukaryota > Metazoa > Arthropoda > Insecta > Diptera > Asilidae > Dioctria > Dioctria rufipes. The sequence goes on along the minus strand of OZ002740.1, from coordinate 96,701,697 downwards.
ACGACTGGTGCGGTATATAGAAGGAATGTTCTAAATTCTGTTGCCTTCCAAAAATGTACGACATCTATTCCTCTTAAAGCTCGGTTAAATTCTCGGGGTAAAGTTTGCCCGGCCTCTAAATTTTTTTTTGATATTTCAGCTTGGTTCTGTGCACAGAGCTTCACTCCTAATGAGCAACAAATATTCCCACGTATCCAGTAAAGCATAATCTTCTTAACTACTCCGAGACAAACAAGATGCATGTAATCTAGTGGGAAGTTCTCTACCATATTCAAGGGCAATTCTTCAAGTGGGGACTTTGCCAAATGATGCTCTGTGTGAGATTGACTTCTAAATGTTTCATCTGTTCTTAATGTTCTTGACTTTTCGTAGAAACTCATTGTATGACTTTTGTGAAAATATTCACCCTCCACATTGCACCTGTCGCATGCAAAGTAGCCATTGTGGCCTTTGACTCGTTTGATAAAAGCTCGTGCGGGACTATCACAGATAAAATTTCCTAAGGTAATATTTACCTTTTGATTGCCATATAGGATACCATTTTCAATATGATATTTTAAATCATCAATGAATTTTTTTAAAAACAGGTCCACTGAGTTAGGTTTAGCGTGTCCATAATAAATTCCGACTACAAACGGATCAGAGGGCATATGCCTCACAGAACACAAAATGGGCCAAAATTGACCTTTCGAACTAGAGCTGACAGGTAAACCGTCTATGTTAAAATCTAAAATAATAGAAGATGGCATGCAAATATTTTTATTTTGAAGCAAACATTCCAATGGAGCCTCTAGGCCAAAATGACAATATTTTCCTGGAGGAACAGATATTGTGCTTACGGGATCATTTGGAGTATTTAGGAAGGTACGCGAATCTTTTGGTAGATTTACTATACCTTTATGTCTCAATAATTTAAGAAGATCGCTCAAGGCAGCATGGCAAATATTATATTTTAAAACCCACTTACGCAAATCGTCACTCCAAGAGATTTCCTTAACTTCTGAACCCTGTAGGTCAATTTCACTCGCACCCGATTCGGAATTCGCACTTGATGCAATATTTTCATTTAAACTAGTATAATTTTGATTAGAATATGTAACAAGCCCCAAATAATTTACACTTCTATCTTCACTATTTGAAATTATTTCGTTTTTATGTTCTTTTTTATTATTAAGAATAACTTTAGCAACACGCCTGTTAAATGTTTGTCGACTTAAAAGTCTGCGTTTTATTATAATTTTTTTCATTTCTTCTTTTTACCGAACACACATTAATTTAATTAATTTAATATTTTTCGTGGATTTTCTATTTGTTATATTTAACTTACCACGGAACTCGTTAACATCCGCTGCTAGACTTTTTTTTTGTCAAACCTTTGCTCATTTGTTCTTATTTACTCACAAATCACGAATCTGAGATTAATTTTATGCGCAATCTTATACTTTCCGAGATATTTAATTTTAAAAATCTGTAATTTTGCACTGCACTTCACAACATAAAAATGACATTTTCGCGATATGTAATCTTCTTATTGCTGGCTACATACCTTCCCAACATTCGGGTTACCAGCATTGCGTTATTTACCAGTTCGAAAAAATGGTTGATATTGAAGATTAAAAATAAAATCAAAATAAAAAAAAATTCTACGCCTACGCGCACACACACACACATGCAGGCAGCCTGGCAGGGGCACACACACACACACGCGCTTCGCTTCGCTCCAAATTTCTGCAAATTTCTCTATTTTCAAAGTTAATTATCTCGGAAACTATAAGTTTCCTGTTAAAATAAATTAGATATTCGTGATTTGTGAGTAAATATAAGAACAAATGAGCAAAGGTTTAACAAAAAAAAAAAGTCTAGCTGCGGATGTTAACTTTAGCCCTTACCACTACTAAACTTAATTGACCACTATTTAATTTTCCACTATTATATTTAATTTACCACATAATATATATTAGATTTTCAAAACTTAAGGTATTTCATTCACGGAGCACATGCAGCACTACCGGTACCGTCTGCAGTTAAGTACATTATGGTGTCTTTTAGTTGCGTGTTTCCACAAGTAGTTGCTCTAAGCGCAATATGGAACTTAAAATTCACCAACAGTGTTTTCCAGGGAACAGCGAAACCTTTTCTCCCTTGGAAGAATTTTTTTTTTTCATTTGTCGTTACTCTGAGGTCACTATGAAACTTAAAATTCACCAACAGTGTTTTCCAGGGTACACCGAAACCTTTTCTCCCTTGGAAGAATTTTTTTTTCATTTTTCGTTGCTCTGAGGTCACTATGAAACTTAAAATTCACCAACAGTGTTTTCCAGGGTACAACGAAACCATTTCTCCCTTGGAAAGAAACTTTTTTGTCACTTGTCGTTGCTCTGAGGTCACAATGGAACTTCAAATTTACCAACAGTGTTTTCTTGGAAACAATTGGGTCTTTTTTCAATACTGAAAGATTATTATTTTTTTAATTTGGTGTAAATATGGGTAAGAATATGACTGAATTTCGCAAAATGATTACAAACTAGTAACGAAGATACCCATTTTTCACTTGCAGTCGCTGTAGAGTTATAAAGAACTTAAACATTTCAAACCAGTTATTTTTAAGGCACATTAAATCCTCAATGGCTCTTTTCATACACTGCCAGGTTTTTCTGACACTAAAATTTGGTGAGTTTTTTGAATGAGTGAAAAAATAACTGAAAAGCTACCATTATTTAAAAGAAATGCTAGTTATTTTGTAACCTCGGTGTCAAATTGCTACTTGGGAAGCTATATATTTACAATATTCGTAATAAAATGATCCAGACTTGAGACATATATATTTTAACTCATTCTATCTTCTTTGCACAAAACATTATACATTTGCTATAAATTTTATTTCCATTCCTCTTTTCCATACTTCTATCACTTTTCTTTAGTCGGCATAAAAGGGTGAAAATAAGGATAAATTAGTACAATTTACTTCCAAAAGTCGACATTTTGACTAATTGCAGGGCTAAATCAGGTCAAAGCGTTTTGAATTGACCATCCATTGCCTTGAACCACTAAGTATAAATACCTTCCCTTCCCAATTTTTTACTTCCAAATTACTTTTATTTTTTTACCCACATTCGTAATTCTGTGGTCGTGTTGACGTAAAATATCTCTATTAAGGTTTGGTCAAAGAAAAATCTCGACTTATATTAAGGAAATTTAGACATGATTTTGACCTAAAATGTTGCTTGGGAGGGTACAGGTCGCAGAGATGGCAACTGCACCACCTCTTCTGGAAGTCCTGTCCAATCTGTGCATCCTGTATCCCAAAACCTCAAGCCTTTTGGACGAGTGATGAGCCTTTGCCCACGTCTCGCATATCATTATAGTGCACCGACGTTACAAGTATCTGCCAGATGTCTTATTGTGGTTAAATTTTTAGGGATGGAGCGAGAATTGAAGGATAGTATGTTGAAATTTGATTGCTGGAGAGTAGCTGCAAGCTCAGCTTGGGTGGACAAGGAACTGTGTTGTCTATCCATAATGACGAAGATGACCTAAATTAGAGGACTGAGGATGAGAAGTGGCACCCGTCAGGAGGAGGGACAGAGCAGATGTAAAACGGGATGCTACAATATTGGAAGCACAGTCTTGGGGTTAATATGTGATATATGTACGACGATTTCTTGTAGAGACACTCTCAACTCAGCCCTTCCTTTTTAGACCTAAAGCTTTATGAAGTAGGTCAAGATCTGTCGCATCGAGGTCTTCATTAATGTAAACCCTTGAGTTAATGTTGCCAGGCGAGATTTGATCAAGAGTTAACGGTGATGTTCTTAGTAGTTTGATAAAAGATTTAAAAAACGTATTACAATCCTCTTCCTTGAAGAATCTTATCACTGATTTTGGATTATAGACTTTATTGGTTATAGATGCTATATTGTGTTTAAATGGTAATGCAAATTCAATGCGGTTATGGAATAAGGGATCCGATACTACGCTTGCGCACAGATCGGGTAGAAATTTATCTTTAAAATTGTCGGATAGCAGGCCACTCGGCAGGTTGCTGATAATGAGAGACCGTCTCTTCTCTGAATTGCGAGTTAAGCAATTGATGTCTGTGAGGGCATTGGCTGAATGCTTAGTTGCATCAGTCAGTAGATCCACCTTTTTAGTTAGAAGGCTGATACTGTTCTGTAACTCTCCAATCAGCGTACTCTGATGATTTGATAGATCTGTTGAGCCAATACCGAGATAGGGATAGTGGAAGAGGCGGCCTTGACTGGTGTAGTCGTAACTTGCGATGAACTTTTGGATAAGTGAATAGGATTTCCTTCCGCGTCATACTGATTGCATAATTTTGTTTTATTGGAGATATTCACTAGCTTGGGAGATTTCAGGCTATGTGTATTGACTGAAGGGAGTATAACGACACTTTCATTGGTCAGCAATGAGGTTGATTCATTGCCGCTGATTTCTATGCTGTTAAGGTGCGAGTAGTGTTTACTTAGCGTACTAATGCAGGATTTGCATTCCCATTTGACTCTTTTTTCACTGTAGAAGGCGAGATAGTCAACAACCGAGACTTCAGCACAAGTTAGGTGGAACCATAGTTTACACCCCCAGCAATCAATCCAGTACACTTCTGTCTGGCTAGCTGATCTTTTGGGTGGATCTTCAGTTGACAGACACTTACCGCATGGAGTGCCGTCTTCCCTAGAAGACGATACCAGGCCCTTAGTGCTGTTAGAGCTAGGCTTCTGCACAGCAGGTGCGCTTTTTGATGATTTTTTCAGTGTGGCTGTTTTTTGAGATTGTTTCGATCGCGATGCGGCCTGCTTGTGTACATTAGACTTCTCCGACTTTTTGGATTTATTAGGTTTTTTATCTTTATTTGGCTTCGGAGTAGTATTGGCTGTGTTCTTATCACAACTAGGAAAAGATGTATTGTTATTTTTAAGAAAACCGGATGTGGTTGATGGTTGGTGCTTATTGGGATACCAGATGTTGTTTGGCGACGAGTTGTGCCCCTGGTGTTTATCGTAAAATTTGGGACTGCAGTCTTATTTTCAGTATCTATTTTATTTTTAGACATAGTATTGACTCCAGCGCTAGTAAGCTATACCGATCTCAGCAAACTGGCAGAATTCAATCTAATATGGGCTGCAGTTATAATATAGAGCAGACAAATTTGGGTATCTATATTATTATAGACATAGTAATGATTCCATTACTAGTAAGCTGCACAGAACTTAGCAAACAAACAGAATTCAATCTATTATGGGATACAGCTATGTGCTCTCCGTTAACCCAGGCTTAACTAAATTTGATTTGTATTTAAGTAAGTATGATCTAATGTGGATAACCTTGTACTGCCAATGTGTCAAAATACTTCCGGTTTATCTATGTATATCAGCCATTTCAGAATTAAAACCCTTTAATCCGCTTTCTTATGAAATAAAGCCTTGAATGGCAGATATGTTAATAGAGTTATTTAGAAATCTTTTGAATTTTACTTTAGTGTAGTTTTTTATTAAATAATTTAATGTTATATTTTAAGATATAATTGCTTAATTACTGATCTACTTAGCTTTAGATGTATAGGATGTTGTGTGCTAATTTCTTCTTTATTTTTAGATTTTCTTTGCAATCGCGCTACCCACTGCTGTCTGAATACAAGTTGCAAGATGTGAAAATATGAAAAGATGTTTCTGCGTTAGCGTTCTCCTGTAATGATACTGTGCCGCCCGGTATTTGAGAGAGCCAGGAGTATCTATGTATCCCTTAGCTGAATCACGTATTTGGAGCTGAAGTTTTCCTTTAAAAGAGAGAATTCTCCTGGTAATATATGATAGTAATTATAGTTATGTATAGAACTAGTAAAACGACACTGGACTGTACTGATCTGTTATAGCTAAATTGCCCCAAGGCTACAGAGTTTAATTTATCATTCACAATGGTAATGTAAATTGAATTACGATGAGTTCCCAGTGAGGCTTTCTATTAAATTGAATTACGATGAGTTCCCAGTGAGGCTTTCCAAAATGGCGCGCTCACGGATTGGTGAGTACTTCTAGTTGCGACACCACAATTGTTCGTCTCAATTTGACGATTGTTCGCGCATTCAAGCATTTAAATATAACTATGATACTGTTAACAATGTTGTTTATATGTTTATTAGATATTTATTAAAGAATTTATTAGAGAATTTTCAATAAAATATCTTAATTTTTAATTTATAATTGTTCGCCTCAGCTCGAAGATTTACCAAGAGCAATTATTCGTTGATAATGATAGAGGTGCTTTTGATACAGATTATTCAGCCTTCAAAAGCATATACCCAATACTGGAATCTATTCAGAATCTTTCGCAAAATGGTTCTGTTTTATTTATTAGAATATTTGCAATAAAGTATTTCAGTCTTATAACTTTTAACTATTTCAGTTCTTAAATGCGCACAGATAATTAAACAATTATGAATATGGCCGCAGGACGCCTTTGTAATGCGAAAATTTCCGGGAATTTCACCGTTTTTTCGAGAAAATCAATTCTCAATGTTGGCAAATCAATTTAATTTAATTATAGCTATGATGTTGCAGACGCTGTTGTTTTATTTATTTATTAAAAAACAAAAAGAAAAAGAAAAATTTTTAAAATACTTGAATTTTTAATTTAGCACAATTATTTTGCAATTTGCAAAATGGCTGCAGGACGCCGCCTATGCACATTCGAGCCTTCAACGAACGCTATGATATCACAATCACCAACTATCCATCAAGATACTTTATTTAAGTTGATCTGTTTTGTCTATTAGAATATTTACTAAAAAATATTGAAATCTTTTAACTTTCCAACTCTTAATTCCGCACAGATAATTTAAAAAATTGTAATATGGCCGCAGGACGCCGCCTATGTATTGCGAAAAATTCAGGAAATTTCACCAGTCTTTCGAGAAAGTCAACTCACAACGTTGGCAAATTATAACAATTATCACAGTTTAGTGTTAATCAAATATATTCAATTGAAAAGCCGATCAAAGATACCAAAAATTAAATAGAATTTACGGAGCTCAGATTTTCACGACTTGACACTTTGACAGTTCACTGAGAATTAGGAGTATATTTCCAAACAATCATTTCTTATAATGATTGCAGTATTGCAAAGATTACCTATTTCGCCTATACATTTCCTGATCTTAACTCGTTCCAATAGTTGTTGTAGGTTATAATAGCACATTAATTCCGCTTGTCCTATTGTTTGAAAGAAAACAGCTGGCTGACTACTAAATGGCTGTGCTTCACGCCACTTAAATCGTTGTATCCGTTTTGGGAGAAAAATAAAATTACTATGTAATTAGCTTCGACTTTTGTAAGGGTTGTCTTCCACAAATAAAAACCACTGAACTACTCTAATTCAACTTTTATTAGAACTTTTATATCAAGATATACAAACTTAGATGTACTTAACCACCGCGACTCGAAACTACTCGCAATTCAAGTTCAAGACAGACTGCCGCTTTTCTGATATTAACCATTTAACGCTTCACTTAGTAAAATTGTCATGTAATCAGTTTTATTTTTCTCATAATAATTTCTGTGAGAAATTAATCCGACACCTTTTATGTTTAGTAAAAATGCTGTTGTCGCAACGTGGAAATGTGGGAAATTAGATTTGTTTAAATTTTATTACCAAGCCATAGGTTTGGGTTTTGTAGCTATTTTGTACATGTCTGGATCTGGTAGATCTGGTGTCTGTTTTGTTGTCATGTCACGTTTTAGGTCAATGTATGTAACTCGCGTTCCAGAATGTCCTAGTATGGGAAGTGTGAGTTAAGTAAATATCAGTAGTGTTAGGCTAGTTGATGTTTTACTTGTGCTAGCATCACCCTCTGAAGTTTCAGTATGTTCAGGTGTCTTTTTCTTTCGAAATCTTTAGGGTCTGCTGACATAAGTGTTAATGGCCTAGAAGTAAGAAAGAATGGCATCGAATTGAACAATGAGAGTGTGAAGTCCCTCGTAGGTTAGATTTGCATTTTTTACTTGGCGGGTTATATGATTTTTTGCAGATTTGATTGCCCTTCCCAAAGATTCCCGAAATGAGGTGCAATTCTAGTGAAGTGAACATGTCTTTTAACTCTTTAAATTGTGTTCTTGCGCCCAATAAGTTTGTTGCGTTATCACGGGAGATAATAGTGGACCATAAACCTGTTCGAGCTATAAATCTTGTAGGGTGTTGAAGAAGGCTTCAAGATTGAAATCGCTAACTAACTTAAGTTTGTGTCCCTTAGACAAAAGTATTTTCTTTTTGCTTCTTTCGCAAGATCAGAGTGTTTTATTCTACCTCCTACTTTGATGATCTGGCTAGTGTGATGTAGGTGTGGAGTCACGTGTTGAGTGGGGTTACTTGGATCTATTGCTTTATTCTTCTTCACCTCCAAATACTGACGATAAAGTGAAGATTTCTGCACATTCATGATTATTCCGGTTAAAGCCTTATCCAATTCTGTGATGGAAAGCTTACCCGTTTTCCTAGACCCGTTTGATATTTTGGAATTGTCTGTAAATCTGATACAGCAGGCAGATCTTTAGAAATGAGTTTGAATGGTTCACTATTTATGGCATATCAGTGTATTCATGCTCCTTTATTCCTATTATTAGTGCCGATTTCTTCGGTTTTTTCTCTGGAACCCTGTCAAGCAATTTGAGTGAAGGTTTGGGCCAACTTACCTCGGGATTGACTACAAATGCTGGTCCTTTAAACTAGGCCTGACTACAGTAGGATAGCAGGCAGCATACCTCAAGAAATGATGTCCGTATTTCGTCTACCCGATTTGCCATGTAGGTAGTCCATGTGTATGATGCCGAAGAGATCCATGAGAGTACAAAAGTGGAGTCAGTAAAATAAACAATTTTTGATAATTTGACTGATAAACACTGACACATTCTTTCAGCTAATTCTGCCATCAATAGTGCTGCACAAACTTCCAATCTATCAAGTGTCATGGTCTTCGGTGGCCATTCTTGATTTGGCTCACAACAGCCAAATCCTAATTCGGCCGTGATGATCCGAGGTAACAGGAGGCTCCGTTGGCATATACGCTGCTGTCAGAGCTTGTGTGAAGTTGAACATCAATATTACATGTGGCAGAATTTCTAAGATCTTTAGTTCAGATAAGCGTTTCTTAAATTTGATCCACTTTTCTTTATTTTGGCCGGGCAATTATTCTTCATCCCAAGTGCTTTTATCTTTAAATAATTCTTGCACAAATAGCTTCTCTAACACTGTCACAGGGTCCTATCAATCCAAGAGGGTCGAAAATATGTATCATGTCGGACAATATTTTGACTTTGTTAGTTTATCTGGCTTATATTCTGCGATGTGATATTGAAATGTGCCTTTGTTTGGCTCCCAGACTAATCCTAGTGCCTTAGTTACCTCAGTTTGATTTATGAGAATCATTTTCTCTTTGTGATTTTCTGGTACAGTTTTCAATATATTGATGTGATTATGTTAAAATTTCTTAAATCGAAGCTTCCAGATTGTGGTAGTCCTATTAGATTGCCCTTGAGATTTATTAAATCTTGTGTTGAGCTGAAACCTTTTGTCGTTTTAATGTATTTCAATCTGACGATACATTTTGCAAGTGACTACTTTTGTATCGTGAATTTGCTTAAGCTAGAAAATAAATTCGGCCGAACTGTGGCATATAAAATAATATATGGGAGGAATGAATTCCCTTGCCATGGTCTGCATTCCATCATGAACTGTATATATTATATTCTGATGCTTTCGATGTTATACATCTTTCTCTCTAACTGCATGACCACAAAGGCGCACCGCACCTAGCACCGCATATTGCATAGCAAAAAACCAATCATTCCCTAGCGAAAAAATTGTGAAAAGTTGGAAGAATTTCCACAATTAACCAATAGGAATAACATAAAGACTAATGGTCATGTTACGCTAGGAAATTTTTTTTGCTTGATTACTGTATAGTATAACATTACAAAATTAAAAAACAAAAATTACAGGAAAACACTAGGTTCCATATCGTGATCATGAAATTCTTCCACCAGCACTTGTATAACCTTAGTTCGAAATTTTATCTTTGGCCACGGAGCTACTGATCTAGCATGTTGTAAGCTATACAAAAACGTGATGTTGTCATCTATATCTTTCTCAATCCACATCTTGAGAGTATTTTCCTTTCGTTTAAGGTATTGGTGTTTTTCCTTTTCCGCATCCAAGAAAACAAGACCGTTAAATCTACTAAATTCACCCTAGTCAGGATAAATTTCACCAACGCACCACACAAAAGAAATAACGATTCATTTCCTGTGTGCAGTTCTAGGCTCAATGCAATGGTTGGTGCTGGGGCGGTGCAAGGCGCGGTGTGCCACTGTAGCCATTTCTAAGGAATAAATATTATCATCGAACGCAAGCTCATGGCGATGCGATGTGCGGTGCGAGATAAGGTGCGTTGTTGTGTACCTTTCCCTAAGTGCAAGTTAATCTTTTTACTTTTAAAGACTTTAAAAAAAAATAAGAACAACAAAAAAATGTAAATTTTTATAAGATTTATTTTATATGACCGTTTACAAAACCCGTAGAAAATTAACTGAATTAACTCTAACAAATTTTCATTTTCCTAACTAAATTAAATTGCTGGAATTGCGAATCCCACGATTTCGCTCGAATGCCGGCACCTGTTGGTAAAACGTGATGCGGTGTCTCGTTACGTGTACTTCTGCTGCGCTGGATGTTACGTTGCATGGTCATAACGCCGCACCGCACCTAGCATCGCATATAGCGCAGCACAAGACCAATCATTCCTTAGCACATCGCACCTTGCACTGGGCAAAATGAATGGCCACAGCGAAGCACTGCCCATTGTCCTAAACCAGGCGAAAAATCGCTTAGCTGCGTTGTAAAAAGATGACCCAAGTGTTAACGGTTTTTTTCGGAATGGGAGTCTTACGGTATATCGCCCTGATGTTGATCGTTGAGCGGTGATTTGAAATTGTTCTTCATATTCTAAGTCTTCTTTGACAGGTACCTAGGAGAGGAGTCGTGATTTTGTATTTCCCTTTCTAATGCTGTCATTGAGTTGCGATGTAGGAACTATATTTCTTCTTATTTTCTACACGAAAGTATCCACCCAAGCCGAGTATTTTGGAGCAACGGCAGATAATTCTGCAATCTGACTTGCCCCTCTTCCAATAGACTGACGTTTGTGAAATGCAGGGTCTGTTAACTGTATGTTGTTCGGAACATTCTAGATAGATATTTTGATGTATGTTAAAGGTTGATGTTCCGTAATAGTTTTCAAAATCATTGCGTTTATGCCAGTAGAAAAGTCATTTAGCTTCGAATGAATTCGGAGAGTAGTTTCGTACCTTGCATTTCTGTCCATGAGTTGAGTTGCGTGGGTCATGTGAGCTGGTAGAGCTAATCACATTAGCATACCGTGGTGCAGATCTGGCCTTTTCTAATTCTGGATCATGAATAAATATATGTATAATGGTTTTTGTTAAATTTCTTGCAGCTGTTTGACGAGCAGTCTCTGGCCATGTGACCCTATCTGAGGCAGTTTGGACATAAGTGCAATTCACTGACAAGTCGAATTCGATTCTCTACTAAGGTCAAGTAGATAAACTTGGTGCATTTTAGATTTTGTGGTCTGCTTTGCAAACAGGGCACTGAGATGTGTGAGCTGAAGCAGTAAATGTGGATGTCTTCTTGCGCTCTTTCCTTGTTTGAACTGCTTCTAACATTTGAAATCTTGATACTGAGAGCCTTAGTACGTAGCTTATATCTTGCAGCTCCCGAGGAGACTTCAGCGATTGTTCATAAGGTCTCCTCGAATCTTTATCTATCTTCTGTAATAGAATTATGCAGCAATATAGGACTCCAATCGTTAATATGAATACCCAGTTTCTCGAGAGCTAGTAGACATTCTTTGGTGCACTCTAAGTCTCTTGATTCTTGAAGTCGTCTCAATCGTGGGAGATGGGTGGCTTAACGGGTCATTTAGAATTACCAGTACGATAGTTCTTGGGTTATCGTAGCGCTCTATAAAAATTTCGCAAGCCATAGTATGTTTTGTATTATTTGCGTAAACAATTCTTTGAACTGAGTCCACTTGGTGCCTTTCCTGTAGTTTTATGGCGATAGTCTAGAAGCGGTCTTCAATTATGGCATATGCTATTACGTCGCCAGATTATTCGCTAATATTTGCCGTGATTTATCCACGTAACAATGATATAGTATGCTTTTGACTGTGGGTTTGTCATTTCTTTGTCGATTGTATTAATACTCAGTCTAATGCTGAGATTGTGCCCTCAATTGGTTCTTTAACCTGAGTTGCTCGAGTCTGTCTTTGATAGATTCAGGTTGGTCTGTTTTCTGTGTGCATTCACTCGGTTTGTAAGTTGACAGTGTTGATGCGTTCGTGGTGTGCACCATACGTTCTCATATCTTTTACATAGGCGCTTTGTACTCCTTGTAGACTTGTTCATAATAGTTTTAAGCGAAGTAAGCATTGTCCCTGCTGCCTTCCACTTTTTCTCTAGTTAGTTGCTCATGTGCTTCCTCGAATTGTACCCATGAATTTTTTGTTCCCTCAAGTGATCTTCGTTCACTTTTGTACCTCCTGAAATTTTCACCTAATTGGGTTATTTCTATACCAATAATTTTGATTGTTGTCAGACTTTTGAAGTCAGTCATTGCAGCTTCGTGGGCCTTTCGAATATAGTTATTTGCGAATAATGGCGACATATAGTTGTTGCTGGTAGTGTAGCTTTGTATGGCTACTGTGGCTTAAGTGAATGGATAGCCACTGCTACTTGACTGATAGATACTCACTGCTGCTTGAATAAATGATGGCTATTGCTGCTTGAAGGAATGGCCAGCCACTGCTGCTTGACTGAGAGCTAGCCACTGCTGCTTGAATGAATGGATAGCCAGTGCTGGTAGATAACACCTAGCTTAGAATAAAGGGTGCTGCTAGACAACCACTGTATTCGACTGGTACTTAGAGCTGCTTTTTGAAGTACCTGCCTATGCAAATGAAGTGGATAACTGTTGCTTGAGAGCTACTTCTTGTCAACCACCACTTCGGAGTCTAGCTATTGGCTTATAGTATCAACCTATGCGGATAAAGTAGATAGCTGTTGCTATGTTCTATGTTGGTGATGTACTGAAACATTCAATACATCACGTCGGGGTCACCAATGTTGAATAATTAAAAAGACTCCTTGGTTGGATTTAAAAGAACTGAATACTTAGTCACCAAAACTCGTAAATTTATATAAAATTTAAAATTTCGTTACTGGGAAAATAGTTTTTTCATGAGAACTACAGGCGGAAATTTTACGTAAGTATATGCAAGCTTGCATTTTCCAGGCGAAGGAAAGTGATATATGATTACTTGCACATGAAAATTATACTACCAGACGCAATGTGAGATAACAGAATTTAGAACTTTTACCATTAGAAATGAATCATTATATTTTTGTAGGTATGCATGTATATACATTAATTAATTTCTTAGTTACTTGTTCAATATCAAAGAGATGAAAATTATGTCACTTCCTCTATATAGCATACCCCATCTCCATGCGCCGCGTTTTTAACATGCGAGAAATATGATATTTGTCTCTTGTATTTTTATTTAGTCCGATTTAAGAGCTGATAGCGCTTTGCTCTTAATAGCGACTGCAGTAGAGGCAAAGTCGAGTCCATGTTGTTTAATCATTAGATGATACATGAGCAAGTATACATAGATTGCCTCAAAATACTTTCGAATTAATAAAGCTAATAGAAAGTTAGATAATGATGTATTATCCTCAAATGCATATATTTGTTATTATTTTTTATACCTGTGTATCAATTAGCAGTTCTAGTAACTTACATGTTATTGCTTTGCAAATACTATTGATGTTCAAAAACTCATCACAATATGGAGTGATGAAATCAAGTATGAAGTATGTTTAAAAATCTGTTTGCAAAGCACTCCATCCACTAGTAATGTTATTTCTGATAAGTGGCATAAACGGAAAGCATATACGAATAAAAAAAAACAGATATCTGCCTGATTTGCATACTTCAATTAAAAATTTATTTTCTACAGGTTTACTGACAAATCCCTGATGCAGACTGTTTTTTATCAGTGCAAAGGGTGGTCAGCTAAGAAGACATAGTGATAGAAGCGCTTTGCTGAATCCAATTTTCGTAAAGCTTTGAGGATTGGAATATTTTGACTTGTCAGAAGACCGTCGCATAGCATAAGATTTCAAAGGGAAGCTTATTTCGCAGCTGCTGAAGCTATTCCTTTTCAAAATACATCATCAGGATTCACTGCAGTTGTGGATGAATTAATGAAAAAACTTACGTTTAGAATGATGGTATCGATATTGATTGAAATTATAACACTGATAAATTTTTATGTGCTGTATTACGGACAAGATTTCAAGGGAAAGTCTCTTAAAACCACGCGTACAGCGTTTACCATCTTCCAATTGACAGCATTGAAGAATGGAATGCTGTATATGTTTAGATCCTTGAATGTGAATAGACATTATGATAATAATGATTATCTTCTAATTTACTTGAAAACATGCTTTCAGATTTGTAAATCATATTTTGATCTACGCTCTACGTTTTTATGATAATTACATATTCTCCAAGCTATGGCAAATTTAATTATTCTATTCTCAAGTCTCTCTAGATAATTATTTATTTTTTAAAATCGCGAATCGGGGGTTTGCAGAAAAGGAGCATCAAGCTAAGCACTTACTGGATTCAATTCCATACGGATGTATTCTAGTCTTGCTACCGTATGCCGAGTTAAATTTCCCTCTTACGAGGGCTGTGGTAACCAACTTATAATATTAAACTTAATATTAAGTGATCATGGACCCTCTAAAAAGTTGGGGTTGAACTAAGGTTCTCGACTCTCTTCCGAGAAAATGTATAATTTGAAAAATACTGACCTTATGTTGAAGCCCCTAGCTTTTCGATTACAGCCAAGAATTGGCCTTAGCTCTTCACCACGGTTATGAAATTCATGGGAACTAGATGGCGTAATGCGGAGTAACATACCGTCCCAGCACGAGAATCCATCTTACATTGTATAATACTCACTAACTGAGATCAATCCAGGGCCATTAATCACTAGTGTCTCAAAGGATTATTACTGTCCGCCTGTACACCAGCATGACTTTCATGACATGCCTATAGATTATACTACGAACTCATTTTATATGCGACTAAAGGGGCATTTTATTCTATGCCGTGAGGGGACATTGTATGTATTTGTAATCAATGACTTAAATAGGTGGAGAGCCAGCAGCAAAACGGGCGTGTATAAATTAAAGTGATGAATCCTACGTAAAATGAAAGCGTTAATCAAACATAAAACACATTCAAATTAGTACGATTGCATGAAAGAAACCCGATTATTTTCTAATGCATATGAAAGGGTACCATTGAATTAAGCCCGATGAACAATATCTGAAAACCATAAATTTTCAGTTCCCACACAGCCACAAATCCTTGGAAGTCATCTTTTAATTTATAATTTTTAAGCGTCTATCAGATTCATAAAATAATTTGTTGAAAAAAGTTTGACAGCGATTCATTGGCTGCAAACATTTGGCAATTTTCAATAAAAAGTACGCCAAGCGTTTCCATGTGCGCGTTATTAAACCATTGCGGTTGCTTTTCTTGTTGGTGCCAGAAATGGCCAATTTATTTTATCATAATCGTATCGTACAGCTTTATATTAAGTACTCAAAAGAACAGGAAAAAGAATGAAGGAAATACATTGGAAAGCATAGAGATAGAGTAGATGTTGAGAAATACACCGATATTATCACTTCATTATGTAACTGGATACCCTAAGGCTCATTCTCTCTTCCTTATTTTCAGTTAATATACCTAAGAGCAATCTATTGATAACAGAAAAATTTAGATACGCTTCCATATAAAACACTATCTTTGGGTAATTAAGCAATTGCAAATAGAGGTGTACATTAAAGTTCCTTGAGCCAGATGGTTTTCCTTAGACGGCTTAATAACCCTGTCGTAAAACTGCCGACAGAAAAATCATAAAGATCTTGTTTAAACTATAGAGCCATGGAAATTTGCAACGGTTGGCTGGTCCACAAACAAATGAGGAATATTCAGACACAGCTAGATCCCGGACTCCAATCCTGTTTTAATCCCTGTCATTCGGTTAAGTAAAATTTGGTATGGTTGTGGGTTTGGTTGCAGTAGTTAGGATCTCCATTGAGTCGTTGTACTCATAAAGGCTATTATCTGTCTTCCAGGTGGGTAGAATAAGCAAAGACAATATTCCTCATTGTTAACAAAGACATTAATGGAAATAATAAGGCTGTGTTTGGTAAAAATGCAGCAGAGGAGGAGATTAATGAATACCCTATTTGCTCACATTCAAGAAAGATAACTACAAAGTTTCGTGAACTGTGATTTAGCCATTTTAGATAAATACAAAAGCTATTCTATCAAGATAAAAACAGAAGTTAGAAAAAGGTTGTTTTTTTATTATATTATAAAGACATTATTTTCTGTGGGAATTCTGGTTTTAAATAATATCATTGTCCCAAAGAAGATAAAAAATGTTTTGCCGCCTAGTACCGGCTTATATTACAATCGGCCCGGGTAATCAGCATTCATGAAATTTTAAGTAATAAGTAATGAACAGGAAAATTAATCGACAACCGAAACAAATAGCAAGACTTCATTTCAACAATCGAAATACACCATATGAGCACCTACACTGATGAAATAAGATATTTCGCAGCAACTGTATCTGGCTTTGGCTGAGCTCAAAGTAGACAACTTTTATACATATTAACTATGAATATATATTAAAAGTAAAATTTCGCAGCTATCTAATCACTCTCGAATAGCATATGTTTTGATCTTTGCTAAATTGTAAACTAATTTAAACTTGAGTTCAGTGTTCTTACTTTTGGCACCCTTACTAGTTTTCTGGTGTCGTTTCGCTCTCTTTCAGGAGCTTCAATGTATTTTTTATAATTGCCTCGCAATACAACAGGCATCCCGATTGACCCACCGATTATTGGCTTAAACGAGGCTATCATTGGTGGTGCCGCCTTTTACAGTTCCGATCGGCACTCTCACATTAGATAATGCATTGAGTTATCCATTTCGAAACGCTTTTTTACTACAATATCCACCCTCTCGTTGCCTTGATATTTCTGTGAACAGTCACTCAGCAGAGAGTTACCGTATAGAAATCTCTGCCAGTCTCTCTTTGAAAACCTACACAGCTATGATTTTATCACCATAGCATCCAACGGCTTATTGACCATTTGGTTACGTTAGCATACATACAGAGATATCTAAATCCCACTCTGCGCATAGATACCAGCAGTCCTGCTTGGTAAATCTCCACAATTTCTGCCTAAAAGAAATGAGTGATGTTCACAAGAGACTAATGAGCCGTAGCACAAAATTGGTCTTACTATGGCTGTGTACAGCCATCGTACGACTTTGGGTCTCAGAGCCCAGGTAAAGGCAAACACTTTCTTACACATGTAAAAATCTACACTGGCTTTTTTCTAGCGTTCCGGTATATTACTCCTCCAACTCAGCTTTAAGTCTAGTGTAACACCAAAATACTTAGCCTCGATGAATAGGTTTCAGTTTCTATTACCCAACCTTGGTGGTGTAAGCTCTTGAATTAGCATTTTCCTAGTGAAAGGTACCATTATTGTCTTGGAGGTATTAACACTCAGTCCACTATTATTGAGCAACACATATTCGAATTTTCGCTAATAATTGACATTAATTTGCCGGTTAACAGGATAGTTAGGTTATCCACATAAGCAACTGTTGCAAAACCATCCTCCTCTAATGTGTTAGATGACCAGTATCCATAGGAGTGTTGGTAGTACACTACAGGTCAAATGCCTCTGCATATTGGTCTTCTTGCTACTACGTCCCCTGAGCATGAATTTATCACCCTGCTTAGGAGCATGGAGTTTAACCAGTTATATAGCTTCTTATTAACCCCCCACATTCCTTTTGCTCGTAAAAAAGACTTCTGTCTTAATATTATTGAAAGCATCCTATACATCCAGGAAAGCAACCAGTGTAAATTCCTTGTATAGGACGAATCTTTGAATAACTGATTCTATCAGCTTTAGGATTGGAGATTAATTTCACTTCCTGCCAGACTATAGAAACGTGACCAAGTGAAAAGTAGTTTCTATAAATCGACACCAGCCATGATAGTATATACCTGAGTGACATTTAAAATATTATTGGCTTGGATGGATGGGATTCTAGGGGTCTTACGGGGGCTTGAATGAATAGACTGCCTATTTTGTTGTTTGGCAGAAAATTTTCTAACGCGGGACCTCGAAGTACTAATACCAGAACTGTAGCTTTGTCTGCATCATTACATCCATTTACTTGGAAGCTGCCTCGAATTGTCTCTTGAAAAAAGCCACGAATTTTATCCATCAAATATTGGAGGTTTCATTCTGCCTGTACCGGATATTTCAGTTCCTTCGTGCCGACGTTTTAGATGCTTCATCCTCTCCAAATCTGCTTTAAAATTGTCAAGCTTCTCCGTAACATTTTGTTACACTTCCGACACTTGTTGTTGAACTGTCAGCACTTCCTGCTGGATTTCTTCAATTTTCTATTTTGTGCGTCTAATGAATTTTTAACAAAATTCTTCTGTTCCTCCAAACAGGTTTCTAGAAAATTCTGCAAAGAACTCTTTTGTTCATCCCAATGGGCTTCCAGAGAATTCGTTTGTTCTTCTAAACAGGCTTGCAGTGTATTCTTTGTTCTTCTAAATATGCTTGCAGAGAATTCTTTTAATCCTCATTAGCTTTCTTCTGCTCATCCAAACGGACTTCTAGAGAATTCTTATGCTCTTCTAAACATGCTTGCAGTGAATTCTTTTGATCCTCATTAGCTTTTTTCTGTTCAACCAAACGGGAATCTAAAGAATTCTTCTTCTCTTCTAATCATGCTTGGAGAGAATTCATTTGTTCCTTCAAGAAAGATTGTTTTTGTTCCTCAATAGCATTCTTTTGTTCCTACAAGAGCAATTGCTTTTGTTCCTCAAGAGCATTCTCCATCTGCAGGGCTGAAAGCTCCATTTTGGTCACTAAGGTACACAAAAGCTGTTCTATATTCATCGCAGGCTCTGCTTCAGCTCCAGCTTCTTCTTCAAAAACAAATGTCTCAGGATTCTTTTCTTCCTCTATCAAGGTTGTCTAAGTCACTCTACTAGAACATTCTTTAGACCTGTCGTTTGCAATGATCGTTTCCCCAACTCCACTTTCAATTCCTTTATGCCAAGCTCCTCTAGTTTGCGTCTCATTGTTACTTCTTTTGTAATTCACTCACAGTTTAATATAAAATTATCTTTCGGAATTTTCACACACGATTTCACAAAATTAATCACTCTTTGAATTTCGAAGTCAAATGCCACCCCTTTTTTACGCGAATTTATTTTACTTCTGACACCAGTTGTTATGAGTTGTTATAGTTCTTTATTTAAAACACAATATTTCGGATATAATTCAAAAGTTTTTTCTTTATTTAACTTTACTGTTTGCTCTCACAAATTCACAAATAATTATCAAATCAACTCTTTAGTTATCGATGGATAAAGAAGAATTTGTAAGAACTTTTATTTTTAACCATTATAAATCAAATTAATAAATACAAGAAGAAAAAACAACCGCCTCGTCCGGGGTTTGAAACCGGGACCTTCCGCTTGCCGGGCGACTGCTCTTACCACTGAGCTAACGAGATAGATGATTTTTCCTCTTGCATTTATCAATTTGCTACTAGCCTACTAAGCCAGGATTTGCTTTCAGCTGGAATTAAGCAGTAACGATGAAAGCGCACAAATAAATTGTAAATTCAATTTTTATTAATTTTTCCCGGACGGGAATCGAACCTACACTTGTTAGAATCAGTCAATGATGGATAAAGAAGAATTTTAAGAACTTTTATTTTTAACGATTCTAAAACAAATTAATAAATATAAGAAGAAAAAACAACCGCCTCGTCCGGGGTTTGAAACCGGGACCTTCCGCTTGCCGAGCGTTGGTAACGGTGGACGCTTAATTTTTCACAATGTCCTTGGTATGAGGAAATTATTTTCACACTGTCTATGCACATTCAATTATTCCATTATTTTCACAGTGTCGGGAATCCACAAATGATATCTGATATACATTATATAAAAGCTGATTGTCCAATATTATTTTAATATTTTTCCAAAATTCTTTACTTTCTTAAAAGTTTTCAAAATTGCGATAATACGCTGCAGCGGCGTCAGCCTTCCCCTAAAATGAAAACTTACAGAAATTATTCCGATCAGTCCTGAGTGCACGATTTCAATTTAATTAAAGTTACTAAAATAACCAGGAAATGTCGAAACGTTTCAAAATTTACGGAGCACGTTTGATTTTCGATAGATTGAGTGTGGAACTACAGATAAATCAGCGCCGGTGTCTATTAAAAAGGTTAAGTGATTGTCCGTGTCTCGAACGAATAAGCGGCCTGGCTGTGAGGTTGTTCAACTACTCACCGCAACTAAAGTTGGATTATTTAGTTTTGTTAAACTTTGTGACTGTTTAGTGAAATTATTAAAATTGCAAGGGATACGATATTTTCGTGCCACTTTGCCATATTTTTTATGGTACCAACAGAAGTTGAATTTTTATTATATCTCGATCTGGAATTTGTTCGCGATTGTCCAGGTGCTTGATTTTATTGTCTAAGTTTATTTAGACTGGCTGATAAATTTCGAACTATTGTTTTCATTTGTTGAACTTCGTTTCTTAGTGAATGATGCACAAATTGCTCATGAAAACCCGGAGTGTTTTGTTTTCGAAAGTCTGTTACACTTCGGAATGTGGTGGAATCTTTCCAGATTTTATCGGCAAGTAGCGTTAACTCGTTCTCTTCCTTATCTTGGTGAGGGATAAGGGCAATATTTATAACTTGCGGAGGTCTCCTGAGCCATAATTTCCGAATGAAAATGTCACTAAACCCGCCAGAGGCCCCTGCAAACTATTTGAGTGATCTCAGAAAATCGGAAGATTTGCGATCACCTACCTCCTCACTGGAGAGAAGTTTTTCTAGACGCCGTTCTTCACTAAACAAGTGCCGTTCAATAAGTGTTTTCTTTGAAGGCTTCGTAAACACTTGAAATAAGTGGATTTTGAATAAAATTCGAGGACCGTTTCTATAACGGCTTGCGGTAATGCCGCCTCTACATAATTATATTTCAATGAATCTACTTTTACTTTTCCGACGACGAATTGTGCCACCGCCTGGAAAAACCAGATGACTGGCGATTTTGTCCAAAAAGGAAGAAGTTTTATTGACAACGAGGACACTTCATTTATTATTTTTATTTCAGGATTGTTATCTCTAATCGTGTCTGTATTTTAGTTATTTGCCATTTTATTTAATGTTTCGTTATTATTTGTTATAAATTTTCGCGATAGTTTAATGTTATTCGCCCACAAACTTTGCTATATGATATTTTCTGACTGAGATATTATCGGATTTCTCGCTGACTACAACAGAAACGATGTACAACGAAAGAAACGCTAGTTTTTTTATAATGATAATTTAGAAAAAAATCCTGAGTTAAGTTTTTTCTTTCAATTAAATTTGTTACTGCAATGCAAATTAAAAATAGTCTTCACACCATGTATATACATGTCACTAACTGCAATTAATGCGAATATTGCACTGGAAAAAGGAAAATATTTATGGGGAAACGAAAATGTAAATTTGCAATAAAAAGAATTGAAATTTGTATTCAAATAAAAGCTGAAATTAATAGAAATTTTGAATTCTAGATACCATACCAATTACTACAGTAATATAATTAATTTGCTGCAGACTGTTGAGGTTCCAACTGAGCAAAAATGTGTTTGTGCCAACCAATTTGTCTAATCCGAAATGATTTGTTTGTCGATTATAGGTGACTATTCTGAGGTTGGTTTATGTTTTCGCAGTACCTGCAGGGGTCCGTAGTCTAGCCCACCAATAATTTACTTCAAACTAGAAGAGTTGAAGATTTCAAGCTTCTTATAAGTGAACATTTCCAAGATACCGAAGAAAAATTTCAGCAGTTCCTTAGATTCATACCACGAAAGTCTATTTTATTTTATGTCTAGTGGCAGAATATATAAAGAAGAGAACAATTCAACCTTACGGTATGCATATAAGAAAAAATAAGATAATTTTTTTTTTATTAGTTTTATTATATTGGTTTTTATTGCACAATACATGATAACATCCAAATAAATGAATTTTCGTCTGATGTATTTCGACATATTTCAGGTGAAGGAATACGAAAAGAAATAGGATGCTGATGATTTTAATGGTAGAGTAAGGGAAGAACTTTCAATATTCCCAATACTTGCATAGGGAATAATTATAGTAGAAGAAGCAGTAGACAAGTATGCAACTCCGTCAGTACAGAAAGGATCATCGTTTTCGCTTGAGCTATTTGATGAGGAGGAAGTATTTTTATACTAATATCAATACTCCTTAAGAATGCATTAACAACATTTTCATCCTCCTGACCTTTCACCAATTCGGAAAGAATTTGCATTCTATCAGACGTCCGTCGGTCAAAATCTTCAACAAATTTTGCTAAGTTCCTTTAACTCTCTTATTTTCGGGAATTTATATCGATGACTTGGAATATATTGAAACTGAATTGGAAAAGAAGAGCCACAGCCAGTCTGATCATGCTCGTAAAAACCACCCTTAACTCTTTGGACTGAGCATGTTGGATGACGTTTTCGGCTGTTTCCTACAAAGGTAAGCCATGGTCGAGTGATTCATCAATAGTTGAACAATTTGAATCAATTTTTCCTATGCTAGTGTTTATTCTAGAAAAATTTTGTTAGGACTGATATAATTTATGATTATGATTAATTAATATGATGACGAAATTTGTTTATTTCTAGGGTTAGCTAAATTTATAAATTATTAGCTAAGATCTGGGTCACAACAGCTCATGAAGAGGCTATTTGGAATGCCTTTTTACTGCATATCCCGTTCCAAGCTTCTGCTTTTTTTTTAAAAAAAAGCTTATCTCTGATTAATATCTACCATTTTTGCACTCATTAGGAGTATTGAAAACAAACTTATTATCGTTATTTCTGCCTGAGCCGATCACAGAAAGTTTAAAATAGAGAACAGACCAGTTTTGGAAAGGTGTGATTTTCCTAAGTTTGTGCGCGATGTTGATGGAAAACATATAAAATCGTCTTCTGATAATAAATGTCGGAACATACAGCAAAAAAAGGTGATAGTAGAATTTTTGCAAAGAGTGCAATGGGCCAAAGCATATTTTCAGGACCTCTCTTCCCAAAAGATAGTAAACTACCGAGCCCAAATAATGTGTTACCGTATGCTGTAATTAGAGACCAAGCTTTTCGCTTACATAGACATATTATGAAGCCTTATACGAAGCCATCAACTAATGCAGACAATTGCTTACACAATTTGCTGCAAGAGTCCTACTTAGAGAAATAGACAACCATATGATGGACATGATCCTAACTTAAGATTATCAACTAATATCTCACCATTAAAAAAACCTGGGGGATACTCTGATATTGGCGGCTTCGTCATAAAAGAAAAATTTACTGAATATTTTAAGAGGGAAGGAGCTTTAAAGTGGCAAGTGCCATTCATTTCTACACTGAGCTCATAAATATGTATGTATAATATCCTCGGTTTTTAAACTATGTAACTACTAATCAGTGGCGGATCCAGGAGTCTTGTGAGGGGGGGGGGGGGGCGCAACTGTGGTTTAAAAATGTTATATGCTGAGCACTGAACAAAAGTTAGAAGACAGTCGACATCACTCACAAATGTCAAATGCACAATATTTATCATTTAAAAGATACGAGTCAAACAGATTAGCAAGAGGCTACCACTCATAACGAAGAAAGTTTCTCAATATTCTTTGCCACTCCCGAAAGTCAAAGGAGATGTTACATTATTCATATTGTTTGTAAATAATGGAAGTGTAAAACTTCCCAATCATCCATTTTATTTAGTAAAACCGGGGAAATGTATTTTATTCAAATTCACGAATCATCATAAATTTTTTCTTTGTAAAATAAAAATTTGCATTTATTTAAAATAGCAGTCACAGAACAGATGCAAAACATACCTTGGACGTATATAACTTCGGCGGCAAGTTAAGAAATTGTGACCTGGTTTGTTTTTTATATTATTAAGCCAAGCTCAGGAGATATCCTATGAACTATGATGTAATGAACAGTATGGCAAGAAGATGATAAAAAAATGAATTATGGAACGTGAGGAGAGTGCCGAAGATGCTGATGAATGTCACTTTAAATATTCACAGATTGCATGGCGGAGGAAGGACAGAACATGGTAGACTGTTCCACGTTCGCACAGTTCGGAATAAGAAATCATCACGGAATTTTACACGACGGCCGAAAGTATTTTGCAGGGTTAAGGGATGTGCGTGGTTGCAGTGCAAGTTTTACATGTAGGATGGGCTGAAATATTGCTTACACCTTTTCAGAAATCCAAGATATTTCGATGCTTATTTGGGGATTGAAAGTAAGGGAAAGCAGATCATTAATGAAAATTGAGAAGATAGATGGAGAGATAACAGAGCCCTGGGGCACCCCGGTATTGATTGGCTGAGATTCAGATGTAACTCAATTAAATATAATACGTATTAAGCGGCTAGATAAAACACTTTACATCCATAATAGAAAAGGACTGGAAAAGTCAAGTGCTTTAAGTTTGGCTAAAAGGATTGAATGCCAGACACTATCAAATAACTTTGAAATATCTAGGGCAACGATTTTCGACTCACCGAAATTGTGAAGACTACGGTTTCAACGTTCTATAGAAAAAGTCAGAAAATGAAAAGCCATATTGGAGTTTGTCGTTGAAGGTTTGAGTAGTTACTAGATACTTTATTAATTTGGAGCGAAAAATAGATTCAAAAACCTTTAAAAGAATCGAATTGATTGCAATTGCTCGATAATTTGAGGGATGGCTACCCTTTTCTTTCTTGGGAATAGGCTTTCATTTAACGGGGGCTTGAAACTATCAGGACCTGCAGCTATGGAGACGATGATCCCCTTAAGGACCTTGACCATATCTCTCGTACGGATGTGTAGTGTCTCTTGCACGTATCCACAAAGGAGATGGGAAGTGGGTGAAAAAGGAGAGTTTGAAGTGTATCTAACAGTCAAACAGTTTTATTCAGGGAGTCAACAATCACTTCATTGCAAAGTAGTGAAGGAATAGAGGAATTGCTGATGTTGCTCCTGATAATTTTGACCAGGAACCAGAAACCTTTGCAGCCTTTACGTCTTGAAAAGATTCTACCATTCTGGTCAAAAAGATTTTTTTCCCTTTGGAAAGTGTTTCAACTCTGGACATGGATGCAATTGATAGGTGCGTAAAGCAGACTATTTGCCTTTTATTGCTTATTTGCACTTATCGTTAAACCTAAAGCGATTTTGCTGTTGATAAGATCTGGTGTATAAATACTGAATGTATTCACGCATTCCAAGACTTAGAATTGTACTAAATTCAAATGTGCAATTATCAACATTCCTTCAAGCAAAACAGACTGACCAATCAAATTCTCTAGGATACTCATTGAGAGTTTCCCAATCTGCAGATTTATTTTGTTTTTATTTAACATTTGGGCTAGTATTCTATACGAAAAAATAATAAAAAATATTTAAAATTAATCTCTTGCTTTAAATGCCGTTTCGTTGAACTTCTCCAATTACGAGTTATAATTGTTTCTTTAAATGTTTGTTTTGCCACGCCGCGCCGATAATATTCTAAGAAGCCGTCTTTACATCGAAGGCTTATCAAAGACCTTTGGCAGATGTTTCCAATTAAAACAAACTTTCCATCGCGCTTACATGAATAGGCTCTGTCCTGCTTCAAGCACCCCGAGCAAAGCGTGCTCATGTATAAGTATCCGCTCTTCCTGTTATCTATATAGGCTTCTACAACCAAGATATAAATTGGAGCGATGGCCAAGGTTCTAGCTAAAGCCTGCGTTCCTAAATGTATCAAATTGAATGCTTCCAGAAATTGTTACGTTATTTACAAAAGGTGTAGTAGAATAGATGTACTGCTCAGTGAATCATTTTGTTAGGAAACATTCAGAAGATCTACTGCAATTTCTTCAGTGGTCCTCGGGAGGGAGGGGGGAGGGGGGCGCTCGCCCTCCGCGCGCCCTAGCTACTAATAAAAGATGGTTGTTGTCAATAATGAGTAATAAAAAGTATAAATATAAAATTGACGTTTCCTTACAAGTCCTGTTGCTCCTAACGGATCTGGATACAGTTGACCATAATATTCACCTTATATGAGCATCTTTATAATACTTATTTTGGTGCTCATATATATTGCTGGATTCCTTTGAATTTCTTGAATCAACACTTGGTCTTCCGAATTAGAAAATTGTATGGCCATATCTTCACTTCAAAATAACTTTACCGCACTTATTAAATTTTAAGAAAGGACTGAGCTGCAATACGACTCTCTACGACTCTCTCTACTAGTACAATGAGTAGTAATGACGCAGTAATGACACAGAAACCGTACCTAAATAGCACCAAACCCACGGCGTCTGCGAATTTCATAAGCAAACACCATAAAGTTTTCCAAAAGCGTTTGTTACTCATCATAACCTTCCCCGCCTCTGTAAGACACATGATTTGCATCGGGCGTGATAGTCAATGTACATGTTCATCAAACAGAATATTTATATAATTAAAACAAAAATTCTAATTTTAAGTAAACCTAATAGATTTCGCCGCCAATTGGGTTTTCTTTAATAAGTGTATATAATCAGTTTCGGTGGAATTAACCGCAGTACCTATAGTTAGTTTTAACCTTCCGGAAGTGGCACCCCCTGGCAGGACACGTACATGGCATGCGGTCTACGGGACAGCAAGTATACATATATAACAGTTTTCAAAAGATAATATAAGTGTTTCATTTTCTAACTTTTTGTTATTCGTTCTTTGCCGTAACTTTTTATACAAATAAGAAAAACTCAAAAATTCATGCTAACAATTCTGTCAATCAATTATTGATAACAACCTTTCTTTTTCTCATTTGTTCGCTGTGGAGCAAAATTAACATTTTTCTACCGTGCGCGTGCGGTCTGTGGGACCACAAACTACAATATCAGGACTTTCCCAGGAATACACAGCTGCTCATATATGTACGTAGATACGTATAAAACAAAAATAAAAGTGAAATAATATTGGTGTGGACTTATAGACCACGCGCCATTTCCAGAAGGTTAAGAAAAGCGACATAGGCATAAATTTTTATATTAATATCGTTATACATTACACAGATAAAGTTTACAGAGTTAGCTAGCTGTTATAATATATTCAGTTAGGAGGCCCAAAAGAGATGACAAATTTTGTAATACATACATATGTACCTCTCCTAAGAAAATATTCTCAGTTAAACCATTTTTTCACCAAAACACTTCTAAGTCATCGCAGCAGCTATGATTCATTCCAATTAAAAATTTTCAGAATTCTGTTTTAAGTTAAGTTAAGTTAAGTTTGAGTTTACTAACTTTTGAGAAGCTAAAGCCCGAGCTTAAAATTATAGCCAGAAATTTTTCTGTAGGTATAACAATTAAGGTGCTTTCTATCTTTTCCATAAGAAACTGCATATTCCAGCAAAAAGCAGCACCAGCATACAATTTGAACCAAATGGAATTATTGATGGTGGGCCCTAGGGCTGAACTTAAGAAAACTCTTTACAGAACCTTTGTGCACTAAAAGCTGATGCAGCAGCTATAGACATTTCTTATAAATCGTTTCTAAATGTTGTGTGTGATAAGAACTTCAATTAAAACGTGATATTTATATATGTACTTATCTACAATGTATATACATATATAGAAATCCAAATAAATTTAAATTTATTCGTACTAGTACGTGTTTGAAATTTGTAGTCGGAATTGTTCATCGCATGGAAAACGATTTTATTCGTACCGACAAAGTTCCCACATCCCAAAGGTGCTAATTTTTGCAAGGCAATTAGCGAAATTGAATTCTTTCTGTACGTGTCTCTTGCATCATAAAAACTCCGTGTCTGGATTTCTAGGAAATTTTTGGATGCTGTTCAGTGGATCTTTTTTCTGCCAAACGAGTTAATGCATACATGTATACATATGTATTCACATATATACCGCTATAATAATGTAATAGGAAGTGAGTGAAAGACAGGCAGGGTGTTAGAGTTTCATTTTTTATTAAATTTTTCTGCATTCATCTGGACAGAGAGGAAAAGTTATACTCATCTTAGGTCTTTATTATTTAGGTATTGTCCATAGCACTTAATTCCCATATACACTGAAATCGAAAAATTTATGACTGCAGTGAAATTTATATTCTAATATTTATGTAGGTATTACCAAGTAGTTCTCAGATAGTTAATAGAATCCACCCATATCTTAATTTGTAGAGTGTACCATGTATAGGTTTAGGTTTTTACTTGCAACTTAAACTAGCAAACGAAGAAAAAAAATCTCCAGGAAGTTAAAAGCAGTGGTTATACAGAAAGGCAGCTGTTTGAATTTCCGAATCCCAGAGTATGATATCTAAAATTAAATCACTAGTAAGCAGGAAACAGTCCCTAGATCTCGTCGTAATTGACTTTTCAAGATTACGTCTGTCGATAAGGCTACGACGGAGCAATCATAATCTCGTTCCTTGTAAACTCTATGAAAGGTGTAAATATTAACATAATGTTGCAGGTAAATCTCACCTGTCTGTTGCTGCCGGTATCTTCATGCAGGAAGCATATTTCCGAGCTATACAACTTATACGGGTGCCGTAAACAGAGCACCCGACTCAACTTTACTAGTACGAGTATTTGCTATGATATGCAAAATAGGATTGCCACGGTTTGTTTCGCCTTTACGTTGTTGGTATTATTTACTGTCTACATAGCTGTGCGAGCAGCGTTAGAATTGACTTTTCTTTGACTGCTGAATTTTCTAAAATCGATTTTCTACTTTAGTGCTTTCCACGTAGCACTCAACACCTATACATGTACCGTCATAAATTGTTAAAAATATGACTATGTAAAAGGAGTCTTCCCCAAAGGACGTGGTGTGCTTGCTTCTTCGGTATTGCATACTTAACAGTCTTATTTTAACTCATTTTATTTATATTACGCTTTCGGGTTAACTTTGAAAAATACAAGACGCTAAACTATGCAACTTTGGATATATTGCCATGCCTAGCTGTGGTGCTCCTTCGATAAACATTCTATACAGATGCAGAGAAGATTCTTAAAAGCCAATTTATTCCTCAAAAATTTATATGACATTCCGCAGAGACAAAATTGGGTTGTAAGAAATTAAATGGAAAATTTGCAACATTCCGCATAAATCTGAATATTGAAATTGAGAGAACACATGGTGTGACGTTATGCAGTTATTTTCCTTAAAAATCCTTATTAATTATTACTTTTCATAGTTACAAAAGAAGGACTCGAAGCATAGTTGTAGAGTATTTTGATTGGAATGGTAGCCACTGTAGGGGATTAGATACGTGCTAATTGACCAAAATACTCCAAAAATAATAGGTAGGTATTCAAATAAAATAAAATAAATTCAAATATTACATATATAAAACTTAAAAATTTATTAAAGAATGAAAACTCGTAAGGTATGTTCATACGTATAGATCGCAACACATATTCTCTCCAACCGTCTGTCCAACAGCTAATATTATACAAAAAATTAATCTCATGTAGGTGAGATTGAACTCCGATGGTAATGCTGCCTCAAGAAAATTGTGCACTGGTTTCAGATAGTGGAACAACTTAGAAATGTACACGAGCCGCAGTGTCGTAGTCGACGGGTGGGTCACGGGTCCGGAACACCTCCCCCCCCCCCCCTCTTATTTGAAACCAGTGGCAATATAAGGCCTTACGGTTAATGTCCACTTCAATTCTGAACAGTTTGTTGCATATTAGAAAAGTTAACGTTTTATTGCATTAATACTTGCAGCGTTACAAATTTGCAGTTAATATGTAATAAAAAATTTTTCCCTATACCGCCAAATATCCTCTTAAATTGTTTCCCTGGGCTTTGTTTAGTTAGTCACACTGATTTATAATTTATTGCGTGAAATTAATTTTGAGTAATCTAATATTGAACAAGCGTGCGATGCACTCTTCACTTGCATAATTTGCAAATTGGTATGTTTGGCTTGTAACAACTTTTACCTCTCGCTGTAATCATCCATTCTAATCTCCTCCGATTTTTCTGGCCCTACTCCACAATATAAATTATTTCGTTAAAATTCTTTCATTAACGCTACGTTACGTATTCGAAGTTGTGTTCAAAGTAGACCAGGTTTGTGCAATTGTTTTGTAAAATTGTAATTATGATGTCAGTCTATTTTAGAATTTCGTAAGAACTGTGCCAAGAATTTTAAAAAGACAAAGTTTGTATGTTATAAATGTATTTATTAAAGCTGAATTTTTTATATATTAAAAACGTGTTTAAGAAGTGATTCATTAAAAAACCGTGAATTTCGAAGTAAAATAAAAAGTTTTTTTCTTAAAAGAAAGTGTTATTAAAATTTTCACCAAATAAAAATCTATATTTTCTTTTGGATCCATATAAAAGTATTCCTAACTAATTCTAACTTACTTAAATGATACATTTAAAAACAGTTGAAAACGGTTTTTGTAAAAGTAAACGTTATATTATTAAAAAAAAGTTATGGCACAAAAACGTGTAGCCAAAACAACAGTTTTAAACTTTTTTGCAAAGAAAACTAAAGACAGTGAGCTAGAAACTGTAACAGCTGTACAGTCTCCTTCTGAATCGTCAACATCAGTAACTACAGATTCTCCTAGTGTAAGTCTGAATTACTCTGAAAATCTAATCATAAGTTTTGCAATCAAAACTGATATATATGACGGCATTAAAAAATGTAAAAAGTACAGATATACGATTTAAGTTTCCTAGTCAGTTGCAGAAAGGTTTTCAGCACAAACATGCAACTGAACAATTTATAGAATATGAAAAATCTTTCTATCATAGGAAAAGTGTTGAAGACGCCAAAACTATGAGTGATATCAGAAGGAAAACAGACTTCTGTAGGGCAGTTAATCAACACAGACTTTAAAAGAAAAGTACAAGATAACAGAAAGATGGTTTCGGCAATTGTTTCAACTACAATGTTCTGTGGTCGGCAAGGCATTGACTTATGGGACATCGAGATTCTGGCTTAATAAAAAATGTGGAAATTGAGCCGGCTGAAAAAGATGGAAATTTTCGTGCTCTATTAAGAAACAACGCCAGATATGATGGGGAGCTGAAGTGCTTGCTTTAAAATTTATATACAAATGTAATATAATTTAAAAATTTAATTTAATGCGAAATGAAGGGAAATTCTAGAGAATTATTGTGATGTATTCATTAAGTGAAGAGAGAAATTATTTTCTATTTTTTAATGCGAGTTTAGAAACAGTCTTTTTAAGAACCTTTTTGTTTTGTATTTTCTATTTCATTGGATAAGAATATAAATTTTGACTTATTAGAGCTCTAGAGGGAGCGATCACAAGGCTGTATCCGCCCTTGAGTAGTAGGTAGCTTGTCCATTCCAAGAAAGTTTCACTGCCACAACTTCACCTCAAAAATCATTTGCTCTTGGGATGCTTCAATGTCATCCGTGTAAAATTCACATAGATGCTTTACATCTTCCCCAATGTTGTATGTTTCAGCATTCCAATTATGTAAAGAAAACAAGTATTTAAAAGCTTTAAGAATATTTTTATGTGTCCCAAATCTAGATTCCAAATTAGCGCAGAATTCATCAAGAAATGGTATACAAATTGTAATGTAAGAGGCTTCTTTTTTTAACAAGATAATATTAATAAGGATCGGAAATTATATATGAACCAACACAAACATAATTGTCGCGAAAATTGTTTTGAAATATTTTTTACCTATAGAATGTGGTGTAAGTTGGGTTAATGACGCTGTGTTCCAGCTGATATTTTAAAAAATGAATAAATGACCATATTACCAACAACAACATATGAAGTCTGAAATTATGTTATTTTATAAGTTAGGTTATGTTTTTATGTAATACTTCAACAATCAGTTTATCAATAACTTTTTACCACAATCTTAGCTTCAATACCAATGTATAGAAAACAAAATATTGTAATAGAATAGCACTTATTTTGCTTACCTCGTAAATAATAGAACTGCATCTTAAACAACCGATTTTTGTTGCTACTTACTACTCGGTTCGCATCATCTACTGAAAATCGGATTTTTCATTTCAGATATTACAGTGGCATAATAATAAACTATGCGTATGACATGTACTATCATCTTTCGAAAAATAACCAAACTACTGCCAGTGAGCATATTGCCAACATCGGCATAGAGTACATTTCAACTCAGTTGATAATTTACTTAGATGCGCAGTAAGTACCAGTTGTCTGCTACTTTAAGATTTTGCACATAAGTAAAAAAGAATGAAATGAGTACACTGTAAAATTGCAGGACTTTTTCGCTTAATTTTTTAAAATCTCATGCATTTGAAATTTTTCTTCCGACCTTTATGTATATACTAGATTACTGCCGTTACGGGTAAATATGATATATGTTTGTTCTTGTTTTGCTTTCTTATATAATTATAAATTTACAGGAAAGTAATTCTTTCTGTTTTCACTAAGAGGTAAAGGAAAGAACTCTTCCTGCTTTCTTAGGAAGGTATGACGCACCTTCTCTTATTCGTATCTCGTATTTAAATCAAAATTATCCACTTCTTTTTCTAAAAGATTACACAAATAAAAAATCATTACCTTTGCCTTTTCTAAGAATCCTCTGAAAGGTAAATAGCATGCTCGAAAATACGACGCATCAATATAATTACGCCTACCTTCCTAAGCCAGTTCAACGTAAGGTATATTCATGTACTTATTACTAATGAATTCCACGTAATGCTTACGTTAAACCTTATTTAAGTCAGGCATGCCACCTTTTCCCGGCACTACTGAAATTGCTTACATTAATTGATAATGCATCATATTACAACAAATTTAAACAAGATTACGTTAAATCTGGCAATGCTTAAGCTGAAATACAACAATGGCTAAGAAAAAATAACATACAATTTGAGGAAAATATGTTGTATAATTTGATTAAAATACACCGTACTCCAAGGAAGCATAAATTTAAATAGAGTGGATGGTCTGAAATGGATTTAATTGAAAAAATTGGCTCCGGTTAAATCCATGGTTGGTTCCAGAAATGCAAATTAATTGGTGTTTGAAATAATTATGGGGGAGAAATGGAGAAGCGCTTATTAAAATGCTATAAAAGCTGAAAAAGCATATTATGGATGTGAAGCGTCTTTGGACAAATTAACAGACAAGTTGATTATTTCCTTATCTGACGGTAGTTCTACTTCTGATTTTGTTTCAAGGAGCGACGATGAAGAAGCGAGTCCCTTTACAAGGTGAAGTGATGTCAATTTGTAAATCGCAAATTATTCTCTTCAGAACCTCTGTTCAATGTTAACACTTCTGGGTCATTTGTGCTGTGTCCCCTTAGAACAAAAATATCGTAACAATTTCTTTAAATTACAAAATGTTTAAATTCGCAATAATAATGCATATTAAAATACCCTAAAATCTGGAATGCAATTTCCTTCCTTACGAGAAATTTTACCGAAAAGAAATTTCAACATTTCGGTTTGGTCGCAGCCCACACGGAGCAGCTCCGTGTCAAACATCACTGAGTTCTAGCGAGCATGTTGTGACCACACGACACGACGATTGTGCTGCCGCCTTGAGAATCGCTGAGGGATTCACATCTGTCGGACTAAGAGCAGTCAGATGGAAAAGGAAGAAGAAGAGAGAAGGCCGCGAAGACTTCCTGTCACGCAAAATTGAATTGAGGGTTTGATTAGAAAAGGTCAGAAAAGTTTTAGTTTGATATATAGAAAACTTCAAGAAAAATCGAACAACGAGGAAGAAATCAGAAAAAAGGAAGAAACGAGAAATGTAAGGCACGGTTAGCAAGTGCTTATCGAGAAATTCCAATAGAAGGATTCGTAGCAGTACCTAAAACAATGTCGTTCGACTCTTGTAAATTTAACTAAGGAACGTAAATTTCAAGAAATTGTTTTGTATACCATAGCCAATTAATTGATTAATGTTTTTTGTAGATCTATAAGACATTTGCGGAGTAACAATATCCTTAACTTTGTTGTAAAGCAAATTCCAGCGACGTCACGGCGGATGATATGGAGGTGTAAGTAATTTTTCTAGAATGCCGTTATTAAACATGACCCGAATTGCTTCGACAAGAAAACATTGGACAATTTAGTGCCAATAATATAAATTAAATTTTCTTTAAATTATTTTCATTCAAAATTTTAAAGAGACTTTTAATTTCTCATCCTAGGTCGTAGTCTAGTTTGCTTTTGGTTTCAGTATGTAGTTCTTAATATTGTTTTCTATTGTAGTGTTTCTCCTTCAGTTGGACAAAGATGACTAAGCTAAAAATGCCACTTGTTGAGTCTAAGAGTCATATGCCCTAGTCACACAGCGCTCTTAATGAAGAAATAACTAACCACTCATTAGTCTATAATGATTCATTATAAACTGCAGGCACACAGCCGTTTCTTTAATTAAATTGTACTGTCAAACTTACGACATTAACGAAACGATATGGATGGAATCAACGCGATAAACTTTGTTTTTATTAATTTTAATTTTTATTTATTGTTATTTTATTTCATTTAACGATTGAGAAATGAAAAAAAAACATTTTATTATAAAATATTTTAACATAATTACTTTGTACTTTGGATTTCTTCTTCTTATTTTTCAAATCAGCAGATGCACAGCGGAGCTCCATACTTAAATTATATGCCAAATCTAGCACATTTTTCCTCATTATAGCTATAATGAAGGAAGAAAACACTTTATTACTGTACTTCATTATCATCTGATTTTCGAGCCATAATAACGTATACTGTGTGACACACGGCATTTTAATGAATAGTTAGTATTAATGATTCATTAGATCGTGCTATGTGTCTAGGGTAGCCTGCATACCGTAATATTACCTATGCTGCTATATTGCTGAAGATCAGGTTATATGCCGCTTTATTGATCTTTAAGATTAAGCTCCAGTGAAATGTGTGATCAAGCTAAAGTGCCGCTTTATTTATCAGTTAGGCTAAGGAGCCAGTTGAGGCCTTAAATCGTCATAGATTAATCAGATATTATTATGTAGGCATATTAACTAGAATTTCAATATAAGAAAACAAATATACCTACCTACATATATATGAAAAAAGATAAATTCATATTTCCATTCTCACCAAATGGGAATCTGACGCAAATTATGCTGAGTATGGACATGCGCCCATCGCCACCAGACGACAAACGATATGCACATTTGTGTCATATTAAGAAGGTATGCATGGGAATCCAAATTTGTTTAAAATTCTCATTCTTATTATTTGCAAAAAAAATAATTTAGCTTAGTAAACATTTTTTAGTTGTTATAAATTAAGTTTTATGAAATTATAATTTCTAGTCTTGTTTAATCATCAGACCGAGCTGTTTCATTTAATTCTATGCATTTTCTATTTTAATTTGGCGATGCGGTACAAGCACCGTTAACGTAACATATTTCTAAAATCAAGGTACAAGCACCTTGATTAAGCAGCACAGCATAACGAAGAATTCCCAACAATCTTTTGGCGTTGCGGTACAAGCACCGTTAACGCAGCCATTACATCAAGATACTAGCACCTTGACCAAGTAGAATAAAAGAATTCTATGCAGATCCGACTTATTGAGAAAATATACAATTGCTAGGTGTAACAATTCTTGTTTTATTTGGTTACTATCAGTCTTTTTATACAAATCGAATTACATTGCTTTTTATGTAGTTCCTCTATAAGCAAGAATTAACAATTTCAAAAAGAAATAACTAGAAAAGCAATTTCAATGCTTTCTTACTTTATGGAATGACCTTTCACAATATTAAACTTATTTGTTTATTGTGACACAGTTTTCTCAAATATATTACGTGCTGATTCTTTTTAATTGATTTTACTGTATTAATATATCAGAAGTATTGAAAATGTTTTCTTTTTACAAATCATGCTCATGTTTTATATTGTATGTTCACAATATATTATAACATTTGCATAATAATGTATGTGTGTACATGAACGTACATACTTATGAGTATACTCATGCTGTATGTATATATTGCTTTTACAGATGGGTATATTATAACAATATTACAAATTATTAATTATAATACATAATATGTACATTACACTATTATAATTATCAAAAAGTAAGGTTTGTAACAGCACTAACCACTTCATTCGACAGTGAACACGGTGGATATGTCAATTCAGACATTATTTACGCCTACACAAGTCTAAGCGAAATAAGGGGAGGTGCCGCGTCAATAAATGACAAGACTGAGATACTGTTTCCAATATTTCAAACTTTATTTATCAAAATATATTTGCTTTGTATGTACAGTTTGTTCAATAGAATTATTACCTAGCTGGGAGATTTCCAAATAAAATTATAATTCAAAAAATAAGAAAATAATAATTGAAACAAATAATAACTCAAACCAAAAAATGAAAATTTAAATTCAAACAAATGATAATCCAAATTAGAATAAAAAAAACTCAAATTGAAAATACAAAATGATAATTCAAGCAAATGATAATTTAAACTAATAAGCAAAATAATAAATCAGAATGAGCAAATAATAATGAATTTCAACCTACGAAATAAAAAGAAACGCAAAAGAATCCAATAAGAAATGCAGAAAATTCTGTTCAATTAATATGTAAAATTAAAAAGTTTATTAATTTGTATTTTACATAAGGTTAGTTGTAAATAGGCGTCACTGCAGCCTATATAGGTATTTTGCCGGAATTCAGAATGAACCTTCCCGTATGGGAAAAGCTGAAAAACAAAAAAAAATAATTAAAATAGACCTTTTCAGTGACAGTGTCACTGATCCGGCTTTCGATAAATCACTGGTCAAAAGCGCAGCAATTAATTTATAGGTTCAAATTCGCCCAAAGATTTCCTTGACAAAGTCAGATTCAAAGCCTCTGATCTATCTCGGAAGACTGCTAGAAATGCAATGATTTTCAGTAATAGTTATAGTCAGAGTCATTCTGGCGCATTTATAATATATTGTCTTTAATGTGTAGTCCTAACTTCACAGTTTAGATTTAAGTTAAGTTGAACACTCAGGCTTTTTATTTTGGCCTGTATTTCACATTTGTCATGTTTTTGGCTTCAGTTACAACATTTGTTGAATTAAAAAAAAAACAAAAAACTTTTACGTTAGATATGCCTTTGTTTGTTAATACAGCTTCGCGCGCGACACTAAGCTGTTACCGTGGCGGTAATGATTTTCAGCCAGAGTGCCTGACTTATTTATACTCTGGAAATGTACAGATTAAATGGGGGCTCAGAAAAAAGTTGCGTCGCTTTGCATGTGTCGTGCTTCAGCTGTGATTATTACAGATGAGAATGAGTAAGAACTCTTTTATGGTTTTTGAAAACACAGTAAAATATCCCAAACTGAGTTAATGAGCCAGCATAAGATTTAATTCGTCGTGGGACATTTAACTAGGTGGTTTGTTTTCGTATGTAGCTTTTTTACGTTTTCAAAATAATTTAGTTTATATAATGTCCCGCGGCGGAAGAGATATTCTTAAATAATGAACGACACTTCACGTCCTTAAAGCTGACAGAACCAAAATGGCAGAACGGGTTCTGAGGTAGTGGTAAATTTAAGGCTCATTTAAGGCTAATTTAATGCCCAAAATCTAAATTTAAGGCTCCCATAGTTTTCCCAGAAATCACCGTTCTGCTAGCTTTAGATAAAGTTAGCAGAACCAAAAAAAAAACCTATTAAATTTACAATTGCGATATAAAAAGTATGTAGGAATTTAATGCTAGTTTAAGGCTCCATAAAAAACGGCACATAAATAATTTTAGTTAAAGATCCCACAGAATTCCTCCAAAGGACAAGAAAATTGGAGCTGATGATTTATAAAAGAATACCAACACTGGACTAAATAGCCCTACAAACTAATTTCCAAGAACAAATCGCATTGGTTTTGAGGTATCTAATTAGAATTCAATGAGCCTTAAATTCTGTCGGTTCAATTTAAGCTGTTTTTTAATAATAGGTGTCGATTTGGTCCGGTTCTGCTAGCTGATCGCGGCTCTACTGCTGAACCTAGTACTAAAACGCAATTCGTCTTCACAAAACGAATGAGTTTTTCAGCATTTAATTAGAATTCAACGAGCCTTACATTCCGCCGGTCCAATTTAAGCTGTTTTTTCATAATAGGTGTCAATTTGGTCCGGTTCTGCTAGCTGAAGAACTGATTCGTTTTGTGAAGAGGAATTGTATTTTAGTACTAGGGTCAGCAGCACATTACGGAAGAACATTTTTGCAACTAATTAGTTGCAAGAAGTAGATTTTTATTTTATAAGGGTTGTATAACAGCTACACGAAAACTAAAATGTTTTATAGAGGTACCGCTTTTCATATTGAGTTCCGGTGCTAAATTGTTTTATAATGTAGCACTGAGAACGCTTTCCGAAATTCTTATAAAACAGTTTTGCTCCGGAAACTAATTTATTCTATAAGTATTTTATAATAGTTCGAAACAAATCTTTGAAAGGCCTTTTAAAACAATTTAGCTTCCGGAGCAATTTAGTTGTCGGAGAGTTTTGTAATCATATCACAAAATTAAATTAGACCACTTATAAAACCATTTGGTTGCGACTTGAATTGAGCATGGGATCTCGCTTTTATAAAGTCGAAAGCTGTATTTTAGCTTTTATGACAACTTTATAAAAAATGGGAGCTTTACATTGGTATTAAATACTTTAACAAAAACCGTTCGTCACAAATACCAATTAACCTGTGTAAAACTAAGTACTGGAGTATGCACTTTGACATTTCCGATCCTGAAGATTTAACACGAATCTAAAATGTTTTATAAGAGCTGTAATGTGAGGTGAAAACATTCGGCCATTTTATAAAAAAGTGAATAAATTGCAGCGAGCAACATTTTAGCATTTAACTTTTTCGTTTACTGACACGCAAAATAAACACGCGAATAAAACAAACAAAAAATAGTAATTTCACTTTTAATTTTTAATTTTTTTAAACGATTTGGAACTTAACATTAAAAATATATTTAATAATAAATATTTATTTAAGTTCATTTATTTTTAGAATTTACTAGGCGCGTTGTATTTTTTCGAGCTAGAAGTATAACTTTTACAATAAAATTCAAGTTGCATGACATTTTATTCCAATATTAATCGAAAATTAATGTTTACGCATTACGCATATAAGTATTCCAAACAAAATTATGTTGGATGACAAAGTCTGAATTCATAAATTATTTTTCCTGCTCACACATTTTTGAAGGAAATTTGTAATACATTTTTCATAAAGGAAAAATAAGACAACAATAGATCCATATTACACAAATACATATAAGTTTTAACAAATAACTGCAGGAAGCAAGTTTTCACAACTACTATAAAATATCTCGGCAACCAAGTTGTAGATACAAGTGGTTTTATAAGGGTTTCAAACACTTTCTCGCAGACTGCTAAAACGTTTTATTATTGCTTTATAAATTAGCTTCCACAACCCTTATACAGTGTGCCCAATTAGCTCTATAAGAGCTTTTTAAAGCTCGTACAACATTTTTAACAACAATCTTATAAAACAGTGTGTTTTATAAAGAGTTGTGAGAGCATTTCCGTGGCTATAATAAAGTATAAATTTTTCATTGGGATTAGTGTCAGTATTTCATTTATTCCCACCCTCCGCGTTAACGTCGTTATCTCCACGTCTTAATTTTGCATAGTGGCGGGAATGGCATTGATTTTATTCCAAAGCGCCTCTCGCTTCGCTGCTGCCTTATTGCGTGGCGCAATGAACAGATTAAACGTTGATGTCATCGCTATAGTCTGCTCTTGAAACAAGGTGAAGGTGCGGTTATCTTTCCATCTAGATCTTTTAAAGCCGAGTAGATATTTTCCGAGTCTGCGTGATTCATAGTTCCCAAAATTTTCTTTGAAAGGGAGCCTATCCCATCAAAAAAACATCGCTTGCTTCGATGAGACGGTTCTGCATGGGTGTTGTGCTTTAGTTCATCATCTTGTCGCTTTGGCATTCAACTTCCTATTTCCTTAGTGGCTAGCTCACATCTGCTACTGAGCTCGGTGTGGTTGACTTTCGTGCAGAGCTGTATAGCTAGATTGCTGCAAATGTTTGCGATTTAGATCTCTATCGCCAAGTCCGGCATTTCCACTTTGGATAAAATAACCCAATGCCTGGTGAAGAAGCTCGCTTTCCCCACTGCCCCGAACTGCGTAACAGGATTATGGCAACTGCTTCAATATTTACCTTCTTAGCTATATATGACAACCTTCTAAATTTTATCTTAGCTTGTATACAACAATAAAACTAAAAGAAATCACTTTGTATATTATTTATTTAGTACAACTTTTTTATTCAGTAAAATAAAAAAAATCACTGTATAGATCTAGTTTATTTTACTTTCCTCCCAATTCCTGCCTCTCTATTTCTTTTTTGCACTCTCTTTACTGTAATTTTTTTTAATTCGCTTTTTTTTAATTTTTGTTTTTTTGTTTTTACAAATGCGTATGTACATGCCGGCTCTTCTCGCCTTTTCATCGTCTGTCTCCTGAAGGGACTCCGAAACAGGCCACTAGGTCTCTTCTTCCCTCTATTTTTATTCACTTCTGCTGCTTTACCTGCCAGGTAAAAAAAACAGAACTTACTAAATAATCATATTCCGACTGCTCAAAGTCATTCACATTTTTTCAAACAATTCACATGAAAGCGTTTGAGCTTTCTCCCAATAAGGATTGTCACATTCTGTGAGCTATGAACGTAAATTACTTCATTCAGACCCTTGAAGATTGACGACAGTTTTCCCGTCCGAGCTGGGTCTCTAACCAAAACTTTTCACCAACGTGCACGTCTATTGCCCCGGTGGACCTATCATAATACTTCTTGGCGGACAATTTACTTTTGATCAAATTTGCCTTCCTAGTTCAAATGCCTTTTGAAATTTAAACCGCAACACATTATGATATTTATCGGCATTGTATAGCGGTTCAGGTTTACGCTGCAAGCTACTGGTAACTTCAGCGAAGAATCCGAATAAAGTCTCCATTGATGTCAGTTTTTTGCCCGAATGCACTGAGTTGTTGTAAACATGGTCTGCCGTCCTGAGAAATTCGTCCCAATTCCGATGTTCTTGATCTACAAAACTCCTCAAATGTTGGCAAACGTGGAACGCTGTCTCTATACAGCATTCGGCTGGCGATGATAGGCAGTAGTCTGTAACTTCTTAATTTTCAACATCTTACAGAGGGCCTTCAGCACTACTCCTGTAAATTTGGCACCTTGATCGATAACTAATAGTTTTGGTAGAGTATATCGGCTGAGAATTTACACAAACAGTGCTCATGTCACAGTATTCGCCTCCTGATCCGGGATCGCTACAAAGTCAAAGAATCTAGTGGATCATCCCCCATGGATAACATGTATTTGTTGCCATTCTGACTCAATGGAAATGGTAACTCGACTGTGCTTAGTTTTCTGATACTGCGGGTAGCGCCGATTATACTTCGCGATATAACTTTTCATCCCTTTCCAATGACAGGAGGACCTTACTCCTTTTAAGGTCTTATCTTTTCTGATATGTCCTCCAAACCGCGAGTCATAGAAGTCGTTCAATATCGGTTCAACTTCATCTGTATCTGTGATATACTGTGGTTTCGGATCACCTTCTCTACTATTACTTCTGCCCATTCCTCTTCGGATTCCATAGGAGATAATAAGGGGGCGTAGTGAGAGCTTCCATAATCAGGGTGAATAACTTATCAGATTTGCTCCCCAATCAGACCTTACCTTTTTCATTAATAAATTATTAATTGGAGCCATGATTAGTGAAAATTTGGGGACGAATTTTCGATAGTGATTAGCTAGCCCCAGGAAAGACTGAATCTGTTGCACCGTCTTTTGCCTTGGAAATGTCTTTACGACTTAAACTAAACGTTGATCTGGCTTTACTCCTTGTTCCGAGCATACATGACGCCACACACACCACTTCGTTTTTCAGAGACTGACATTTAGAGGGATGTAGTTTCAAGTAGAGATCCCGAAAATATTGAAATACTTGCCTTAACTTATCGTGGTATTCGTTTTAGTTTTTTGCAAATATTAAGACATCATCAAGATACAAAAAACGTTTTACTCGCTGTAAACCTGTTAATATGCCGTTTAAGAGGGATTGAAAAAATATCGGCGCTACCTTTAATACAAATGGCAATCTTTTATAATGAAAATGCTTGAAATTGGTACTAAAAGCCGTTTTCTTTCTGTCTGTGGGATTGATTAGTACTTTATGATATCTGTTAGGCAAATCTAACGTTGAAAAGTACCTAGAATGACCTAGTCGATCCAAAATATCCTCAATTCGCGGAAGTGAGTATGAACAAGGGATACACACCCTGTTGAGTTCACGGAAGTCTACACATAACCTATACTTGCGGTTCCGAGCTTCTTCAGTACCCTTTTAGGGTATCAGGAGTACTGGAAAATTAAGTGGACAATCACTGTGCTCTATTTTGTCATCCTGTAACAATTTTTCGAGTTGCTTTGCACATTCTTCCCTATGAGCTTCTGGCATTCGTTACTGTTTTTTATGTATGGGTCCTGTGTTGGCCATTAGAGGTAATTTAAAGGGTTTTGTTGGAGTATAAGTCAGTTTGTCTCCTAGCAAATGGAAAATGTCATTATATTCGTAACACAGCTGAGACACAGATGCCTCTCTTCTGGATTGGGATTTTCTCCCAACAACAGTGATTGTTTCATTAATTTTAGCCGATGTTGACTCTTATTACACTTCCTATTACTGTCTGCTAGTGGCAGCACTGAATACCTGTTCAGTTTTTCTAACTTTGGTTTGAAATCTTCACGGCCAGTCCTTGCGTTTATGATTCCCACCAAAGCTTGTCCATTCTTGGGCCTGATGAATG
Source organism: Dioctria rufipes (assembly GCA_963924295.1). Lineage (NCBI taxonomy): Eukaryota > Metazoa > Arthropoda > Insecta > Diptera > Asilidae > Dioctria > Dioctria rufipes. The sequence continues at coordinate 96,658,461 of OZ002740.1, read as the reverse complement.
TATTTCCGCAATACACTCCGGGATATATTTCTTCGGCCATACATAGCATTTCAGTGTCACTCTGAACTGAGATTCTCACCAGTTGCTTTGTTCTGGGTTTCAACCGCATAATTGGTCCTTTCGTGCTCTCGGATTCAAGAACAAGTACAGAAGCTTTCATCTTTTTCTCCTCTTCATGGCAAGCAGAATTTTGCTCATTTATCATAGCAGTTGCTTTAATTTTCTTGTTAATTTGCATTTTTGTGCATTGCTATGTAACTTTTATTGCTGATACCGAAAGATCACAGCTGCACTGCCAAATGTTGCCGTCATGCACCTCTGCTACTCCATCAGTGGTGTCGTGTGCAAGTAAGGGTTATATAAACTACAAGCTGAGTTGTCTCAATCTCTTTTGTTATTTGGCATCGCTTGAGGTTGGTTAGCTAGTTAGGGACAAACATTATATATTAATTATTAACATTTATACTGGATTCTCGACTGGTATATCAACTACTTATAATCATTTCTGGTCTCCACGGAATTAAACACATCTTCTTTCGGGTCTCGACTGAAGATAAGATAGCACTTTGAGCCGGGTTCCGACCGGCTTAAAGAATATTATCTCGGGTCTGGACTGAGATAATCCCTTATCATTTCTGGTATCGTCGGAAATCAACATATCTTATTTCGGGTCTCGACTGAAGAAAAGATAACTCTTTGAGCCGGGCTTTGACTGACTTACCGAATATTATCTCGGGACCCGACTGAGATAGCGTTAGTAATATTAACGCTTTGTTTCTGGTTTCGACGGGAATAAAGAATTGCTCTAACCAATGGTTTGAACGAAGGGTCTTAACATTTGCTTAAAGCCAACCCTCGAGGGTCAAGTTGTAGATCGGTAAGTACCATTCACTTGTAACATATTAATATTTACTCATATACCTATTTTACTATACATTTACTCATATACATATCTATCAATAAGTGTTTATTTTACACATACTTATATTATTTTCTTGATGCCATATTATTGCAGCCTTTTTGCCTATCAGTGTGGTAGTGCGTTTTTCAGTGTGTTTCAATTCTCGAGCCAAATAATTTATATAATTATATCTTGATACAAATTCCAAATTTGCGTGTACGTTCTGATAACGGGCTTTCTGTGTAAATACATATACTTAATTTATCATTTGCATGCATAGAAAGTTCATGCAAATTGGTGAAGTGCATAGCATCAGCGGTTCATTCATTTTCCATTATATTTCACCTGTACCCTGCAGGTAGAAGAAACAAACAAAAAATCAAACAACCGAAAGCGTTCAACCTTGCATTTCCATTATTTACTTAAATAAACGCACAATCAAGTTTCACCATGGCAATCCTTATGATCGAAAAATGTAATGCAAGTTCGACATTAGAAAAACAAAAAAAAAACAATATTTTGGGATCAGTTTGTTGGCTTCGAGGTGAAATTGGAAATTGCAAATAAGCAAACTAAGGGCAATTTTCAATTGAACTGCGGGGTCAGCTAAGTGACCCATGATCGAACAGGTAAATTATGCACCTGAAAAAGGACAGCCCAGAGAGTTAATTTTGGAATTTAATAGGGGTCGCCTCGAGCCTGATACTGAAGATTTTTTGGATTGATTCCGAATGCTGAGCGGTCGGTCGATTCTTGTTTGCCTTTTTAATCAGAAACGAGTTAAGAATAAAGAATGTGAAAAATAAATTAAAAAAGAATTTAGAATATAAAGTGAGATTAGAAAAATAAAGTACAATTATATGGTGTCGTTTGAATTAAACAAATAAATAAACTTATAAATACTATTGAGATCTTTCTTTTAACTGACGATAGTGATCGTAGTTCGTGCATCACAAATAAAAGGAAAGTGCATTCGCCGATAAGATAAATATCCAACAAATTAGTGCATTCGACGATAAGAGACGTATGCATCAAATTATATACAACAAATGGCGCAGCCGGTAGGATAGAGGAAGCTGGTTTTTCAGAAATAAACGAGAAATTCAAGAGCTTGAAAACCCTCTACAAAAGGTTAATCAGACAAGAGTAAACACTGGGCAAGACTCCTTACCCTTCGCCTAGAATTGAGACTAGCTTCAGGGGTGTTTGGATCTTGTTGCCCCGAACGCTCGGGATTGGTCAGCTTTAACTGCCTCTGCCAATAACAGCAAGCAGCCACGCCTTCAGCAAAGTGCTAAGCACCATCGAGGAAATTTAGTGCGTTTCATCTCTATTCAGGATATCGGTAGAAGTTAACTTGAATCAAGACTAAAATTTTCCACGCATCGATGGAAGACATTCAACAGGTTGAAGCTTGGGAGAATTGCGAAGAAAGCTAAAAACCCTCTTTTAAGTTAGGGGAGCGCTCAGAAGGCAGTACGCTCCGCTAATTATACAGCAGCAGCACAGGGAATATACGAAGTAGGCCTAAGGCCCTTCTGTGCCCACAGTAAGCGAGTTGTACGTCTAAAAACAACGCTACAACCGAAACTGCAGCGCCAGACACAGGAGACAACCCTAGAGAAACTCCAACAACAGAGGAAATACCGCTAAGACTTCCAGATACAGAATCTTCTCCACCACCGCCATTCGCATCAACTCCAAAGAAGACTTCGCCATATCTCAGAGGAGTCATATTACGGAGCGGAACAATACTTCAAGGTTCTGTCCAAGTAAGCCAAAGAAATTTAGGTTTACATTCATATTTAAAATATTTAGAAGAGACAGTGAGTGAAACCCAGAAACTAATTGCTAATCAGTGTGACAACAAAAGCCAAGAGATTATCGAGATCAGAAAAGGCCCCGCGTCTACAATGTGCGATTGAATTGTGATTTCTGCGGTCGAAGTAAACATACTTTAAACAAATGCCGAGAAAAGCAAAAATGGGAAACTCAGAATCAGGGAAACGACATATAGTCCGGCTTAAACTCCCCGGCACGACTTTAGAAACCCCATTAAGTAAAATAGGATCCCCTCAGTCGGCCAAAAGAGGTGTACCTACATTTAATCTCCCCCTATATATAGGACTGAACTACCAAACAAAATTAGTAGTGAACACTGACGCTGAGGTTAGTTTAATAAAAGCCTCGAATCAATCAACACAAAACAAACATATAACTTACAGACACCTTTCGGTACTGGAAAGGCACATAGTGAGCTGACAAGGCCAGTTCAATTTAAAGATCAAAAATCCCTGCAGGTTCCAAGTTGTACAAAACTTACCCGGTCCTTCTGACGACAGATTTTTATGAAGTGACTTCCTATTGAAAAACTGTAATGTTGAAGGTCCTAGCCACACCTTAAGGTTTCCTCGCACGGAAACCAACTCAGAGGAATTCACATTGCCTCTAACCATATCAACGGAAAAGCGGTACCCATCAGAAGCAGTCGAACTGAGAGAGCTGGCAGAAAATATAGAGCCTATAAACATGAAATAATCTACATGCAGTATCTCCAAGGCACCTCAAATGAGAAATGCTGGCTGTCAAACTCAAAAGGAGTTACGGGAGTACGAAGCAAAGAAACTGGATAACACTTATCGAACCGGCGAAATAAGGAAGCAAAGGTCTCTTTGAAAGAACCTATTCGCATACCTGCTCGGTCACACATTGTTGGCAGAATCTCATTGCAAGTGGAGGAAGAAATGCTCTGTCTATCTCAAGAGATGGAAGACAGAATCTTCCTGGCAAATAGTCTACTTAGCACTGGAGAAGAAACAGCCCTAGTGGGAGTCCTCAACATTGCCAACCATAAAGTAGTCCTTTCAAAATTGGTCTTACAAGTACTTCCTACAAAAGACTACAAAATAGCCCGCCGCAATTCACCAAAAGTCCTGAAAAAAGTCCAAATGACAATAATGGCATACAGTTACAAGGCGCGTGTGAAAGTAATTCAAATTCTGAGAACCACAGCCTCAAGGTATAAAAATCTCCACCACCTCGTAGTGAGAAGTTTTCTGCATGGCCACAAAAGGCATTCACAAATGCAGGGAAGCTCACTAAATGTTCTGAACAACCCGTCAGTTGCACTTATCAAAGCGCTTCATAATCCGCAAATAATAAAACATATCACTTATTTTTAATTTCTATTTTAAGTTACTTTTTGCACTATATCTATCCCCCGAAATACACAACTAGTGAACTGAATCAAAACCTCTCAAAACCTGAACTAAAAAGTAGTCCCAAGGTGCATATAGGTTCAGCAAAGTTGGAGCATAAGTGTTCGACATGGCCAAGAAATCAATAGAACAACATACATGGAGACCGCACTAAACCTGAGAAAAGCTCTGCAAGGCTTAACAGCCCCATGTAATCTAAACAAGAAGAAGTATCCTCAAAAAGAGTTAAGAACAATTGTAAATCCCCAACAGACTCTGCAGACAACACGACAATATTGAACCACGTGAGATATTTGTACCCGACTTACAAGGAGCTGCAAGTCTTAGATAATAGCCCGCGTCTCACCAGGTTAGAGCAGAAAATCAAGCTGGACGAAACTCTGTAACGAATATAACGACATTTTTTTTCTGAAAGATAATAGACTCACTCACACGAATGCTATCACCTACAGAAATCCTTTGCTATAAGATCAGGCCCCAATTAACCAGAAAATCTACAGGTTACCTGAGACCCAAAGGAAAGTTATAAACGAGCTGCTGAAAGAAATGCTGGAAAATGACATTCTCCAGCAAAGCAAAGGCCCTTGGAATTCACCTCTTATAGTGGTCCACAAGAAGGCGGGTCCAGAAGGTGAAAAAGGTGGCGAGTCGTGGTAGATTTTCGCAAATTGAACGGAAAGACAATAGGCGACGCTTTTCCGCTACCTCGAATCGAAGACATTCTCCACCAACTGGGTCACGCAAGGTACTTTACCACTCTTGATTTCGCCAATGGATACCACCAAACTCATCCTGATTACCGAGATAGATCGAAAAAAGCTTTCAGCACAAGTTATGGGCACTATGAGTTTAAACGAAAGCCAACCGGGATAAAAGGATCCCCAGCTTCGTTCCAGAGGCTAATGAACTTCGTATTAACCGCCATAAAAGACCTTTTTGTATACCTAGATGATATCGTCATCTATGGAAAAAATTTACAAAACCACATCAAAAAAATTCGAAATGTCTTCAATAGACTCAGAGAAAACAATCTCAAACTGCTACCTGAAAAGGCTAGTTCCTGAGATAAAACTGGTCTATTTAAACCATAATGTTCTAGCGAAGGAGCACTTCTCGATCACAGTAAAACGGCATGCATCCAAACCTTTTTTGTTCCGCGGACTGTCAGTCCTATCTTTCTTAGTACTTGCCAATTATTACAGAAAGTTTATACCTGACTTCTCCAAAATAATACATCCAATAACGAATTTACTTCGAAACCATGTTAAATTCATTTCGACGGAGAAATGTCAGGAAGCATTTCAACCAATTAAAAAAGCCTCTTAATTTATCCAGATTTTTCGAAACCATTCAACATCACCACGGACGCCAGTAATGATGCCATACGACCGGTTCTTTGACATGGAGAAGTGGGGAAGTACCAGCCCATTGCCTATGCCAGCCGTTCTTTAAACAAGGCAGAAAAAAACTACTCTACTCTGGAGAAAGAATTGTTAGCCATTGTATGGGTTACGAGGAATTTCCGATGCGACCTCCAAGGCCGGAAATTAACGGTTTACACTGATCATAAGCCCCTGAAAGAAGTCTTCAATGTCAAAGACCCTACCTCCCGTTTGGTGAGATTTCACCACAATCTGTCAGAATTCGATTATAACATCGAAGTATAATACGAACAGAATTCCACTATCAAAAATAAGGGACACACATCGGAATCAGATGAAATTCAATCAACTGAGACATACTCAAAATCCCCTACTGCACTCGATCGGATATCGCAAGAAATAAAAGCACCAAAAGCCCCTGAGATAATTACAAATCCCGACGGAAGCAGGACAATATTGACGGATTATCATGATTCTCCCTTTGGCGGCCACCAAGGTGTAATAAGAATTTACAAGCGAATTAGAAGCAAGTACTGGTGGAGACATATGCTCAGTGATATTAAGAAATATATTAAAAAATGCCCAAAGTGCCAGAATATAGAAGCTTCACCACAAACGCGAATGCTAATGATGATAACGGACATCGCAGAACAAACTTTCGACAAAGTTTACCTCGATATTGTGGGCCCGTCAGGTAATAAATATATCTTGACTGTTCAAGATAACCTTACTAAATTTGTCAATTGGTATGCAGTACATAATGCGGAAGCAATTACGGAAGCTAAAAGTTTCTTCGAAGAAGTCATTATGCGCTGCCGCATTCCGAAAGAAATAGTCACCAATCAGGCATCGAATTTCCTGAGTAACCTATTCAAAAAAATATGCAAACTTTTTATAGTGAAGAAGCTGCAGACTTCAGCGTATCACATCCAATTTAACGGAGCACTCGAACGTGGCCACATACCCCTAATCGTATATCTACGGGGAAAGTCCGAAAACATAGGATCAATATTTGCTACGTTCGTGTACAATAACAGTATACACGAGGGTACCAAACTCACCGCTATGGGCTGCCTTTACCGCTTCACAGCGGATGTCCCCACTAATCTAAAACGGGACCCCGAACCCGTTTATAAACATGAAAGGTATAACTGTATACTAGGGTACAAACTCCAGAAAACTTTCGCAACGGCACGAAACAATCTGCTCATCAGCAAACACCGATAAGAGGGCTATTATGATAAAGCTGTACGGCCCCTTACTTTCCACTTAGGAGACAAAATCCTACTCAAGATCGAGAGTCGGAAACATAATCTCTCTCAGATATGGACAGGACCATATCAGGTACCCGCTGTCTCGTCCGGTTAATACAACCATAAAAATTGGCAAAAGACTCGTGGCTGTACATAATAACCGCCTAAAGACTTTCTATGAATAAAAATCGCCGTCCTTATGATCAATGTTCTACAAACTCAGCCACCCCCCCCCCCCCGCAAATAATTTTTGCTATTCTTTGACAAGCTTTCTCTATGTACAAAACGAGGATCTGTTACTGGCCGACTTCATAAATTAACGTTGTAGATCTTCACTGGACTTCGGTCCGTCCAACGGCCTTTAAATTACTATCCCAAGTAGCAGGAAACAAAATGGTAGAGGGAAGGGTTCCAATAAGAAAATTCAAAAATAACAAATATGCGGCGGCCCAGCCGGCACTTCTAAGTGAAAGAAAACGCCTTCCAAGTACCCTCCATTTTACTTATCTATATATACTATTTAACACATACATATATATAGGCACTACTTCTTTTATTGAAACTCGCGATTGTAGCTACTACCGGCTCACCTTAAAAAGCGTGTAGGACAGCCGAAACACAGCCACTTCATTTTCCTCAAAGCATGGAATCTCTACTAATATTCGCACTGCTTTTCCAACGAAAGACCTGGGAATGTTGATGGTATACCATACAACTTGGAACATATTTACAGAATTCGACCTCGCAGAGTTAGAATACCGAACTACACTTCATAGTACGCGCAACACGTAGTGCTTCGATTTGTGAGAATAGCACCAAGAAAAATGATTTGCCATAATTGAAAATGTAAAACGACATACGACCACGCTTAGAGAATTAGTTCCGAAATCACGAAAAAAACGATCCCTCTTCGACGGAGTTGGACACTCGCAATGCATTACGTGTTTGAACTGTGGAAAGTAAAAATGAAGACGAGATATACAGCCGGCTAGAGGAAGCGGAAACCAATGCACACGCACTAGCTGAACTGGAAACCCAACAAACAAGCGTGATGAGGACAGCATTGGAACAGATTCAGAAGCCTTTAATAATGATCATGGACCGACAAAGGCAATTAGCTTACTAACTAAGTGATCTACATAACATAACGGAGGATCTGACCAGAAGACAAATGAGGCAAGAAATACTGTCCAGTCTGTTACTGAAAGTGGTAGAGACTGAATTCCGTCAAAAGTTGCTGCTAGACATAATAATAACCTGCAAAAATAACCATATACAACCTTATCTACTATCCCCAATCTCACCTCCTAGGTAACATATTAATAGTGAAGATAACACTACCAGTCTTCCATATTCCTAGAATGAAACTAGACCGAATTCGCTGTTTTCTGATCATTCCTTAATACCAGATATAGAGTATTCACATGTCGACAGTCAGTTGCAAACGCAGAAATTTTTGCTCCTGAATTTGGAGAATTTTGAAGCAATGAGGAAAATTACACACGCCAGGCAAGAGAATACATTGGAGCCCCACTTACTAATCGGAGATGAAACAAATGAACTCATACACAAAAGTACGCTATCGTTGGAAGAATTCCAAACAAAGATAATAAGATTGACGGAATGAAAAATGCAGAAATATTGGCAACCTCTACAATATACTGAACCAGCTTACTGGTTCTAGCGGTAATTATATATATCATTATAAAGTGAATTTACCCTTATATAAGCAAGAGAATGTATAAGGTAAGCGCTTTAGCACCTTCCAAAGAATCCCTTCCAGAGGAACCCACTTATGGAAACCCAGAACCCTAAGGCATAGCAAAAGTATGACGAAACAAAACTCAGTCCAAGTAGTCTAAAAATAAATTGGGGACGCTACCACTGGCGGCACCGAAAAATTTGTAAACCCTTAGCAAGTAAAGAAACCATGTATAAAAAGCATTACCTATAATACAATAATCTAGAACTAGAGGGCAGTAGTTAAATTGAACAAGTAAAAAAGCTAGAATTGGTCTAACACCAATTCTTCTGATCTATTCAAGTATTGATTTTGAAGTTGTTTTTCGCATAAATTTCTAGAACAGTTTGTCGCACAGAAAAAATGATTATAACCAATTTTATGGGATTTCGTATTCTGCAGAAGTTTTTAGTACAATAAAAATGTCTTGGACTGATCGTTTTCAAAGTATACGTAAAAACCCGAAATTTTTATATGGAAACACCAAGAAAGAGTTGCCCGATTTAGTCCATTTTTGATATTTTATTTGCTAATGTTGTAAAAACATCAGGTACGAAATTTCAGCTCTCTACGTCAACGCGTTCTCAGGCAGTGTCCAAATATATAGCGGAAAACGAAACTTTTATATGGCAACCCCACGAAGGAGTTGCCCGATTTGTCTCATTTTCGAACTTAATTTTACTTTTTTTTTAAGTCCGTGAACAAAATTTCAGCTCTCTAAGTATACGCGTTCTCGAGTTATCGTGCGCACAGACGGACGGACGGACGGACGGACATGCAAAAATCAAAATAACTTTTAATATTATGAATGGGTGTCCAATCCATTTTGCTCCACCATCATAATTTCGAGGTGTTACAAACGGAATGACAAACTTAGTATACCCCTATGATTTCATCTAGGGTATAAAAAAACAACCTTTCTACACACTCTTTTTTATTGTTTCAGTGACGACACTCTCATAAAATTTTAACTTCAAACGAAGCGCAAATATTACCCCAGCACTCCTCGACATAATTAGATAAGTGGGGGCGTAATAAGCCCTCGTCGGAAGGGTTAAACGGCCGAAGCTCGGGGGAAGGGCTGACACAGCGCCCATAATAAGAAATTATGTCCCAAGCAGGAGTACAGCAGTCACACACTCCAAACTCGACCAAAAGCTCCACTTAAAAATAAAGGGAAAAGGAAACACAATATTAATAAAAGATATACTAACTTTCACAAAAGTTAAACCTACTAGCTGCAAACAAAGCCTGACCTCCACGGGGCAAGATCTTGAAATCCACCTTCTTCCTTCCTGCAGCCGAATAGCCCCTGCCAATCGGAAACAACTGACAGGACCAAAATTCCCTGAATTCTGGCGATTAACTTAAGAGGCGTTCTAAGCGGAGCACGACGTACCGTCTCTAACTGCAACATTTTGCATGACCAAAATGAGCTTGAGTACGTTGGAATAATAATAAAAACAAAATCACTGTATAGAACATAGTTATAAGAAAGGTATAATATTAGATGCATAGCTTTTGTTTATAAATATAGATATACATACATACATTTGTATTAGAAAAATAAGGTAAAGGGCAACAATTCTTGACAGCATATGCATATATTGATGTAGCATTAGATAGGCTATAAGAAAAATACTATATTATAAAGAAAAAAAAATTACAGAGAACTAAAACCCACAACTCGAGGCAAATCCAAGTACAAATTTGCGTTCAACCTTCTCCCGTGAGAATTATTCCTCTTCTTTCAAGGGGGAAGCAATACTATACTATGCATGTACATACGTAATACTATGTATGTATATATATATACTTAAATTATCATTTGCATGCATCGAAAGTTCTTTCAATTTAAGATCATTCAAATTGGTAAGATGCATTGCATTAGCAATTCGTTCACTTTTCATTATATTTTGCCTGCACTCTGCAGGTGGAACAAATAAACAAAAAGTCAAACAAAAGAATGCTTGCAACATCTATGCGCCGCCCGTTCAACCTTTCCATTATTTACTTAAATAAACAAAACAAAATATTTTGCGATCAGTTTGTTGGCTTCGAGGTGAAATTGGAAATTGCAAATAAGCAAACTAAGGGCAATCTTCAATTAAACTGCGGGGTTAGCGAACTGACCGATGATTGAGCAGGTAAACTGGGCACGTGCAAAAGTAAAGCCCAAAGAGTTAATTTTGGAATTTAATAAGGGTCGCGTCTGATACTGAAAATTTGTTGGATTGATTCCGAATGCTGAGCGGTCGGTCAATTTCAATTTCAATTCAATTTATTTATTTCCAGGATAATGCACAACAAGATACATAAATCTTTTCAGCATGTACATTCTAAAATTTCTAACAGGAAATGCTACTAAGATGAATAAAGAGAAGAGAAAAACAAAACAGCACAATAAAATGAAAGAAAGATAGGAAAAAGAGAAATTAGCTTAAATGATAATGAAATACAACAAAAAAAAAATTCAAAAAAAATTCAAAACCGGGAAAATAAAATAAAAAGTAAATACTAAATACTAACCTATATTAGTTACTGCTATGCTGACAAATAAACCTAAATACACTACAGATTTTTCAAGCTCATCGGACGTATGCCTAATTCTCATTTAATAAATATTGAAAAAGAAGCCTCTTAAACATGCCGGCTGACCCAATGCGTTGCAAGTTGACAGGAAGAGAATTCCACTTGCGAGTTATATGAACAAAGTAGGAACGTTGGCCCAATACTGTTTGGTAGCGGGGAATCAAAATACCCACATGTCTAGTGGAACGCAAAAATCTGATACAATTGCAGAGATAAGAAGGCTGATTGGAATAAATTAGCCTATGAAGGAAAACTAGTGCTTTAAGCAAAAGATATGTTTTAAGGGAACAGTTCAGAATTACATTTCTATATTGGCTTATATGATCAAAACGTCGAAGTCCAAATACAAATCTTATGCAATTATTAAATGCGATCTCTAATTTTCGAGAGCAGCTGGAATCTAGAGCAGTGAAGACTAAACTTCCATAAGTGAAAAAAGGTACTAATAATACTCTGACGATTTTAATTTTAACACTTACAGAAAGTAAATGTGCTGAGAGCCAAAGGCGACGAAGTCCGCCATACACTTTACCCAACACGCTATTTACATAATCACAGCAGCTCATCCGAGAGTTTAGTATTATTCCAAGATTCCTTATACGCTCTAAGTGGGGAAGCGGGGTATTTCCAAGAACAATAGGAGAAAAATTCAAAGGATCCAAACCTCTTCGGTGTATTAGCATATAATTAGACTTTTTAGCGTTCAATGCAAGGTTGTTTAATGCTGACCATTCATCAATCCGCACAAGATCACTATTGATCTTGACAATGCAATCCTCAGACAAGCCAATAGGACAGCTCATAAAGATCTGCACGTCATCCGCATATAAATGTATATTAGCATGACGTATAACATCCGGTAAGTCATTAATATAAAGGCTGAATAGCAGCGGTCCTAAGATAGAGCCTTGGGGGATTCCACAAGTCAAATTTATTGCATTAGAAACGCAATTATTTATTTTCACTTGCTGTGTTCGTCCAGACAAAAAGCTTTTAATAACTGAAAGTGCAGGTGAGGCGAAGTTAAAATTCGAAGCTAATTTTTGCAATAATTTACTATGGTTGACACTGTCAAAAGCTTTAGAAAAGTCCAATAGCACCAGAATCATCATATCATCTCTATCAAGCGCTTCGATTTTGGTTTGCCATTTTAATCAGAAAAGAGTTAAGAATAAAGAGTATGAAAAATAAATTAGAAAAGAATTTAGAATATAAAGTTAGATTAGAAAAATAAAGTAAAATTATACGGTGTCGTTTGAATGAAAATGCATTCGCCGATAAGAGAAATATCCAACAAATTAGTTCATTCGACGACACGAGACGCATACAAAAAATTTTTATACAACATCAGTGAGGTATACTTGAGTAGATTTACTCCTAACGCCAGCTTTAACTGTCGCTACTGCATCTGCCTCCAGTTCTGCTATCAAACCTGTATCACTTCTTGGGACTTCGCCTAGACCGCTGCTTTTATTTGGTCGAGCAATTCCTTCATCCTATCTGCGAACACCCTGATATGCTCATCAGGCCTCTGCCTGCATACCAGCATTTCCGTTCGCAATTCGTTAAACGATTTTTGTTTTGTGCATGATTACTTTCTGTAAAGCATCAAAATCTTTTGGTTCCTGGGAGCTTACCAAGTAGTACGCATCCTCCGTTAAGCGATACTTATGCACCTGATAAAAATCTTCTGCTGCTCCGGTGTAAGTTTATCGTGTATATCTTTACTGCAGCTCAGAAAGCAATGCAATTTCTTCGTCAGCTTGGACGACCTTTCGCCAGATAGAATGGGCACGTACTTTGTTACTAAATCCATCACGTTTTCATGCACATCTGGCATGATGTCTTACCCTGTGACGTTTCTTTCCTCTGGCCTTATCTAATTCTGCTCTGTTCTTACATTTCCGCTCGGCACTAACTCCTTTCTTTTTTTGATTAGCCCCCTTTGTGAATTTTCTTCTGACTCTTTAAGATGGTCCTAAAATAACAATTTTTTCGGCTTGAACCCTTTACTCATGCTCACCTTATTACCCTCTTCAATCGAATTTCTCTGTGATAATCGGACGAGCCCCATCTCTTCTTCTAACCCCATTGAAGTTTCCTCAGCCTCTTGTCAGTCCTTTTTTCTCTTTTTGGATTACTTCCAATGCTTGCTCTGTTTCTGTTTCATGCCTTTGGATAAGTTTGAATTCTGATGTTACCAATAGGGCTAAAGCTTCGTCATTTTCACTATTCTTAGCACTCCACTACCTTGTGTAACCTTCTTGTCGACCGTTTCTGTAACTCTCCCGTTACATGTTCCTCAATATATTCCCAGTCCTGCTCGTAATTCCGCAATATTGCTGGGCATTATTTCAGCTTCTGTGCTTTTATCCCTAACTTCCTCTCCTGGGCCTGAAAGCGTGACAATTCCTCCTTAGTTAAGATATTGCTTCTTCCTTTGACAATTAGGATTGTGAGACTGTTACACCTCACGTACATACCTATCAGCGCTTTGGTATCTTACTTAATTTCCTAAATCGAGGAAACAACTGTACGTAGATATGCTCCAACATAAATCTAAATGTATTCCCAACTTAATTAAAACCGCATAAAATTGTTTTGAGAGTGTAACTAACTGCATTTTGGCACGATGGCCGCACTATTTTCTTTTGAAAATTCAGAAGCAGCAAATATGACAAATGCAGAATCAATTCTTACTTCTTTAAGTACATATCTAATTAGTATAATACATTATATATCTATCTTTTATCATATATATGTGATTAGAAATACCAAAAATTTCAATCCGACAAAAAAACAACGTTCATTTAGATTCTGAAATCAACTGATTTTTGGAGTTAAATTTGTATTTATGCAATTAATTTGAAACGTAATTCGTGTCAGCCTAAATTAATAAAACAAAATATTTTGAATTTTTAAATATACCATTACCATCAACGTAAAAAAAATTAATTGTTTATATCCACAACACACCAACGAGACTTCGCGAAACTGGCACGAAACAGATCATCCACCTTACCATATATAAAAAAACTTCTTAATGGTTGAAAAGTTTTTGTACCACTTGCCTTAATGTCGCAGGATTTAGGAACATGTGTAAAAAAGATTATATTCGTTTTTATTAAAAAAATATTGTTAGATATATGTTCACCTGCCTTTGTATTCCTATATTTGTTTATACATACCGAAATAAAGAGTATAATGTTTGTTTTGTAAATATTTTGTTTTTATTTCTTACTTTACATACGATAGAAATGTTTCAAAAACAGTAATTTTTAGCTGAAATACGGTAAGACTAGCAACATTCTTGGCAACACTACTTGGCACACAAACCCTTCAAAATGAAGTGGAAACGTGGAGAGCGCTTTATCGAAATTTACACTTGACTATAATTGTAATTGATCTAATACACCAACTGTGCAAATATTATATTGTAACGCGGCGAATTACCCAACTACAGGCCTGGCAGCCCGCACGGATAAATTTAGAATTTGCGCGCGCGCGGATAAAACTGAGAGCCCACATAAGGGCAACGACCCAGGACAACGGACAAGATCCGAACGGTCACAAGGAAAAATTTTTAGTTAGTCAGCGACCAGAGTGATCTTGTAAGCGGTCGAGTAACAAATTCGGTTTCATCGGAAAAATTAAATGATAATTAATTTGATTTTTTTTCTGTTATAAATGAATCAATTTTTCTGTTACAAATTATAATAAACTAATTAAGTTACCTGATTCGCGAGTATTTTATGTTCGTTGCTTAGTACACTCCTTGTACGGACTTTTGTGTGGCACAAGTTTTGGCAGCATAACGAAGTACTGGAAAGGTTCCGAGAATCCCTACGGACAGTAAAAAAGAATGGCACTTCCTAGTGGAGAGCACATAAGTTCCATTTCTTCCCAGTTCATTGGAGGAACAGTGAAGTACCCATTTCTTTATTCTTCTTTTTTCTTCCTTACTAGCCAGCGGAATTTACATCTGGAGCCGCAGGCATTTGGTTATTTTTTTTTCTTGGTATTCCCAACTCGGTTCGTGAAAATTGCACCACAGGGTCAACGAACTCCTCTTGAAGAACTTTCCATAAAAGCTCTACAACAAAAGATGCCGAGTGAAGGTAAATAGCTGCAATTAATTACCCACAAATATTCTGTACACGAAGCGCAGAACCTCCACAAATATACGCAATATTCTTCACACAAAACAGGGGAGACATCAAAATATTAACAATCTTTTGGTTCGTTTGCAAGTGCACAAGTAAAATTAACACGCACGCGTATCGAACTTGTCAGAATTGCGAATTCTAACGGAGAACAGCTAATTTCGTTATTCAAAAGAAACTTGCAGCGATTTTCTCCCTCGACCGATGCGCGCACCACAGCACGGGTATTTTGTGAGCTCAGCCAAGAGCGCTACATTTATTCTGGAAGCTTCAAAGAACTTGATTTAACCGATACACGATCCAGACGATTGTGTCGACACAGAATTGCCCAGTCCGAAAATTTCTAGTCACAATTTAATTGCTCCCTTTCCTCCACTCGGCCAGGGCGATTAGTAAATTGCGAACTTCAATTAACTTTTGCGCATAGTTAATAAATAAATGCGTTACAATATATTCGCACATTTCCAATATCGGCAAAAGGCCAGTGAATTTTTAAAATTCCAAGAATAATTTCATATAACATATCACAACTACATAGATGCATGAATTTTTCACACCGTGGGATCCATATTAATACTACTTAACTTTGTCAGTGACAGAGCCATTATCGAGGAAGACCATTTCAGGCCAGGATAGAGAATAAAAAATAGCAGCAAGCATCCAATCTTGGAGTTTGGAGCTCAATAAGCTTATAATTGAAGAATCTACCGAAGGGCCTAGCATAGAGATCACCAACTCAGCGAAAATAGCTCGAAGGATAGAATTGCATTTGTAAGAATCGTTAAGTAAAGAGTCTATCATGTAAAAGTACCAAACTCTCTGAATGAACGGAACGAACCACGTACGTTTTCCACACGATCTGTAAGGGTCCATAACGGTAGTATCCATCTGCAACGAAGGTGAGCTCAGGGAATCTTGCCCCAAAAGGATAAGTTAAAGCTACCAAAATATATTTATCAAACAGGTACAGTAACAAGTGGGATCGATAAGCAAAATATTGCGCCAAGCCTCGCCGTCCTGTACATGGTAAGTAACGGTTATGACCCAAGAATTGGGGGACTTAACCGAAGACATTTCCAACAAATTCCCTCCAATTTCAGAAGAATTTCGATGAGAGCAGTTTGATGGTCTTTGGTGAGAAAGAACATGGAAGGAAATATAAGCGTAACCCTGTGCCTATCTCATTGGATCATGTCAGTTCGGTAAAGGTTTATAAATAAACGGTAAGGAAATATATTAAAAGAAAACAAAATATAGAGAATCGATGCAATAACAAAAAGAGGTAGGTATCTGAAAAAAACACAATATTTATGAAAAAATAGGAAAAGGGACACAGTAAAAAATATACATAATGGAGGAAAAAAAAGGGTAGGAATACCTATCTAAAAGAAATTAAGTGGTTCCAAAAAAATAAATATAAATGTATAATAAAACACTAAGGTTGGAGAAAAGAGAATAATAATGATGTCCAAGTAAAACCAAATAAAAACGGAGGTAAAACAGAGAATGTAAGGAAATGTTAAAAAAAAAAACAGAATATAAAGTGAAATGTAAAAAAAGGATTTTGAAAAAGGAGTAAAAGGAATAAGAGATTTTAAAGCAAGAGAAATTTACAAAAGGAAAATAATAAGAAATATTACTTGATTAGAAATAGAAAGAAAAAGTTAGAAGAATAAGAAATATATAAAGACAAATAATAAATGTTTAAAGTTAAAAATCGAAACCTAAAAAGTAGGTAGTTTCCAGTTTACACCCTGTAAATTTCTTGATATACACCCTCAAGGTGAAATTCAACTCAAATGATAACCAACCGCCCAAGCTTTGCAACGAATGTACAACCAGGCTTCCTTTTGTTTTCCATCGTCAGTTGTAGGACGTCAAAATCAGAAAATTGGGAAAAAATCATAATTTTTTCAACTTTTAAAGATTTCTCCGCCAAAATGCATGATAACTATACAGTTTATTTACAAGATTTAGAAACTCCAGAATGTTACCTGTAATTTAACTATGCACATGTATATACCTAAATGCAACCTATCTGGGATATTACCGTTTCTATGATTCATAATTTCATGAATTTTGCTAATTATGCATGAATTGCATAAAATTAGGCGCGATTACCATCTTCAGTAGCAAAATTTACAAAATTATGAATTATAGTTTTATTTAGGTAGATACATATGCATAGTTAAATTAAAGTTAACATTCCGGGGTTTCTAAATCTTGTAAATAAACTGTATAGTTATCATGCCTTTTTGGCGGGAAAATCGTTAATTTTTTAAAAAATTAGTATTTTTTCCCCAATTTTTGGACTTGGACGTATTACAAATTAGGAATGAAGACGTCAGTAGGGGTGGTTTGGCATTATTTGCAACTCCTAGACGGTTTCCTATCATCTGAGATAAAAATCGCCTTGATAGGGTATATATCAAGGAATATACAGTGTGTAAATTGGAAACAGTACGAAAAATCTTAAACACCTTAACACCGATACGACGCGTGCTTCCTTTAAGATGACTATATCGCCGATTTCTACATTTTCGCGTTTCTGCATCCACTTCAGTCGTTGTCCTATCTTTGCCAAAAAGATTGGTACAGATATTGTACATATTGCCACCTGTCTGGCCGATGGATGGTGATGTCAAGCAATGATGGCTCTGGTGGTGTTAGTAAGATATCTGCTATTAAAAACTGTGCCAGTGTCAATGCTGTCATGTCTTTTGGATCATTACTGGTAGGGTACAGAGGATGCGAATTTACACACGCTTCGATTTGGGCTAAGGTGGTGGACAGCTCCTCATAGATGAGAGTAGCATCTCCAAGAATTCGCTTCATATGGAATTTTGTAGATTTCACACCTGATTCCTACAATCTACCAAAGTATGGAGATCCTGGTGGGATGAAGAGAAATTTCACCCCTTCTCTTTCAAGATGAGTTCCGATGTCAATGTTGATGTGGTCAATCATTTGTTGCTTATTTTTTCGTAAGATAGCATCTCCACCTATGAAATTTGTTCCGCAATAGCAATACACATCGCTGCATAATCCCCTTCGTGCTGGGAATCTCCTGAATGCTGATATGAACCCTTGTGTACTTAGATCTGTAATACATTTTAGATGAATAGCCTTGAACCCCCAAAAAATAAGTACTGCTACATAGCATTTGTATGTTTTCTTGCCTCTGCCTCGATATCGCAATACATCGAAGGTCCAACAGTAATCAACCCTTGCATGACTAAATGGTCATGACATTGTCACTCTTGGACGCGGAAGATCTCCCATGAGTTGAGTTTGAACCTCAGCTCGTTGTTTATGGCAAGAGATGCATTTGTCGATATGCAAACAGATGTGTTTCGAATATTTAGGATCCGGTATCTCTTTGCGAGGACTCTCATAATCAATTGGGGCCCACTATTCAGGGTGTCTTTATGAGTCTGATCGATGATAAGTTTTGACAAATGGCAGTTGTCTGGTACAATGTTTGGATGTTTTTCATCGAAATTGAACCCAGCAAATCTAAGTCTTCCGCTCACTCGCAGTAATCCTTAAGAATGTATAAATGGAGTCAACCTCAGCAGGCGAGAATTAGTTTTGAAGGTTGTTTCTTTTGTAGGGAAGCGATTTCTCTTTCTCGAGTTGAGTTTCCTTTATCCAAATTATGATTGCCGTTTCTAAGTCTGATGATTTCAAGTGTCCCTTTTCCGTTGATTTGAAGCGATAGCAGTATGCGGGTACTCTTAGCAGCCTTTTAAGTGATGAAAAGTTTTCTTCGATTCTAACAGCAATCACCTGCATGCATCTCACTGAAGTTTTATTATTTCAAGATTTGTGTCAGCTATATCCTTTTGTTTGGGCCAAGATGTTTTAGGTAATTCTAACCATGGTGGTCCGTTCCACCATATACTATGCCTTTTAATACTTTTTGGCAGAAGTCCTCTGGTCGCACAGTCCGCAGTATTTACCTTTGAAGGCACATGACGCCACACCGTGTCTTCGATTAGATCATAAATATGTGAAACTCCCTTGGCTATAAAGGTTTTCCAATTCGATGGGTGTCTTCTCTACTACACGAACACAATTTCGGAGTGTGCAATGCGGAAGTTTGAGTGAATCTGAGACGTAGCTCAACAGTTTACCTAATAGCATTCCACCATACAATTCCAGTCGGAGTAGGGAGACTGTTTTAACAGGAGCAACTTTCGTTTTTGCCGATATTAGAGCCGTTTTCCTGATTCTATCCGGATGTATTATACATAGATATACCACTGCAGGATAGGCCATGTTGGAGGCATCACAGAACGCATAGAGTTCAATATCTCAGTTAGATTCGGAAAAATGTATCCATCTTGGCAGCTTAACTGAGTTCAGTTCTGTTAATACTTCTCTGTGAGCTTCTAGGTTTAATGGTACTTGCTCGTCCCAAACTACTTTTGCTAGCCACAACTTTTGCAATGATAATGGCTTGTGCTGCCCAACCTAAGGAGTTGAATAGTTTTGCCACATCTGACAAGATAGTACGTTTTGTCCATTTGCGTGACTGACTGTCTAAGATTAAAGAGTAGCACAATCTATCATTTGATGGTTTCCAAAACATTCCAAGCGCCTTGACTTGTTCACCTTCGTCTACATTCAATGGCTTCGCTTACATTTTCTAAAAGAGCAGAATAATTTGAAGCCGTTTTGCGAAATTTTAAGCCTCCCGATTGCAATATTTGAATCAACTGATTCTGCTTTTCAGTTGCGAGTTCGATGGTATCCAGATAACAGATCATCTACGTAGAATTGATTCAACACTGCTTGAGCTCCAATAGGGTGTTTGTCCTTCTCGTTAAAAGCTACTTATTGCAGAACACGAGTAGATAGATAGATAGTAAGATAGATAGATAGATATGGAGCACTTTACGTTTCAAAAGTGACTGTCGGTAACATGTAATCTTTGACTGGTACACTAGAAGAGTGCCGCCAAACGATACGTTGGTAATTAGCATGCTTTTCGATGTCCGCCGTGAACGCAATTCGATGTTTTGTCTAGCGCAGCAGCAAACACGTTAATTCACCTTGAATGGTAGGGCCTTTGAGTAGTACGTCGTTGAGTGAGATTCCGTTCGATGTCTTCCTGGACGCATCAAAAATAACTCTAAACTTTGTAGTAGTGATGTCTTCCTAATAGACACAAGCTTGTAGTGTGGTTGCAGCATTGAGACGATTAGCTGAAGGATGCACAGTAGGAGAATCTTTTAAAGTGTTTCTTCAATCGCTGCATAATTATTTATGAAGTCAGTCTCCATTTGTGAATATACATCATCGTCGAAGTAAGGAAGATCGTTAACTGATGAAGGTTTTGCTAATTTAATTTTTTTAATTAACACCTCTCGGTGGTTTTCTGTAGCTTCCTTCCATAATTCTTAATATGAGCTTAACCGCTTTTTATAGCAACTTTCCTATCTTCTATTTGAACCATCTTTTTGATAGTTCTCAACCTTTTCATAATCTCTTTGAGTTAACTGCGCAAGAATTAGTTCCTCCATATTTGTTATGCAATTAGTAGCAAATAAAAAATATATGATGATGTTGCAGCGTTGACGTTAAGCGAGCTTAAATTATTTTCACTCGTAGTGTCTTAATATCACGAATAACTTTTATTGTGCGATACGCGTTTAATTGTTCAAATGAGTTCACTTATGTAGTGTACCATGTACAAACAAAGTGAAAAGAAAACAGTTTTGTCAATACGAATTCTCCGCATAATTGAGTGCATTGTACGTCCTCACCTAACGGTTGGTGCATCTGTCGATGCAAACGATTTTGTCTGGTCCAGTCGATCATGGCAATATTTTTGTTGAAATTAGTCTGCAATAAAGTCTCGACCATTGAATGTGCCTCTTTTAACTCGTGCCGTCTTGTTTTTTTTTTTTTTTTTTTTTTTTTTGTAAAGTCCTAACGCTAATGCCCACAGTAATTTTCAGAAGAGTGATCGTGAACCGTGAAGTTTTATTTTTGGTATATTTGATTAAATTTTATTCAAGGCCGAGAAATAAATTATTACAAGTGAACACAGAGAATTTTTGTGGTGAAAGTTGATCATAGGTGATCTCCAGCATAAATTTTTGTGATAAAATCTAGAAGAGGATCATCGGTGACCTATTTATTTGGAATACCTGTGATTTTGTCACATTTTTACTAGTGTTTTGAGTGTGCACAGCTGTACTCCTGGCCACATGGATACACGTGTAGAGCGGTTTTTAGAAAATACTACGGCAGGCCAACTAAAAGAAAAATTAGCAGAGTTAGAATTACAATCGTCAGGAATAAAAACAGCATTAAAACTAAGACTTGAGGAGGGAGGAGGCTATAAAAGACCTTTCTACGGTACAGATAAACTAATATTTTCCAGTTAATTTTGGATGCTGAAATCGAATTGTTGCGACAAAGGCTGGTAAAAAATAGTGAAATCGCAGAGCTGAAAAAAAAACACACACAGCTTACGGAACCTGAGGATGTAGTTAGCACAAGACCTTTTGTAAATTTTAAAGATGTTGAAGAATCTTTTGCAAACTTTAGTGGAGACGACAACTAT
Source organism: Dioctria rufipes (assembly GCA_963924295.1). Classification (NCBI taxonomy): domain Eukaryota; kingdom Metazoa; phylum Arthropoda; class Insecta; order Diptera; family Asilidae; genus Dioctria; species Dioctria rufipes. Next base: position 96,636,634 of record OZ002740.1, on the reverse strand, counting down.
TGTGTAAAGAAATGGTTGCAGAATTTTGAAGAATCAGCAGAAGTTTTGTTATGGGATTCTAAAATGCCGTTTATCTATGCAAAGCGGTTAATGACTGGTACCGCTAAAATGTTCTCGAGAACTGTATCTACAAAGTCTTGGAGAGTGTTGAAAAATAAACTGTTAAGTGAATTTTCCAGAAAAGTTACCTGTGCAGAAAAGGATGAAACTTATCAGCAATATGTTTTCACGATGCAAGAAATTGCTTCTCTATCAAACATGGAAGAAATACACCTTATTCAATACATCGTTGGTGGAATCCAGGACACACAAACGAATAAAGTTTTATTATATGGTGCCGATACATTAGATGAACTCAAACTTGCGTTAAGAAAATACGAAAAAATTGAAGTGTTTCAGCTGTAACGAGTATGGTCATATTAGTAGCAGATGTTCGAAACCTAAAAGGACAAAAGGATCATGCTTCAAATGTGGTAAATTGGGGCATTATTCACATCAATGTTCCGGTGACGCTCATGTGATGACAATTCAGACCAACAGTATTCATGATGCGGCGAAACTTCCCGAGGATACTCAACAGCTTAGGTATTTGCTTACCGCTAATGAAAATTTTGAATATATTATTAGGTACACCTTTGGTAAGGCTGATGATGCTGAGTTCTTCGAATACTCTCTGTTAACGCTCTTGGATACAGGAAGCCCAATTAGTTTCCTTCAGCAGCGATATGTTCTAGCTTGCATTGTGACAAAAGTTAACTCTGATGACTATCAGTTTTGTGGAATCAATAATAGCCCCCTTCACATTGTGGGTATCTCAAATATTAAAGTAAGCTTAGGTAGAAAGAATGTTAATTTAAATTTGTTAATAGTTGAAAATTTGAGTATGAAATTTCCTGCAATTTTAGGTCGAGATTTTTTGGCAAAATGTAATTTAAAATTTGATGTGCCCAGTATTAAAGAAAAGAAACAAACAAATAAGGAAGGAATCGGCTTTCGCAACCATGTTCAATCGCAAAATTCAGGTAATTGTCACCAATTTGATAAACAAATATTTAATAATTAACTATTTGAAAATGAAACGAATTGTAAACCATCTCTTATTATAAATGAAAAATTGCCATATTCTATAAAAGAAAAAGTTAATAATATCGTATCTGAGGAAAAAATTTCATGCCATAAAAATATTTCCGCGAATGTTACTGAAAATTTTCAAATGGAAATTAAGTTAAGCAAGGACGAACCTTTCTATTGTTCTCCGCGAAGATTGCCTTAAATGCATAAAATAGAATTGAGGAAGATCATTGACGATTTGCTTAAAAGAAAACTTATTCGTGAAAGTAATTCACGGTATGCTTCGCCTATAGTATTAGTTGAAAAGAAAAATCAAGAATTGCGAATGTGTATCGACTATCGCGTCTTAAATAAACATACTGTACGTTAGAGCTTCTCTTTACCGGTTATTGACGACCTTTTAGATAGATCTGTCAAGTATACGTCTTTCGTAGCCCCAATAGGTCAGTTCGAGTATCTCAAGATGCCATTTGGTCTAAAAAATGCACCCTCTGTTTTTCATATCTATAAAGATTTGATAGAAGCAGATAAACCTTTTGTTTACCTGGACGTTCTTTTGATTGCGAGCAAAATAATTGAAGATCATTTAGTGCTTTTGGAAGAAGTCTTGGAAGTAGTCAAGTAAATCGCTTTCCAGTTAAGGAACGATAAATGTAAATGCCTTTACGAAGAAATAGTGTATTTTGGGATATATAGTTAATACACAAGGAATACGTCCTAACGTAGAAAATTTACGCGCAATTAGCGAGTTTCCAGTTCCCAAGTGTGTTAAAGGGGTGCACAGTTTCCTTGGTCTTTGTTCATATTTTCGCAGATTCATAAAAGATTTCGCGACATTGGCTAAGCCACTTTATGATCTGCTTAGGAAAGATTCTAAATTTCAATTTGGTGATTTGGAATTAAAAATATTTGAATTGTTAAAATCAAAATTGTTCGAGTCTCCGATCTTGTCCATTGACAGTCCTTATAACGAAACAGACTTGCACTGCGATGCAAGTAGCATTGGGTATGGCTCCATATTATTGCAACGACAAGGCGATGGTAAGTATCATCCTGTATTTTATTTTTCTAAAAGAACAACTGACGTAGAGTCGCGATATCATGGCTACGAGCTGGAGATACTCTCAATTATTTACGCTCTAAGAAGATTTAAAATATATCTTATAGGAATTCCGTTTAAAATCATAACTGACTGCCAGTCTTTGACATTAACTCCGAACAAAAAGTTATTGAATCCTACAATCTCACGGTGGGCTTTAGAGCTCCAGTGCGACGACTATAAGATTGAACACCGACCTACTTGATGGTTGGATGGGTCATGTTGCCGCTCTTAGCCGGTCCACTGAAATTTTAGTTATTGAAGATGGTTCCTTTGAATTTGCTCTTGCGGCAGCACATCTTCATCTCTCTTACAGAAAGGAGAAAGTTAAATGTACGCACTCATAAACGGATTAGTATATCGTGAAATGAACGGTAATGTAATGTTCTATGTTCCCACCCAAATGTAGAACCAAGTTATTCAAACTCACCATGAAGCTATGTGTCATCTAGGATCGACTAAATGTTATGAACATCTTAAAAATCGTATTGGTTTCCAAACATGAGAAACAAAATTACGTCGTACATAGAAAATTGTCTTAAATGTACTCACTTTTCTCCCAGTTCAGGAAAAGGTGATGGCACACTTCATAATATCCCGAAAGGAGATAAACCTTTCGAGGTTTTACACATAGATCATTTCGGACCTTTACCACCTACTAATACGAAGAAAAAGTATATTTAAAGCTATATCCGGTATCCACAACGCCGACAAAGGAAGCTATATTCTGCTTAGAAACATATTTTCCTGTATATAGTAGAGTAGACCAAGTAAAATAGTATCTGATCGGGGCACAAGTTTTACCTCTGAAGAATTTGCGGAATTTTTGGAAAACCTAAATATACAGCACGTCAAAGTAGGTACCTTAACGCCACAATCAAATGGTCAGGATGAGCGTGTTAATCGTATTATAACACCTATGTTCCCCAAAGAGGCAGACCCTGAAACTACAAGTAATTGGCATAAAAAGTTAAGTTAAGTGGAATATGCATTAAACAACACACTTAATCGAAGTATAGCTACAACCTCAAGTTTGTTGTTATTCGGCATGAATCAGAAGGGCGAACTATGCGACAGAATTATGGAACATCTTCAAGATAAGGTGCAAAATGTTGAAACGCGAAATTTAAGTAAAATCAGAGATAAGGCTTCTGATGCGATTACTAAAAATCAAAGGTATAATAAAATTTATTTTGATAGAAAACATAAACCGCCCCGAATTATAAAAAAGGTGATTATGTTATCGTTAAAAACGTAGTAACGATCCCAGGTGTAAATAAGAAATTTTTCCCAAAATACCGCGGTCCTTACGAAGTTGTTGAAATTCTACACAATGACCGGTACATTATAAAAGATATTGATGGTTTACAATTGCCTAGGATACCGTACAAAGGAGTTTGTTCTCCAGCTAAAATGAAACCATACGTTTCAAAAGATTCTAACGCAATTGAACATGGGTGCGAGAAGCTAAGTTCTTAAATGCTTGATCCATTTAGAATTTATGTAAATTTTGTAAAATGTAAAAAAAAGGGAAAGGATTGTTTTGAGTTGTTTTATATTAAATATTTAAAATAGTTGATCGCATGTCAAAGTAAATATTCTGGAAAAAAAAAACATTTAAATGAATAATGTTTGCGTACGTCAAACTAATGTTATCATTTTGAGGATATTTCGGAAATGAACAAGAATGAATAATTTTTATCTTATGTATGTAAGTGTCCAAGTTACTTTTGTAATTTCGGTTTTAAATATGAGTTATGCAAGGAGATGACTATGTAGATTACCAAAAAAATATCAATTGCAGTTTCTGACATCCAACTCGTACTCCACTGAATCTAATAGCGTTAGCCAGTGAGCCACAGAAGTTCTTACCCAGATCAATTTTAAACTGGTTTACTTTATCTATTGTTTATGAAATGGGTCCATTAAATGAAAAACAAGAGTTCATTTTTGATTATTTTTGATTATTCAAATTAACTATATTGAAAATTCACACATTTTTTTTTTTTTCATTACTGATGATCGCAACTTGGACGTAACATCTGTGAATTTGGGAGTACTACAGCAACAATTCTTGGACCACTATTGTTTGGACCACTTTTGTTTGGCCTGTATATAACAACATTCCCGATGTCATCCAGGACTGTCGCATTCATCTGTTTGCAGACAAAGTACAGCTCTACTTGACAAGCTGATTGATCTTAAGGAAAACTGTGTGGACTGGAGCGAATATCAAGGTATATGTCCGAAAACTACTTGATGTTAAGCCCCAGAAAATCCCAATCGATGGTATTTTATAGACAATACAACTCTAACCAGGAGCGAATATCAAGATATATGTCCGAAAACTACTTGATATTAAGCCCCAGAAAATCCCAATCGATGGTATTTTATAGACAATACATTGTGCCGGATCATTCTTAGAGGAACTACCCTGTTTTACGTAAAAAGCTCAATTAGCTTCTGTGACCATATAAACGAAACGTAATAATTCGAAAAGCCTTTTGTGGTCTTCGATGGCTGTGGTTATAAGCTAGTATACCAAGATAGTCCATGTGTATAACACTGATTTAAAACCCCCTTTTGTTTTTTGTTTTCATATTTCATTGGACCCTATCTAGCTTTTTCTTTTCCGCCGTTTGAATTCCCCTTGTCCTAAGAAATTGGAGGTCAGATTTGAACATTATATCTACCAGATTTGCTTTTGGGCTGAAACCATCATTTGATCACATTTCTCCGTTTCGGTTGCATATATATTTGAATTCTCTTTAAATTGTTCGACTGCAATTTATTTTAGAATTGTATATATATAAACCGTGCATCCTTACAGACATGACGAGTTAGTTTCCTCACTTACATTAATTCCGCAACGCAGTTATTCCGTAATGGAGAACACTTCTTTCTTTGAATAATACGTTTACGGAATGCATGCCAACTTATAGTCCTTGAGGTGACCGTCATAAATCCTATGTCATCGAAAAAATGAAAAATTCATATAACATTAGTTAGTACTAAGATAGTTGAAGACAGCGTCCCTTGGTTGTCTGGGCTGATTCAGTCATGATGTTGAGAAAAAGCTTCACTTCCGGTCAGTTTTTTATGCATTTTCATCTCACCGAAGAAATGGGAAATAAAACCACATTAGTAGAGCTCGGCGAGTACTACTCGAAAAATATAGGTTGCCTCATGGAAACTCGCCACAACCCCCGCAGCATATTTAAAAAAAAAACAGGTTTTTAATGTATTTATCAATGAAATGGAAATTTTTGACATGGAATTAAATACAAAAGGTTACAACTTCCTCACATCAAATTAATATAAAAAGGTGCAACACCGTCGCATGACATAATAAATTAAAATCGAAGTTATATTATTAGATTTTCTTTATTATTTTAAATACAAAAATTACTTATAAATAATACTACATAATTTAGTTTTAAATATATTTCGCTGTAATTAAACATAATAATAACAGACTTAATTCTAAATACATGTAAACGCTTATCTACCCTACTATGTACAAACATCACCCTACTCATCTTCGTCGGAGCTATGTTGGCTTCTAAGTTATCCTCGTCATCGTTAGAGTCAATTGTGATGGTCCTAATTAATGTAAAAAAGAAAATCCGTCAATTATTTCTGTATCTAAATATTTGAGTGGGTGTTTCAATAAAAGATTTAATGTTATGCGCCAGTTTGGATTTATCCGTTTTAAACATTTCTCCTGTACAATGACATAGAGCTGGACGTCCGGGTGATAAATGAAATGATAGGCAATATTCCACGTCTATTTTTTTAATGCAATTGCTAATAACCTACCGAAAATATCGCGTTCCGTTTTTAATAAAAATTTTCGTTTCCCATCGCGACTAATTTGAGTTTTTTTAATGCCTTCTGACGAAAAATTGCGTTTAGTATGGAACGTAATAACCTTTTCAAACCTTTATGGATCTAAATTACATTCTTCAATGAATTCATTTTTTTTTTGTCTTCGCCCATAGACGTAACATTAAGGAGAAAAGAAGCCGTTTCCTCTGATACTGCTCTGCCTATTGTTATGTTAAATAAATTTACATGGTCTATGCTTCTATCCAACGTATTCATGTTTTCTTTTATACTTAATATTATATTTTCGACAGCTGTTCTATCTTTTCTAATCCTGTGAGTTTCCAATTCGTGAGTGGTGTCATCTTTGCAAGTAATATGCACTTCTTCAAGCATTCTGGAAATAATTTTGATACGCATGCTGTGGCTTACCGCCCAACGCTACGAGGTAGTTACTGAATTGCTGAAATGAGTGGCAGCTGTTAGAGAGTTTGCAGCATCGACATTAATAGTTTGTTCCAGCGTAAGATCAACAGAAATTCTAGTTAAGTTATTAGATGTCCTTTTAATTATTATGGTAGTACAAACAGTGATTGACTTTTGACGTGAAGTCCAGACTGCCAGCATGAGCTGACAGACCACTCGGTGGACAGCGTTGACTGCAGAGCGGCACGCTAGATCGCCACGGCTATTGGCGGAGAGTGCGAGGAAGTTCCACGAAAACCTGCCGCTGTTCTACCAGCTCTATACAAACAAAAAAAAATCGTGCCTTCAAGCAAAAACCAAAAAAAGAAGCACATACTCGGTCCTAAAGGGACCATTACACCACTTACCCTTACCTTAGTCAAGGCGCGAATGTTCTGCCTACAGGTGCATTGCCCCATATCCACCCGATGACACTGAGGGCAGCAGTCATGTTGTTCAGTGTCCCTTGAGGACCTGAAAAGTGAGGAGCAGCGAGTTTATTCCACCCTCATGCTAAGAGGGCTCCAGGAGAAGTGGAGGAGAAAATTGAAAACTTTATCGCGCCATTACGTTATAAGTATTTCTTGTATTTAGTTATCAATTAACAATTTAGGCAAAAAAATTCGTTCACTAATATTACATAACAAGATAAATTCATTCCAAGCTAGAGTGTGTTATTCATAAGCCATCAAGAATTCAAGGCAAATTGGCATGGCAACCATTAGCAGTAGTAATAGAAATATTCCGATATTATATCAAATTAAATAAAAAAGGGCAAAAGGAAAAACTTACAATAACAACGGCTTAAATGTCGCTAGATAATATTAGCAGTTCATTTCAAGTTAAATACAAAATGCAAAGAAAAATTTACAAAAGCAACGCGTAAATCTCACTAAGTAATAATATGAGTTCATGCTAAATTAACTGTGCCATCGCTAAGCAATATAAAGTTCAATTGGCACTGGGACAGCTACGAGTAAAATTGTAAAACAAGATTCTATTATTATCTTACGTGAAATAAACTTCGTGTTAAATCAATACTGCACCCGACAGTGCAGTCCGATCTTAAGTATAGCCATAATAATAATAAATTTAGAAAAAAAATAAGGAATCAACTTACGGTTTCTCTTTTTCGTACCTTTCTCCATCGAAGGAGCTCCCTGGAAGCAGCTACGGTGAAGCTGAAATGCTAAAAGAAATTATGGAACTGTCATCCGCAAGGTCTCGGACCTGCCCTTTTTCTTGGAATTATTTAATCGCTCCTCTTAGTTTTCAATCTTTTTTCCTTTTCTTAAAAGTTACTTCTGCTAAATCGGACTTATTTGCCGCAATGCGATTACTTTGTTCGGGAAAAGAACTTATCATAAAATGTGAAAAAAAACTACTATTAACAAAAATTACGTAGATAGAATGCAAACATTACACACATAGATATTTGAAGCAATTAACATTAGATGTGTCTCACTGGAGACTTTTCGGTTTTCCGTTTTACCTATTGGACTTTTTCCTTCAGGCCACTATAAGCGAAGAATCATCTTTCTGACAGTTTCGTTTATTTCTGCAGTTTGATCTTGTAACACAATATTTGATACGTTTATTGACCTATTGTACGCCAGTAGGATTTGAATAATTTGAACCGTTCATATTGTTGATACTTCCATAATTTGCCAGCCTTATTTTTCTCTTGTAGTGCTTGCGGCGATACGGACAAAGACAGATTATGCGTTCGGCATAAATAGAGAATTATTTCTTTTAGATCTTGCAATGGATAGGTTGTTATTTCTTCTTCCTTTGTGGAGAAGACCCCATCACATGTGGAATACTTGAAGGGTCGATCCTTTGTATGATTTCGAAAATGAATTGTACGCACTATCTACTCTCTGGATTATTTCTGTCGCTTGGAGTATAGCACACACACAAAAACGTCTCCACTTAGAGAACATTTGGTTGTACTTTGCCCAACTCGCCGTCTAAAACAATCTCTTGGGTGGACCTGTCGTATGAATGTTTATCACTATCCCTGATGTGGATTATCTGATGTGGATTATCTGACGATTCACTTCCGAGCAATCGCTTCACGAATCTACCTTTGAAATGGTGACTTTCAAGTGACAGTACTCTTTCCGGCCTCTCGGATGCTTCTTCTTCCTTTTCTGTTCCTGGCATTCCATACCTTTCTGCGCCACTCATGTGACATGGGTCAGCGTATACGTGCACATAGGCTCAGTATTACATACTGCTATATGCTGTACGCTACGCCCATAACATAATACCGAAAGTTCCTCTTCTAAATTCATCCAATAACGTTGATATTTTTATTTTTAAATCAATTAAGTTACAGTAATACTGTAATATCAATATTGCATAATTGGGCTGATTGAATGCGAAAAACAAATTAACCATATCAAATAGAGTGTTTATATATAAATCAAAATCACTGGTTCTAATACTCCGTGATAATCTTAAATAAATGTTTATGAGTTCAATATACTTCATATAAAATTTGGCGGTTTTAAACCGAGAGCCACGTAAAGTTTCTTTAACAAAAGATTCATAATCATTTACCGTTTCTTGAAATGTTGGTGGTATATCCAGATTCTGATTACATTCAAAAGGATTGCCTACCATAGAAGAGATCAGAGATAACCATACCGATGAGACCTCTCTGATCGCTGGGTCGAAAAGTTCAATCATTCTTTTGCACTTAAATGCATTTTTGTAAATTTATTGAAATTATTTTCAATAAATTTCAGTCTGTTAGACGAGAAATCTTCTTTCGTATAATTTCTACTTGTTTTATCCATGTGCCGCGAGGCAAAAAGGGGGAACAATCACCCAATTTGAAAAGTGCAATGAGAAATCTTGCCACCATATAATTTACACTTACTTTTTATAAAAAGTATTTATATGGGCAATTGGTGTGACCTCCATCATTGAACTTCTATGGTAGGCGATCAGAGATAACCATACCGATGAGACCTCTCTGATCGCTGGGTCGAAAAGTTCAATCATTCTTTTGCACTTAAATGCATTTTTGTAAATTTATTGAAATTATTTTCAATAAATTTCAGTCTGTTAGACGAGAAATCTTCTTTCGTATGATTAGGAAATTGTCAATTCGACCCGTATGCATTTTCGGTATGTATGTTACATACATGTAGACAGAGCACTCCGGAATAAATAAAAAATAATTAAGACTAAATTATATAATTAGTTGAGTAATGAAGAAAAAATATGATATAATTTGGATTCTGATTTATAATGTCATGCCATGGGACAATGGGACATGACAATATGCCTACCTTTAAAGTGAGACTACCTTGTGTACCTGTGGTCAGGTAAGAGGTTGGCAGCCCTATAAATTTGATGTGAGTGTTGTAACCTTCTGTATTTAATTCTATGTCAAAAGTTTCCATTTCATTGATAAATAAATTAAAAACATTTTTTTCTTTTTAAAGTAGGCTGAGGGGGTTATGGCGATTTTCAATGAGGCAACCTATATTTTTCGAGTAGTACTCACCGAGCGCTACAAATTGGTATATTTATTCTCCATATCTTCGGTGAGATGAAAATGCATAAAAAACTGACGGGAAGTGAAGCTTTTTCTCAACATCGTGACTGACCCAGCCCAGGCAACCAAAGGGCCAACTATCTTTGTTCTAACTAATGTTATATGAATTTTTCATTTTTTCGATGAGATTGGATTTATGACGGTCGCCTCCCCATCTTTTACAAATATCGTATTGAAGACTTTAAGAGGATTTTTGTGTCCATTCCTAGTAACCACAGTTCCAATGTAATCACATTTTCCAAACCATACTGCAAAAATATTGCACTTAATTCCAATATATATTCAAACAAAATTTAATACAGAACGATGACCTTACTATATCCGAAGTTTTATCCGACCTACTCGGCTGTTCCTAGCAAAATCTAGCGAATTTTCATTAGAAATCTTCTATGAGATAAGAATTGGAACAGTAGTGGGAAATTCCGGACAATATTTAAAACTGTTTTTTGATTTGTCCATTATTTTTCTCAATAATTCCGTATATGAAAACATATGGAGAAAGTATTGAAAAAAGAGCGGACAACTACCGGATGAAATTTTTGGTAAAATTGTTGTGTGTTTTATTTTATCAACTTTTTCTTTCTTCCTCGGAATGAATCTGCACTATATCCAGACGTTACGCTATCAAATTGCAATATATTATTGTTTCTTGGAAAAAGTGTTTCGGGTTGTTTTGTTTCGAGGGATGTTGCTGAATGCACATTAGAATTTAGTGATATTCTAAGTCTTGGCGTGCATGAATACATTCCTAACTCTTACAGCAGGTCTCAACAACATGAAAATCGCTCTTGGTTTAACGATAAGTTCAACCAAGTAATCAAAGCGAAAGGAACTGGTGTTCGTGCCTATCAATTGAATTCATTTCTATAATTGAAGCAAGTCTACAAGACTGCACAGAACACCTGCATGTCCATTATCCAGAGAGAGAAATTTCTTTTTGACCAGAATGTTAAACAAAGAATATTGGCAAGCCGCAAAGATTGCAAATGCTTCTGGTCCTTGCTCAAAACCATCATCAACAACTTCAGCAATTCCTCTATACCTTCACTACTTAACTATGGTGACGTGGTTGCTAACTACCTTGTATGCACTTCACAGACATCTATTTTGCATTTCCCGTGCGGATGTCAGAGCCTATACACATCCATAGTAGAGTTAAGTTCAAAGTCATTAAGCGTATGAACGTCGCTAAACCTCTGCGCAAACTATTATTTTAATATCGATAGGAAAATTTCCAACTGGTGGGAAACTAGGTCATGTTCAGCCTCTTCCAAATTAAATAGAGCCTAGCAGCCAGTCCGTTTATCTAAACTTAAAGCACTTGGTCTCTCTCTGTCTCTTCTATTATATATTGAAAGTTTTCTATATGATTTTTCATTAATGTTCTGCTTTCCGTTACATTTAATCCAGTCCTTAGTTATGACAGTACCTTTGATTTTGCTTACCCCTTTGACACTCTTCAACTCCAGTTGTAAATCCACATCTTTCAAACGAGATTGAATGATTAGGTCATTGAATAATGACCTTTACAATATAAAATTTGGCCGACGACCGCACCCTTGATTTAGCTTACTCCTTTGATACTCTTGAGTTTCCAGAGGGAATGCTACATCTGTCAATCGGATTTACATGTTTAGATCATTGAATAACGACCTTGATAATATCCTCGCTTAGGGTAAAGGGAATCGCGTCGAGTTCAAGGAATCTAAGACTCAAATTTTTTTTCTCCTCTTTAAAATAAAATCATAATTTTCACACTCCCATTTCTTTTGATTAGCATTGATTTACTGTATACCGTTTTTATAAATTTTTGGCAATAATATTTCCTGTAAGTTAAGCTAGACAAATTGCATCTTCTCTTTTAATAAAGAAGCCTTGAAATGTCTGGATATCTGAAAAATTGTAAGAAATATATCAGCCCATCGAATCTATTGTTCCTCTACAAATCCTAGATCAGAGTTAGAATGGAATACAGGTTCTAATGTTTCGATGGGACCATTTCAGTGTTGCACTTTTTCTGGCAGCGTAGAACTGGGAGCAGTAAAGTCCAACGAACATATTTCCGTCATATTCCTTGCATTTGTGGGCACACGTATTATATACACGGAGCTGTCAAACGTAATAAATGTTCTTTATTGATATATAGATACAAATTTTGTTCTTAACTTTATTCTAATTATCCAAATAAAATGTTTTAATTCACTTAACTTCAAAATTTCACAAATAATCGCGACAGTAAATTTTGACAGAGCAGATTACAATTCAACTTGAATATGTATTCGTAACACCGACAAAATATTCAGTGCAAAGTAGGGGAAGTCAGTGCAAACCTCGTGCTGCACTTCTTCTATAAAAATTGTCCCATTGAACATTTTCAGTGTTGCACTGCTGGAAAAAGTTCAATACTGGTGTTGCACTGAAGTCCCATCGAAATCGACATAAATCTGGGCTAGCTTGGTTGCAATCACTTATCTTCATTGTATATTGTCCAATTTCCTCATGTTCCCCAATTCCTTTCCTTATCACTTTCCTACCATGACGGTCTTTTACATCATAGGGTATCCCCTGAGCTTGGCTTAATAATATAAAAAAAAAGTCAAACTTTCTTAACTTTAGTATAGGTAAAGTACGTTACGCTTGAATTCCTGTATTTTGCAAAGTTATAATTTATGGTTAATTCGTCAATTTGAAAAAAGAATGTATTTACTTATTTTTACTAACTAAAATGGATAATGTGAAAGTGTTACATTTTCACATTTTTCGACTCGAGTCGTGATGTATGAAACGATATATTTTGTGCATATGATATTTGCGAGTGGTGGCGAGTGTTTTCGAACATTTGATTTGTTTCCAACTTCGGTTTAAATATGAGGGTTTTAAAACAAAATTGCCCCTACTCCCCCTTCCCCGTCCCCTTCACAATAATCGTGGATCCGACCCTGTTATATATATAGTAACATTAGGTGCATGTAACACATTTTAAGTCTTATTGAAGCAGCAACCAGCAAATGTGTTGAATTGGGTTCTTCTCTTTATATCAAGGTAAAGGTACGGCTTAGCTAGACAAAGCAAGAATGTGGGAAAATTCAATTTTCCATTTAACCTCTAGTTTTTGATATCCCATTTAAGAAACCTTAGGCGCTTATGTTAAAAAGATTTATTTCATTTCATACACAAATATAACCCTCTTTGTATTTTTAGCACCTTTTCTTCAAAAAGCTTAACGAAAAATGCAAATAAATGCTTAAGGTAGCTTACCTAAAACCTAAATCCTAAAACCATTTGGGATGCAAAGTGTTGTATGACCTTTTGAGCTAAAGACTGCGTATTTATAATTCAGAAAAAGTGTGAATGGTGACGTATGTTATCTACTGACATGTATATGAATGGACTGACTGATCTTCTGTTTCATGTGGCACCAGTTGTAATTTCAAAAAGTATGCTCACACTGTCAATCGTAGCAACTGTCGTAAGCTGACGCTATATTTAAATTATTTGGGAATATGCTTATATACATGTCAGTGGGATTTACCGAATTTACCACAAAAGTATTTGGCAATATTTGTATTGTTACATTTTAATTATTAGCCGAAAGAAGTGTTTTTCACAAGGCTGTTTTGGTAGGAAAGTTTTGTTACCAAGTTGCCAGTTTTGGAAATAATGCAATTTCTCGTTACCAGTCATTGCAGTTCCGTGCGAAAGTATGCCTTCAGGGAAGGAGACAGGAATATGAAAGTGGTGCCATTTGATTTCATGCATTTTTAGTTCAACGAGCAGTCCATTTATATATATGTCTGTGATTTTATCCTATAAACAGTAGTAAAAATTCAGAAATGTTTACTACATATTTTGTGCCGTGACAGTGAAACGAAGATGAAAGAAAAAATAGAAGCAGCTCCAATGATTACCTATATATCAAATGTCAAATCAATATTAATTAGTTCAACTCTCGTACCTCCTAAACGATAGGCACATTTAGCTTCCTTTTTTAGACAATTTGGTATAGGCAATGCCAGTGACTACGAAAAGGGTAGAGTAAAAGAATTTAAGCTCCTGTAATAAACAGCTGGCTGCGACATGATTTCCAGTATAGGGTGTCAATGATTCACTTAGTACCGCTGTCGATTTTTCCGCTGACATACATATGTATAAGATACAGACATAAGTAAATACACTGCAATATTTCCCTTTTGTCTGCCAGACGTCATTAGTAATTTTAAATTATGTATCATAGTTGACCTTAACCAAGCTTTCAAATAGTATCAATTTCATTATGCTCCAGATATGTAGCATTTTTACATTGAAAGAAATCATTTTAGAATTAAACGAAACTATTTTTGCATTAAATGAAACCCTTCTTGCATGGAATCAAACCTTTTTCACTTGGAATGAAACTATTCTCAAATTAAATGAAACTTTTTCCAATTTAATTTTTTTGAACAAGTTTCAATTCATTTGAAAAAGTTTCAACTCATTTGAAAAAGTTTCATTCCATATAAAAAGGTTCTCTTAAATACCAAAACGGTTTTGTTTAATATAAAAATTGTTTTCTTCAATTTGCAAATGTTTTCGTTTATTTCTAAAATCGTATTATTTAATGTAAAAATATTATACATATGTATACATATATATTTTAACTTGTTTAAATTTATATTGCTGGACATGTCTTTAATGTACAAATAAAATACTGCGTGACGTTTTTTAAGTTTTGTTTCTTTAATGTTGTGTCACATAGTATTCATAATAATTGCCCGAAAATCAGATCATTGCATAACGTTCTTACCAATATCCTCGCTTGAAGCAAAGCGAATTGCGTCGAATTCAATGCATCTAAGAGTAAAAGCTCATTAAAATAAGATCGTAATTTATCCACTCCCGTTTCTTTTGATGGAGGATACACCGTCTTTATCCATTCTTCGCATTAATATTTCCAGTAAGTTAAGCTGGACAGATCACATATTCTCCGTTGCCAAAGAAGCATCAAAATGTCTCGGATTTCTGAAAAGTTGTAAGAAATATTACAGCCCGTCTAAACTATCACTCCTCAACAAGTCCTATATCAGACCTAGAATGGAATACAATTCCCACATCTGGGCTGGTCGCACAGTCTTAGTTTCATTGGATATTGTCCAAAAGAGAGCCCTCAAGCTCATTGCCGATTTGGCAATAACTTGTCATATCGACTTACTCGATCACCGCCGCAATGTTGGATGCCTTTCGCTCTTTTATCGCTACATGCTATGTTCCGATGAAATATCTAGATTGATCCCTTGTATAATGATTCCTGCACGCAGTACTCGTGCTTCAAACCGCGCCCATGCTTTTACCCTTAAAACTACCTTCGGCCGTACTGTAAAATTCTGTGATGCCTTTTTTATCCCGAACTGTGCGACTGTGGAACAATCTACCATCTTCTGTCTGTCCTCCGGCATACAATCTGCGAAAATTTGAGAGTGCCAGTACCTCTGCCGCTCTCCTCAAATTCCCTCATTCCTTTGCCTATCTCCTCCCTGTCATGTTGTGCTTTGCATCCTAGGGTATCCTCTGACCTTGGCTTAATAAAAAAAAAATCACAAATGAAGTGATTTTTTTCCTATATTAGAGCACTAATAAGGAAAAATATGCTAAAACTGAATGTATTTAGTGGCTCACAGCTCACAGCTCCGCTGTGCATCTTCCCATTTAAAAAATAAAAGAAGAAATGCGAACGAAAAACTATACTATCAAATAAAATGTCTTTCATTTCCAAATCGTTCTATCGAAAAATCAAATAAATAAGAACTTCTTCATCGCCATAAGTATGTAAAAACAATTATAACAGTACAACTTAATTGAAGAAATGGGTCTATGTCTGCAATGAGTCATTAGTTAATTATTTATTAGAAATTTCAAATGCGGTCTTATGATATATTAATATATTTTCTGACTACGGTGACTTAATAGCCCTACTTTTGATAGTACATAGGTCTCATTATTTTTAAATTATTCTTTTTGATTTTTAATAATGGCCTACAATATTGTGATGCATTTCACATAGTCTGGAAGATGTATTATGTTTTACTACTCTAGTCTAAAATTTTTAATGGCAACCATATAAAGAAGCTTCCTGATATTACAAATTAGCGAACTCTAATTTAAAGTATTATCAAATATATGGAAATATTTTAAAGTATATGGGAGAGCTAAACCTTCTCTTATTATCGGCGAAACTTTAATCGATTACGTTTCATATTTTTTACGCACTGACACTATTTACAAAGCATCACGAAAAATTAATATATGCTTACGACTAATTCTATTAATATCAGTATCGGTTACATTTACGCTTCGCTATATTTTAATGAGATCGGAAATATCTAAAGTTTCATCAAGTA
Source organism: Dioctria rufipes (assembly GCA_963924295.1). Taxonomy (NCBI): domain Eukaryota; kingdom Metazoa; phylum Arthropoda; class Insecta; order Diptera; family Asilidae; genus Dioctria; species Dioctria rufipes. The sequence continues at coordinate 96,620,229 of OZ002740.1, read as the reverse complement.
AATTTCCTTCTGCATATAAATGTGCAACATTATATCGTAGCTCATGTTTTATCTAAACACAGATTAATTATAGCAAGTTTTTAGGCTCTTATGTTCTAATCCTTATATTTATTAGATGCAAAATTTCCGTTTATTAGCAATTCAATTCTCAGATGAGTCGAATATTTCAAATGCTTTAGCTGTTGATAATCCCCATCATTTGCCTTGAAATACATGATGCGTTAATTCATAGAAATAAACTTTATGTTTGATTAATCGGCGGGATTACTGCTGCTGCTCATCAGTAAAATTTCATTTAAGAAATAATTTTATCTAAAAATGTCATTTTTAGTAAGCTGATTCAGAAAATATCTCACAAGTTAAAGTTGTGCTCATTAAAATAATAAATTTATACAAACTCGTTGGTACAAAGTTGTCATATTGAGTTCACATACTTGACTTAAGCTTTTAAATTCTCCATGGTCTAGGGGGAGGCTATGGATAGGTCATGCTTGAATAGGAAAAAAAAATTGTATGGGTAGGTGGGGAACGGGATCCTGACGGTTTCGGAGATAACACGACTTAAAAATAATTGGGTATGTTTTTATAGTCCAGCGTGTGACTTCTGATAGATAATTATTGGAGCTTTCCAACTCTTCTCTGTTTTGAAGTTATGGTAAAACAAATTTAAAATTTCGGAATTTTAACTTATTTTTCTATTAAACTGCTATTTTTATTTAAAAACACGTTACCAATACCACTTTTTGACATTGGATTTGAGAAGCCCAAAAGCTTAGCTTTAGAATTACCTGTAACACTCTGTATTCAAAATGATGTTATGGCCCAATATACGGAATAGCTGGTGGCGATGAGCGCTTAGTGGAGTAATCGACAATTACGATAATAATTTACCTCGCATTGTAGTTATTATGTTAGGCGATTGTTTACAACTAATCCACTCAGGTACTGCAACCGGTAGAGCAAACGACAAGGTTGTGTCGTTTGTTTACATATCCGCGTTGTGACCAAAGTTTGCTTTCGAGTATGGGGACGTAAAAGACCAGTGACTGGTCTGGCGAGTGCCCGTTAGTTTCAGTCATAGTGATGTCAAGTACCGTTCGGCTCGGAATACGTAAAGTATTGTTAAGATTGGTTAAGCTTTTGCTGTACTAAATATTGGTGTAAGTTTAAAGTAATTTGAGTATTGATTTCATTTAAAGAACGTTAACCGTGGTGGATTGATTGGTTTGACATTTATTGCAGAAGTTATGATTAATCGTTAGGTTTTCGTTATTGCTTTGAGAAACGACAATGACAGAATTCTTAGTTTTTTACACTTTCTTTAATGTATTCAGGTGATTCCTGTATTTTTATGAGATTACAGTGCATACACTCCATTTGTTCTTGTTTTATATATTATATATTTTACATTATATTCTTCCTTAATCGATAATCGATAATTAACCTACATATATGTAAAGTTTGTATTACTCCTGACTCAGAAATTTGATATAAAAAGGAACAATTAATACAAAACAAATGCCTTTTACTTTATTTTGTTCGATGCATGTAAACATTTTTCTGAATTCCCTTCTAATCATAACTGATAATTCCAGAAACACCACATCTGAAAACAATTTCAAAATTCATACATTTTTGGAAATTTCTAAGATTTCATAACCGTAAATAATTATTAATACTGATTTTTTTAAACAAAACTAATAAAAAAGCCTGATTTTGTCTAAGACCAATTCTTATGGTACCGTAGATGAATGTCCGTATGAAATTTCGTATGGTCACTCATTTGTGCAATATTTATTTTTGCAGTGGTTTTTCGCATATGTTTCTAGAACAGTTCGTCGGACAGAACAAATTATTGTAACCAATTTTACAGAATTTCAAAATCTGAAGAGCTTGTTAGTACAATTAAAATGTCTAAGGTACTGTTTAAATATATAGTGAAAAACGAAATTTTTTTAGGAGGAGTTGCACGATTTGTCTCATTTTTGAGCTTACTTTTACTTTTTTTTTAAAAGTCCGCGTACAAAATTTAAGCTGCCTAAATACAAGCGTTCTCGAGTTATCATGCACACGGACGGACGGACGGACATTCAAAAATCAAAATAAATTTTAATATTATGCTTGGGTGTACAATCTATTTTGCTCTACCATCATTATTTCTGTGCGTTACAAACGATCTGATATACCCTATAGATTTCATCTAGGTAGGATATAAAAATCATATATCAAACGGAAGTTCTTTGAAGTGGGAATAAGTTACATAGTATCATATTTTCACGCAGTTTCATAAGTAAAAAAAGATAATTTTTTAAATTCAAATCATTGATTGATTATTTCTTTGGATTTTTATTATTTAAATCAAAAATAATTATTAAATTAGCAAATGATTTTTATTTTAGACAAAAATAAAAAATAAAAATAATTTTATTTTCGACTACAAAAAATTAAAATGAAAAATCATTACTTTCTATCTAAAAAACAAAGATTAACACTTAGTAATTATTTTAGATTTGAATAATAAAAATGATAATATAACTATTATATTTGATTAAAATTGTAAAGATTAAAACTAATTATTATCTCATGACTTTTTTCGTTTTGATCTTAATAATTACGGTCTAAAGTCGTACTTAGTTTTACTGCTTATTACGAACTCAAGTTACCTAGTTTCTTGAACCTATTTATATTATTAAATTGCTTTCAACAATATATTTTAATTACGGAAGTCAATTCATTCCTAATAAAATTAATGAACACTAAAATTATTTAAAAAATGTTTTGATGGCGGAATGATCATTTGTCCACTTAAAAAATAAATATGTGTGGAAGTAGTGAATATTTATATTGTTTCTTCGCTGCTAAGTGAACTGGACGAAGTTGCAGTTTGGGTTGATTAATCTGAATTGTTGAAATAACATTTAAATGTTTTATGGGGTTCACCGCGGATTGGAACTTAAAGATACAAGTAGAAATAGAGTGTGTAATAGTAGCGTGGATTCAGCTTCTCTGAGATGTAATATCGCTGCCATTTGTTCCAACCGAGTTGCCTCTCGGAAATAATGCTATAAGTATTCCAGCAATTGACACCTGAAATACAAATATAAATGCTTTGCCATGTGTATTTTTATCTTTCAGGCGCGTCGTACTTACGTTTGTCAATAATAGATTTATACAGATAATTTTAATTCTGAATCCAAATTGATACTTGCAATAGTTGCAAGTTTGAATTGAATAAGCTTGGTAAAAATTATCTTTAAGTGTTAAGTGAGTTCCAAATCGTTGTCCTAGATATTCCAAAAGTCTTTGTTAGAGTTGTATCATGCCCTTTCAGCCAAACTTAAAGCACTTGATCTCTACCCTCCTCTTTTTTTATTTATATATTTATTTATTTATTATAAAAATTAATAGGATAGTAAGCAGATAAACAGTGAACTGTGTCCACTGTGCGAAGAGGAAGACGAAACCTCGATGCACGTCATATGTGAGTGCCCAGCACTTGCAGGTCTAAGGCTGTAAATCACTGGAAGAACAATTATCTCTCCAGATAATGTCTCCAATCCACCAGCAATAATCGAGCTCGATAAAAGACTCAATTTTGCCTAACCACTTTAGGGGAAGGCACAATAGACCAATCATGTTAGTGGTGGCGGCAAGGTCATGGAGGCCTAGTCGCCACTACTCTTAACATTAACATTAACAGATACATAAATCCAATTACTTACTACCGTTTGGTTAATTCTAATTAACTTCAAAGGAAGAAAAAATAAGAAGAAAAAAAACCAACTATCAGATATACAAAAGGAACTTAAACCTAGATACAGATAATTATAAACAATAATTTCATTGGAAAAGGAATAGTATAAAATCGAATAATGCAACTAGAGATAAATTTCAAAATCATAAACTACATACCATCCAGAAAGCCAAGAAAATTCATTTGTACAAATCAATTAGACTAAAATACAGAGAATAAAAAGAGAGACAAAGCTTAACCAAAACTAAGGATAAAGAAATAAAGAATTAAAAGTAGGGTAACACATATAGGAGTAAAGCTAGTAGCAAACTAAAGAAGAGGGGGCAATAGTGCATACGGGGAGATTAGTATACAGGAAAGAGGAAGTGAAGGAAGGAAGCAGATAAAAGTTAAGGTTAAGTTGATCAATTTAGAATTGAGAAATTATGCAGAACATTAATTTCAGCCAAGAGGCTGCGCTGAAAAGACCCGAAACTGTCACTGAGTATATAATCATTGTATAAGGCACTGTGGGCTCTTTGAATTCTAACCAAAGGTAACTTGAAACGTAAGTTGGTACGGGGTGGATCAATGTGAAATATAGATAGCTGTCGAGTTAAATGGCTAGGAAAGCTTATTTTTAATTTAGACAAAAGCTCGGAAGAATCAATGGAGCCATGAAATATTTTAAATATTAAAGTTTCATCGAAATAGGAATGACGTGCTTCCAGGGATACCATCTTTTAGTAGGGATTTCAAGTTTTTCATTTGGTTCTAAAACGGGTTATATTAGATTGCGTCCCATCTCAACCCATAAAGCTCATTGTACCCCAGGGGCGGATCCAGCTAGGGGGCGTGGGGGGCGTCTTCCCTGAAGATCACTGACAAAAATTGCAGTAGATCTTCTTAATTTTTCCTAACAAAATGATTGACATCTATTCTCCTGCACCTTTTTTAAAAAACGTAACAATTTTGAAAGCCCTCAATATGATACATTTAGGAATGCAGGCCCTTCGGTCATGGTTGTTGAAGCCTATAGAGAAAACAGGAAGCGCGGATACCTGTACACGAGCGTCGCTTTGCTCGGGGTGTTTGAAGCAAGACGCAGCCTATTCATGTTAATGATGGAAGGTTTGTTTTAATTGAAAACAGGTGCCAAAGGGTCTTTGATAAGCCTTCCATGTAAAGACGGCTTCTTAGAAAATTATCGGCGCGGCGTGGCAAAAGAAACATTTAAAGAAACAATTATAACTCGTAATTGGAGAAATTGAGCGAAACTACACAACTGCGGAGAAGTAGTGATTGAGTGAGTGAGTGTTATTACATTTAAAGCAAGAGAATAAGGCCAAACGTTAAATAAAAACAAAATAAATCTGCAGATTGGGAAAGTCTCAATGAATATCCAAGAGAATTTGATTGGTCGGTCTGTTTTGCTTCAAGGGATGTTGGTGAATACACATTTGGATTTAGTACGATTCTAAGTTTTGGGCATGCGTAAAAACATTTAGTATTTATACAGCAGGTCTCAACAACAGCAAAGTGCTCTAGGTTTAACAATAAGCACAACCAAGCACTAAAAGCGAAATAGTCTGCTTTTCACATCTATCAATTGTATCCATGTCCAGAACTGAAACACTATCCAAAGAGAAATATTTCGTTTTGACCAGAATGTTAGAATCTTGGCAAGGCAGCAAAAGTGTCTCATCCCAGGTCCACACTATAAGGATCAATTTCAGCAGTTCCTCTATTCCCTCATTGCTTTACAATGAAGTGATTGTTGACTCCCTGAATAAAACTAATATTTATACTGTTAGATTCACTTTAAATTCACCTTTTCCATCTACTTTACATCTCTCTTGTAGATGGGTACAAGAGCCAATACACCTCCATACGAGAAATATGTTCAAGGTCCTTAAGGAGATCAAAGTCTCCATAGCTGCAGGTCCTGTTAGTTTCAGGCCCCCGTTAAATAAAACCTGTGACTCATTCTTGGCTAAAGCTCTGCGAAAACTATTCTACATGTCTTATTGGACAGGAAAATTTCTAATTGTTTGGAAACTGCCTCACGTTCAGCCTATTCCCAAGAAAGGAAATGGTATTGATGGCTCAAATTATCGACCAATTACAATCAGTTCGATTCTATAAAAGGTTTTTGAATCTATTATTAACTCCCAATTAATGAAGTATCTAGAAACTAATCAAACGCACAACGATCGCCAATATAGCTTTCCTTTGCTAACTTTTCTAATGGAACATTGAAGCCTTAGTCTTCTCAATTTTGGTGAGTCCAAAATCGTTGCCCTAGATATATAAAAGGCCTATCACAGTGTCGGGCGCACTTGGCCTCTCTCGTCCTCGTTTATTATGAATGTAAAGTACTTTATCTGGTTTCTTAATACGGATTATATTAGATGGCTTGACGTCTCAATCTCAGCCAATAAATGCCGGGGTGCCTCAAGGCTCTGCTATCTCTTCATTTCTCATTTCAATTTTCAGTAATGATCTGCTTTCCCTCACTTTCAATCCCATGTATTGTTTGCCGATGAAAATACCCTTGGTTTTGCTTACTCCCTTGACATCCTTGGAGACTACAAAGGAAATGTCACATCTGTCAAAATAGATTGCATGATTAAATCCTTGAACTAACTTGATAATACCCTCGCTTGGAGTAAGCCGAATCGCATCGAATTCAATACATTTACGTTCCGAAGCTGTACCATCTCTTTAAAACAAGATCATAATTTTTCCACTCCCGTTTCTTTTGATGGAGCACTTCTTGACGATACACCGTCTTTATGCATTCTTGACATTAGTGTTAAGCTGAACAGATCACAACTTCTCCCTTGCCAAATAAGCAACGAAATATCTTGGATTTCTGAAAAGGTGTAAGAAATATTTCAGCCCATCGATTCTAGTGCTCCTCTAAAAGTTCTACATCAGACCTAGAATGTAATGCAATTTCCATATGTACGCCGAGGCTGGTCGCAGAGCCATAGCTTCGTTGGATATTGTCAAAAAGAGAGTCCTTTTACCCATCAAAATCATTTCGGTTGTGTGAGAACGTGGAGCAGCCTCCAATCTTCTCTTTTCTCCGGCATGCAATCTGCGAAAGTTTAAGGCCTGAATTACAATTACGACTTTGCCCGTATGGGAAATGCATGTGGCAAGATACTATTGCAATTTCGACTTCCACTGCGACTCCGACTGAAATTAAACTTTGTTCAAAGTGCAAAGTATGTGTTCACTGCAGCCAACTTCAGTTCAATTACAGGAGTCGGGACTTCTGGTTTGTTCAAGCAGTTGAAGCTGTAATTTAATTACAAATTTCACCTCAGCGTCGACTTCGACTTAAAATCAATTCGCAGTCAACAGATCAGTTGTAATTGTAATTCACGCTTAAGGGTGACCTACATCGCCAGCTTCGCCACTCTCCTCATGTTCCCTAATTCCTTTTTTTATCACCTTCTTGCCATGCTGTGCTTTGCATCTCCTGAGTTTGGCTTAATAATATAAAACACAAAAGAAGTTACACTTTGTTAGCTTGTCGACGAAGTTATGTACGTACAAGGTATGTATTGCATCTATTCTGTGACTGCTATTTTAAATAAATTTAAATTTTTAATTCCTGTATTTTGAAAAGATACAATATATGATGATTCGAGAATTGTAATAGTGTGTGTTTCCCTAGTTTTACTAATTAAAATGGATGATTGGGAAGTTTTACACCTCCACCATTTACAAACCGAAACAAAATGAATAATCTAACATCCTCTTTGACCTTTCGGATTGGCAAAGAACCTTGAGCAACTTTTTTCGTTGCGAGTGGGAGCCACTTGCTAATCTGTTTGACTCGTATATTTTAAATGATAAATTTTGTGCATTTGACATTTGCGAGTGGTGACGAGTATCTGCAAACTTTTGTTCAGTTTTCAGCATATAACATTTTTAAACCATTAAACCATATTTGCGCCCCCCCCCCCCACCATAATCCAGGATCCGCCACTCATACCCCAGGGCTTTGTTGCCCATCCATCTCTCTTCTTAATTTCATTAGTAATCTCCTTTTCCTCACTTTCAATCCTATCCATAGTTTCACTGATGACAGTACACTTAACACTCCAAGAATAATGATGCATGTGTCGGTCGATATTGCGAGATGCATGGTTAATGCTCTGATAAAATATATAATATAATGCCTTGTTTATTAGTTCATAATCGCAATAATTGCGTTGCAGCCTGCACACATCTTTTCTTCCTCAGAATACCTTCGGTCGTATAGTAAGATTCCGTTACGCATTTTAGTCCTGAACTGCGTGAATGTAGAAAAGTCTACAATATTTTGTTTTTTCTCGTTCTTACAATCTGCGAAAATTCAAGGGTGATAAACTGACAACGAATTGATAAGTTACAGTTCTTTATTTTCTTTATATATATATATACACATGTAGGGTGTTTCCCCTTAGGAGGTCCATAGAGCGGGAGGTGATAGTACTCACCTATACGAACCAAAAATTGTAAGGCAGGGTGGGGGGGGGTCAATATCAACCGTTTAGGAGTTACAGGGTGATTCATAAAAAAAGCTAGGTTTTCATAGTAAAAAAAAACTGTTTTTGTAACACACTTCTTTAATTTCATGTTAAGTATTTTCTAATTCTGACATACTAGGACAATAAATTACTACATTGACTTGAATAGGTTAAGAGCTAGGTGAGTACTATCACCTCCCGCTCTATGGACCTCCTAAGGGGAAACACCCTGTATATCCTAACTTCATTAAAGGATAAAAGAAAGAAATAATATAAATTTTTTATTTTATAATAATTTTATTTTATTTTAATTTTATTCTTTAATTGTGTTTAATAATTTTATATATTTTTATATAATAGTAGAAACTTATTTTTTATTATTTTATATGTTTGCCCTCTGGCGTCAAAATTCAGACTAAATCTATCCTTGACACAAATTCTATATTTTTTAAAAAAAATACATTCCATAAAGTCTTGATGTGTATTTCCTCAAAATGTATACAGTAGTGTGTATCTGTGTTCAAAGTTTTTTCTTCAAAGTGTTTTTCCCTTAAACGTCAAATCGAATATTTTACTTTCCTTACAGTCAGCGCAAATATTACTCTGACAAAAAAAATATATTTCATTCTATTTTTAGTAACAAACAAACAAAATTATTTTGTAGCTTCCCCTTCAGTGTTAGCGTCCAATAAGCAAGAGTTACAAATTGAACGAAACTTTCTTTTTTTTTTTAAATGGTAATCTGTTATTACATCTTGGTCATTTATATTCATGTCCACAAAAGCCTGTTTTAGACGATCGATAGAAATGGTGGTCTCTCTTCCGCCGAAGTAGACCAGGAACGTTTTGCCATTTCTTTTAATAACCTTAAATGGTCCCTGGTATGGGTTTACTTAATGATGGTTTTGAGCGATCTATTGTCACGAAAACGGATTTACAATCTTTTAGGTCTTTAGGTACAAATATCTTGTTATTTTGTCTTCTAGTACTAGTTGGTACAAAATTTGAATGTGGTTCCTGAGTTTAATAATAAAATTTAATGGATCCAATGTTGGTTTTGGAATATCTATAAAGAATTCTCCTGGGATGCGCAGTGGTTGCCCATAAACTAAATCGGCTGGACAGCAGTTAAGATTTTTCGTTCGTTCGGCTATTAAGTTTTTAATTCGGTTTCGGTCTCGGTGCTAAATGGCAACATTTTTTATTGAAATTCGTTCGTTTAGGTCATTATTTTTATTAGATTATTTTGGAAATTGGAACTCCTTGGAACTGCCACTTACCCAATTGTCAAAATTGGGACTTTTAAATCTTTTGTCTATCTTTTAGATTGTCTTCAAAAATTCTTGTATCCGTTTTTTAGTCTCTATTGAGAATTTTGTTTTGTTTGTTTTCCTTTTTTTTTGTGTCTTTTTTCTTGTTCATTAGTTTTTCTAATTGTTTTAATTGTTTAATTGTCCCTATTGACCTTTTATAACTTTTAGATTAGCTAGCGACTTCTTGTTTACACTTTGTAGAGCCTTTTGCCAACTAGTTTAAGAAATATTTAAAAGAGCCACAAAAAAGAGCCAAAAATAAAGAGCTTATTTAAATAAAAAAAAAAAATGTTATTATCGCAGTGACCGGACGCGTCAATTTGAGCTCCGTGAAATTTCAAAAAATAACGCGTAAAAATAGTGAAAAATAGAGAAAAGTTAAGAATACTGTGTGTGTGTGTGTGTTGTTCCACTATTTAGATCTAAAAAAAGTTGTTGAAAAAACTAACAAAAACGAATTTGAAAATTGTCAAAAACCAAAAATATTGTTACACTTAAATAATTTTAATTTAATTTTGGTCGTTGCCATGACAACGGGGCAAGTGTGAAACATTTTTTGTGCAAATTAGTAGTTGAATACTTTGGTTAATTAATTACTTTGGACAGAATTAAAGAAACAAAAATTGTTAATAAAAAATAAATTTAATTTACCCTGCCGCGCTCACAATGAGCTCGAGCAGCATTGATTCTGAGGGACCTGATGATCCCTTCAAATTAAATGGTAGGAGGAAGATGAACTCAAATGCTACTTCCTGTTCTTCCAAGAAATCCTTGCAAGGGCCCAAAGAAAAGTCCGTTAAGGGCCCTACTGAAGAGGCTAAAAAACTACAGTCAACTCCGTTTACACTTTGTAGAGCCTTTTGCCAATTAGTTTTAAGGAATATTTAAAAGAGCCACAAAAAAGATCCAAAAATAAAGAGCTTATTTAAATAAAAAAAAAAATATATATATTATTATTATTTATACAAGTCCCATAAAAGAAGTGTTAATAAAGGAATCAGTAATAAGTCTTAAAAGATACTTAGTTCAACAAAATTTATACTTCTTTGGCAATTATTCTTACTTACAGGCGATCGTTCTTGTGATAAGCAACGTAAACCAAATCAAGATAATACCTGACGCATCATCTCACAATATAGCACAGGTGTACAATTCATTCTTTATTGGAAAATAAAACGCGATATGCTTACCTGTAATTTTTTCTTTCATAATTTCTTTTCAATTGCCCTGCGATTTAAAGGTAGGTCGCGAAATACTGTTATGAATTGTGATGCGTGAAAATGTTGTTATGTCCTTTGGTTTCTACATTCACTCTTATCTCCCGTCTGAGTTTTCTCTTTTTACTCTATTGAGGTGCTTATACGCACTACACTACATTTCTTAGTATGTTGAAACCCATCATTAAATGTAACTATCGTAATCCATGTACTTATATATAAGAATATTTAAAAAAAAAACAACCATCTTTAAAAATCATATATCCAAGCCCTAAGCAAATTATGAAAAATGAAGGCAATTTAAATATTCGTGTATGTACGTACGTACTTGTACATACAAAATTCCTTTAATATACCAAAGGAAATCATCAAATGTCTGGGGAGTCCTATAAACGACACCAAGTAGGACATAGTCTCCCATCTCCATACATAACTAGAGAATAGGCATTCATGACGTATCAATAGGGAAGTAAATATGGCACAAATCGGAAATTTTGAACTTTCAAAAGGGCATGGACCATAAAGAGAAGAAGACTGTGGATGAATTCCAACAAATCACTCTGCTTGTCATTGTTATTTTCGGATCATAAATATGTTTAGAACTTTTTTCGATTTACATCCCATTACTCGCACAACAAACTGTTTGGCGCCAACGCGAAAAGCCGATACCCGTCCTATAACATCCGATATTGATTTTCCTTGTCGTTGAATGTGAAACATTCGAGATAAGCTGTGGGCACTTTTATTAGAGTTTTATTTACTTTTCACTCTTGATGCTAAGGGTACAGAATTCCAGTAAATAGAATTTATGCTTGATTGTCGTTCCTTAAAGTGTACGTATTTCACGAATATTAGAATTTCGTCATTTTCTTTCACTTTTTCAGCTTGTAGCACTGAATTTACTTAAATGAAATTAAACAAGAAGAATGTAAAATGTTGTCACTAGTTTTCATTTGTTATACTTTTCGATGGTTCTGAAAAACTAATTATAAGATTGAGTTAATCTTAGATTCATTTGTATTAATTTCATCTCTTGAATGCGTCTTCATATCATTCACATATAATTGTATTAACAACTCTTGTAAGGCGATCGGTCAGTAGTTTAACTGTGGCTGGTATCAATTCTCAATTAAAAAAAGATTACACAGATAACGTGGCAGTTCATCCTGAATGCGGGAATCCATAATTTGGTTGAGTCAAAAAACTACCATCCTTATGTTGTTGGAATCACATTCGGTGACTTTGTTGAACATCATTCTGATCCAGATACAAGCTTCTGTTTGATCGACATGCATTAGTCATTTTAATTAAAAACAAGTAAAAACTCTGGAATTATTCTAAAGCCAATTCTTATGATACCCTATGCCCGTATGTAAATTTTATAGTCACCTCCGTGTGTGCGTTTGATTGTTAAAGTAGTTTTTCTCATATATTTCTAGAAGGGTTCGTTGGACAATAAAAATGGTTATTATCAATTTAATAGGATTTCATATTCTGAAGAATTTTTCAGCACAACAAAGACATCTAGGACTGGTAGTTTTCACAGTATACGTAAAAAACCTAAATTTTTATATGGCAATACCTAGAAAGGTCTCCCCGAATTAGCATATTTTTGAAATTATATTTGGTTTCCTATAAAAATGCCGTGTATAAAATTTCAACTTTGTTGGCACCTTCCCAGGCAGTTTCCAAATATATAGTGAACAACGAAATTTTTGTATGGCAACACAACGAAGGTGTAACCCGATTCGTCTCATTTTCGAACTTAATTTTATTTTATTTTTTTAAATAGCCCGTGTGCAAAATTTCAGCTCTCTATGTGCACATATTCTGGAGTTATCGTGAGGACAGACAGACGGACGAACGGACGGACAGGCGAACATGCAAAAATCAAAATAAGTTTTAATATTATCCGTAGGTCTTCAATTTATTTTGCTTTACCACCATTATTTCACAACATTACAAATGGAATTCAGTCCGATAATATATTTACAAAAAAATCAAAAGCATGAGTAAAGTAATCAGAACTCTTGACGGATATGTACAATTCTAAACAAATACTTTGCATGAGTTTTTCGAAAGTATTAGGTACTCCTATTAGATACTAATTCAATATGTACTCATATGTCTACTTGGCTCCCCCAAATAGTGTCGTATCAATTTTCTCGTGGAACATTTGCTCGTAAGTCAATTTGCTCGTAAGGCAATTTGCTCGTATCAATTTTATCGTAAAGCTATTTTCCCGTAGCAATTTTCTGGTATAAATTTACTGGTATTCCAATTTACTCGTGTAAAACATAATTTTACACGAGCAAATTTAAATACGAGAAAATTTCGTACGAGAGCCCATTAGGTCAAAAGATAAGTTCACACGAGCATTGAATTAGTCGATCAGCATTTAATGTAAAACAGAAACAAATAATTTCATTTACTTATATGAATTCTTTAATTAAGGAAATACTTGTTATACTTAGTAGTATACTTATACTAGTAGTAAAATGTTTACAAAGTTGCAGACGAGATAATGGTATAGGAGCAAATTAATATGAGAAAATGGCTTTACGAGAAAATTGATATGAAAAATTGGCTTCGCAAAAAAATTGATACGTGAAAATGGCTTCACGAGATACCAGAAAATATTAGGTGATACCGCCTACTTACGTACAGGAAATCTGCGTAGCTCTTATCTTATTAGTTACTAGTTATATGAACCTAGCTTTTGACGTTAAATTGACTTGATACTCAATTAACGTAGAAAACTGTCGACGTAACAGAATAGCTGTGAAGTTACAAATGCAGAAAAGTGGATAAGATAGCTAGGAAATTTAGTGTAATAAGTTTCATAAAATATGCTTATAAGAAATATATATCTTCGTTGAAAACTAATAGAGTAAATTGCTTTCAAAATTGTGACTGGACTGCCGCGAATTATTTTTCTAGGTTGTAGTGGATAGAATAACAAAAATCACAGCAGATTGCAATGCGCAATGAATATGACTTGCTAGTATTAACAATGCCAATTTGTTGTAAAAATCTGACAGTCCGATAAATATGTATCCAAATTAATTATCGAAAATCAATCATGTGGGTACATAATCTTAAGTTAAATTTGTAATACCTTAGATGGTACAAGAACTAGATGTCGCATGGCATACTAGAGCAGAGAATACAGATTTTAAAAGGAGTAACGCATTCTGGAATGAACCATAACATTTTTTAGCGTGTGCCGAAAGCAAATGTTTTTATAATAGCAGTTTTGTATACATTTGACCGACTTCTACAACACTTCACTTGACGTATACATCATTTCAAATGTTGTGGTTCATTCTGGAATGGACCACCCAACCATATAAATTTTGTATACTTTTTTGGTACTGCATGTAACAGCTATTTCTTGTTACATCTGTAGTAATACTTATCCGAGTCAAAAGCCGCTTTAGCCATTTATTAATAAACTGGCTCCAAGCGAACCAATACTCCTTATCTGTTTTTCACAAAACCAACACACAAAACGAAAAATGGGGGTACAATTACGGAGGACTCCATGTCATTAATCACTAATTTTTTTTAATCTATTAAGCCAAGCTCAGGGATATCCTATGATCCACAGGACAGCATGGCAGGAAGGAGATAGGCAAAGGAATTAGGGAATGCGAGGAGAGCGGCTGAGGTACTAATGTATGTCACTCTCAAGCTTTCGCAGATTGTATGCCGGAGAAAAGATAGAAGATGGTAGACTGTTCCACATTCGCACAGTTCGGGATAAAAAAGCTTCATAGAATTTTAATGTACGGCCGAAGGTAATTTCAAAGGTTAAAAGATGTGGGCAGTTTCCAGCACGAGTATTACGTGCAGGAATCATTCTTCAAGGGATCAGACTAGATATTCCATCGGAGCAGTGCATGTAGTGATAAAGGAGCGAAAGGCACCCAACACTGCGGCGATGCTCGAGTGAGTCGATACGACACGTTATTGCCAAATCGCTAATGAGCAGAAGGCTCTCTTTTGGACAATATCCAATGAACCTATGACTGTGCGACCAGCCCCGGCCCAGATATGGGAATTGTATTCCATTCTAGGACTGATATAGGACTTGTTGACTAGCGATAGTTTAGACGGGCTGTAATATTTCTTACACTTTTCATATTTGGCAACAGAGAATATGTGATCTGTCCAGCTTAACTTACTGGAAATATTAATGCCAAGAATGCATAAAGACGGTGTATCGTAAGTCAGTGCTCCATCAAAAGAAACGGGAGTGGATAAATTATGATCTTGTTTTAAAGAAATGAAACAGCTTTGGGTTTTAGAAGCATTGAACTTGACGGGATTCGCTTTGCCTCAAGCGAAAATATTGGCAAGATCGTTATTCATGCAATCTGGTTTGACAGATGTGGCATTCCCTCTGGAGTACGCAAGACTGTCAAAGGAGTAAGCGAAATAAAGGGTACTGTCGTCAGCGAAGCTATGGATGAGATTGAAAGTAATAGAAAGTAGATCATTAACAAAAATTAGGAATAGAGTCGAAGAGGTCACGGAGCCCTGGGGCATAGCCATTACTAAGATAACATTCAGATGTAACGCGATGTAGTACGACCAGTATTAAGCGATTGGATAAGAAACTTTCAATCCATACTTTTATTCTGATCAGTTCAGCGTACTATTTATTGTTGCTCTGAAATTTTTTACATGATTGCTGTCTAAGGCGAATACATTTTTAATCGACTTTTGAGAGATGAAGTAAGTATTTGATCTTCTAATCCATCATATCACAGACTACAAGAGGAGGATAATTCATTGTAAATTAAGTATAATAAAGCCACTAGAATTGAACCGTGAGATACTTTAGTTAATCCAAAAGAGAATTTCGAAGAAATATCATCACAGAAAACTCTTTTGCTTATAAGCACTAATATACGACTAATTGCACCTGCAGCGGGGTGAAAAGCTAAATGAAACATTTGTTTAAAACAAGTCTATCATTAATTCCATATAACTTTTTTTTAAAAAAAGGCAGAAGACTAAAATTGGTAATATATTATATTGACGTATACAATTCTGCAAGATCCTTCAGAATATATAGTGATTACCTTACACGTATAAGAAAAATGAAACCACGAAAGAAGTTATTCATGGATCTAAGATAATATGTAATCACCCCTTTTCTTAAGAAATATGAAATTAAGACCGTAAAGGTAGTTTTTCGTAATTATTTTCATAATGTTAGGCACTAAAATGATTACAAATAATGAAAACGTATTAATATCGGTTAAAATCCCGGGCTGCATTTGAAATTCCGTCAGCATGGTGTTACAGTGGTCCATATACAACTGCTTGCACGTCTAAAATTCTAAGATATCTGATCTCTCCCCTTTTCCTTAAAAGAAGAATACAGGTAGGGAAGATAAGGACTTGAAGGAATAAAATAACATTTGAGAAGAAAAACGTGGAATGCATCAAACTCGCTATCTGTACATTGGACGTGCTGTTGGCTACATTGTAATTCGATATTAAGTATTTGTGTATATTAGTATAAATAGATAGATTTTATATTCCAAAGATTTCCTGAGTGCATTATGAATGATTGAAACTACCCGCTTTTCAATTAATCAACAAAAACTGTGGAAATTATAAAGCCATATTGAAGTCTATTAATTACTTGGCTTATTTTAACTTCTCCCGTCCAGTTCACTCCACTTTCCAAAACAAACCATATAACCTAGAAATGAATGAGTCTAGTAATAATAATAATAATAACTCAAATCGGATCCAAATGAAAAAAAAAATCTGAAATCAATTAGAAAGACAGGATTCAGATTATTGATTTATTGATAATAATAAATGAATGAATAAATATGCTTCAATTAACACAGGACTCGCTAATATTTGGCACTCGATCGCATTGTCAATCAATTTCAATTTGGAATTGGGATATCCTTGTTTAAGTAGTAAATATTACTCCATTCGATACTCACTCGCTATCCAGAATAATGTGTAAAAATGCTTACTGCAGTCGATACTCGCAGCAATGAACTTCATTTCGATCAATACACGAAATGATATCATGATCATCTCTGTTTGCAGTCAATATCCACTCCACAATAAAAAATACTTTACTTCAGTCACTACTTGAAATAAAGTGTCATATTAGGAATAATTGTTGTTACCCGGAGCAATTAATTGAATTACCAAGTTTATCACTCTGCTGTCAAATTGGAAGGGAAATCTAGGCAAGCTAGGACGCCAAAGAACTGTTTTCAACTAAAAAGCTTTTAATAAAATATATTTGTGATATATTTTTCCCGGACGGGAATCGAACATACACTTGTTAGAATCAGTCAATGATGGATAAAGAAGAATTTTTAAGAACCTTTATATTTAACGATTCTAAATCAAATTCATAAATACAAGAAGAAAAAAAACCCCGCCTCGTTCGGGGTTTGAAACCGGAACCTTCCGCTTTCCGGGCGACTGCTCTTAAAAATTCTTCTTTATCCATCATTGACTGATTCTAACAAGTGTAGGTTCGATTCCCGTCCGGGAGAAAATACATAAAAATTGAATTTACAATTTATTTGTGCGCTTTCATCATTACTGATTAATGCCAGCTGAAAGCAAAACGTGGCAAATTGATAAATCAAAGAGGGAAAATCATCTGTCTCGTTAGCTCAGTGGTAAGAGCAGTCGCCCGGCAAGCGGAAGGTCTCGGTTTCAAACCCCGGACGAGGCGGTTGTTTTTTCTTCTTGTATTTATGAATTTGATTTAGAATCGTTAAAAATAAAAATAAAAGTTCTTAAAAAATCTTTTTTATCCATATTTGTTATATTGTGAATCCGGACCACGAAAAGAGTGACCAATTAAACTGCCAAATATCCTGGAATCAAGACGACAGTACGTATATGAATAGTCTTCGGAAATTTGAATTTCTGATATATTCAGATCAGAAATTCAAATTTTCAAAGACCATTCACATGGCATTCACATGGCATAATAAAATCAAAAATACGAAAACTGCCGCTCTCATAAATTTTACGAAAAGTCTCTGCTTTTTGATAACCCGCCACTCACCACCCAGTCACCTGTGGTGATATTACGACCCCCTCTCAGAAATTGCACGAAAATTCTCTGCTTTTTGACAACCCACCACTGCCCGCCACTCACCGCGGTTTCAAGTGGCGGATGGTCAAAGCACCAGCACCAGAACTGCGCCTGCACTCAACATCATGCCCATGAATTGCATTGCATATTCTCTTTGCTTCTTTAATCTCTTCCCTAGGAAAATGGTTTCATCAAGAATACTTGGTTTAACGGAATTTTTATTTACATTGCATTGCAGTAGAACAGAGAGAGAATAGTAAGATGAGCAGATGGGCATGGGATACGTATTGGTGGCCGACAAGTAGTCAGGTAGCAAAGGGGTGGCAGAGACAGAGAGAACAGAGCAATATTCGCTCAATCTCAAACCTTTGCTTCTTCCCGTCTGTTACCTCCCGACCGCATCCAGAATTAAGCATAAAACTTGCGCATTTTTATAGGGCAGATGAAACTTATTGTTAAGTTACATATTCTTCAGTTTTACTCAATATGAGTGCGAACAATACTAATCCTGGAAGACGAATAATCTCCTCAAATTTAAATGAATAAAATTAATAATAATTTTTTTTTTATGTAAATAAGTCTCTTTAATTTTTGGCTCTCTGGCTCTTTTTAAAAATTCCTTAAAACTAATTGGCAAAAGGCACAAAATTGTAAAAAAGACACTAGCTAAACTAACTTACAAACAGTCAAAAGGGACAATTAGAACAAGTAATACAATAAAAATGACACACAAAAAGGAAAACAAACAAGACAAAATGCTCAAAAGAGTCTAAAAACGGTCACAAGAATTTTGAAAAAGATCTAAAGTTTAACCAAAAAATTTTGAACCAGTCCCAATTTTGACAATTAGGTAAGTGGCAGTTCCAATGAGTTCCCAATTTCCAAAATAAACTAATAAAAATGTTCCTAAACGAGCGAATTTAAACAAAAAATTTTGCAATTTAGCACCGAGACCGAAACCGAATTAAAAACTTAATAGCCGAACGAACGAAAAATTTACGCGATACCGTTATAGAGTCCCGCGAGGGCAGCCTGTAGTATCATAGACCTCTACAAACTGCCCTCATCATCCCTCCAGCTGAGCATCTCTAACGGAGCGCTTATCCTTCCCACCGCACTTGCAACGGTTCCAAAGCGAGGAGAAGCCCCGTGGACTAGAGTTGCAAATGCTGTGGCCTGTTATCACCAGCGAAAGACAAGAGCGCCGTCCTGCATTGACGATAGTGGCTGCCATGTGCAGTTGAATGTGTCTGCGTTCGTTGCCAGATATTCGAGACGTAAACGTCTCTTCAATCTGTCAACGAAGTGGCGCTTAAGTGCTTGTGCGTGGTGTTGTGGGTCAGTGTTCTGATTCCCATCTCCGGCTCTCATGTAGTACAAGTGAATTGTAGATTTGGCCAGTGTCAACACAAAGCTAATCAAACAATTCACCCGACTACAAACCTTTGGTCCCCATAGAAACGATGTCCTAGTAATGCTGAAATTCGGGTGGATCAACTGACACATATCGCGCACCAGTTCCATTAGACTCTGCAAAGCTGGACAAGTGAAGAACCTGTGAAACAAGGTGCCTTCACCAGAACAAACTGTGCAGATCCTCTGAACCCGCCGGTCGATATGTGACAACTGATTAGGATGCATAAGACTGTGATGCAGCAATTTGAATGCTACATCAGCATCTTTGTAACTAGAAGGATAACTGTAGACTACTCTGCAAGTTATCCCTCCCATCACGCCCATATTCACCCCGAGGTGTGTTCGCCATCTGTTGTATCCTGTATACTCCGGAGGTCTTATTGACATAAGCACGTCACGGAGGACACGTGTTGTAAGTGTGCTGAAAGGTGTGTGGGGCGGTTAATAATTCTTTATTTGGTTAGGTACAAAGATACATATGCTATCTTAGAATGTACAAAGTGCAGTGGTTAAATTAAATTTATCGTTACTCAATACAACTACGAACTAAACACTGTAAAATAGAGAAAAAAAAAAGATTTGATAATGGAAGTAATAAAAATAAAGTAAAGAAAAAATAGTAGAGACTATATACTAAAACTAAAACTAAAACTAAAAATAGCGTACAAGAGAAAAAAAAAACGCAAAGACCCCAAATGTGCGTCACCATTACTAAGTAGAAAGGTTTGCATGTTTAATGAGTCTACAGAAGTTTCTGTTGGAAGCTGTGCGCTGAATATTGCTTGGAAGCTGATTCCACCTCCGAGCACACTGAACGAAGAAAGAGCGCTCACCATATTGACTCCTGCATCGAGGAATCAAAAGGTTTACATGTCTGGTCGATTGCAGGAACTGTAGCTTCTCAAATAAATATACTGGTTGTTTAAGATAAATAAGCTTGTGCAGAAATTTCAGGCTGCGAAAAGTGAAATGAGTCTCTAAATTGCTACCCAAAAGAGAGCTTGCATATAATGAGATATGGCTACTTCTAGGCAAGTTGTAAATATATCTAATCACATCATTGAATGCTACGAGTATTTTTCTCCGGCAAACTGAGTCCAGAACTGGAAAGATTATGCTGGCAAATGTGAAATGCGGAATAACTAATGTTTTAACTAACCTCTGACGCAGACTAAGCGAGAGGATACTTGAGTTGAGCCAAAGTTGCCTCAAACAGCCATATATCTTCCCTAATGTCCTTTTAATGTGATTGCAACACGAGAACTTCGAATTAAGTTCAACACCAAAATTCACGACAGAATCCCTATAAGGAAGTGTTACTCTGTTTAATAGAATGGGAGGAAGCATACTTGAGTCAATGCCATTTCTGTAAATTGCTAGGCAGTTTGATTTAGCTGGATTAAGTGCTAAACTATTATGTAATGACCACTCATGAATACGTTGGAGATCGGCATTAAGTCGACATACACAGTCCTCCATTAATCCTATTGGTCTGCTGAGATAAATTTGCACGTCATCCGCATAGAGATGTACAGAGGCATCCATCACTGCGTCAGGAAGATCATTAATATATAAACAGAACAGTAGAGGCCCAGTATGGATCCCTGGGGTACGCCGCAGCTAAGGAACTCAGGCCTGGAATAGTTATTCTTGATTCGAACAATTTGACTACGTCCTTGCAAAAAGTTATTTATCAGCTTAATAGCAGACGAAGAGAATAAGAATTGACTTGATAGTTTTGTTATTAAATTTGAATGATTTATGGAGTCAAAAGCTTTGCTAAAGTCGAGCAGGACGAGTAATGTAAGACAGTCCTCATCAAGGGACTCGTGTATATCAGAAGTTACCTTCAATAATGCAGTCTCACAACTATGGGAAGGACGGAACCCTGATTGAAAAGTTGATAACATAGAATTACTGTTTATATAATTCATAATTTGCAAATAAATCAGCTTTTCAAGGATTTTACCTAGAAAGCAAAGCAGACTAATTGGACGAAAGTCTCCCATATGTAAGGCGGAAGACTTCTTTGGAATAGGAACAACAAGAGCCCGCTTCCAACGGGCAGGAAACTGTGAAGTTGTGAGACAGTGATTAAATATATGTGTAAGAACTCGTAATATTTCCGGAGCAATTAATTTAAGGAATCTAGGTGGCAACTCATCCGATCCAACAGCATTTGACTTAATTGCATGTAATGCTGATAACACTTCAACTTCATCAACGCAGCAAAAGGCAAAACCATCAACAGAGAAGTCTTCTATCATGGGACTGACGCTAGGTGCTTGAGATGAAGAAGCTGCGGTTGATGCAAAAAATTTATTGAGCTCATCTGGATCAATATTTATCTCAGATAATTCCTGACCGAATACACCCAGGTTGCGAATATTCCTCCATAAGGTCTTAGGAGGAAGATTGGTATTTAATTTATCTTTGTAATAGGCTCGCCTTGCGGATCGAGTTAAAGTTCTAACTCTGTTGCGGACCTTTTTGTACCTAGAGAGCATCACAGGACAACGCGTCTGTCTGTATCGGCTAAAAAGAAAATCTCTTTCAGCCATAATATGACGAATCTCACTGGTTAACCATGGACATTTAGAGGGCTTAAAACGAAAGCTTCGAATAGGAACATATTTGTTGTAAAGCCTAGTAAGTATTTGTAGGAAAGAGTCGACTTTCAGATCGATAGAGTTGGATGAATAAATAGGATCCCAAGTTAATCCCCGGCACTCCGCACAAAGGCCAACATAATCAACATGCTTAAAATCACGATAAGTACTGACTGGTTCATTTGACAAAGGTTTCGATCTAAGCTTATAATTTAAAATAAGAAAGTCATGGTCGAATTCACTAGGAGGACTAATTTGACTATGAAATTGAACTTTGTCGAAGTCCACTGTGAGCATATAATCAAGCTGCGATGGGTTTGATGTATTAAAGTAGGTTGGTTGATTATTGATTTTTTCAAGGTTTAAAGTCTGGAATAGATATTGTAAGTTATCTGATAGTGCGTTTTCGCAGAGAGAGTTCACATTCATATCACCACCGAAAACGACATTGCGACTACGTAAAATGCATGGTGATATAGATTCTTTAAACTCTGTAGCTGCATCAATGTTGAAGCAATTAGGAGGACAGTAAGTACTAATAAGCACACATTTCTCAAAACCCGTATCTATCTCGACGCAAAGGAATTCAATTTTATCACCGGGAGAAGAAGAGTTAATCACAGATGCTTTTAAGGAATTATGCACGTAGACAGCAACTCCTCCTCCATTACGGCCGACACGATCATTCCGAAAAATGCTGTAATTAGGTAAAGACAAGCTTTGTGAAGAAATATTTTCATTCAGCCAAGTTTCGCAGACAAGTATAGCATGAACTTGTGACCCAGAGAAAATGTCCTGCAATAGACCGACCTTGTTACGCAGACTTCTAGCATTGAGATAGGTCAGATTTAAACCATTAAATCGAGAAGAAAAAACATTGACAAGCACCCTCACCACGTCCAGTGATAAAACGTTACCGATCATCCAAAATCATCCGCGCACAGAAACCAACAGACCTGCTAAAAGCGAAAATTCCAGTCAACATAACGCACATTACAGGTAATAAGATGAACAGCGAAATACTTATAAAGAATTCTAAAATTAAAGCTATAAGAAGTCTATCCATTGCGTTATATAAAATATATGTATAATACAAATCAGAATTAAGAAAATTTACAATAAAGAAATTCAATAATTAAATAAATTCAGGAAAATTCAGAAATACGAAAACAATCACAAAAAAAAAACAAAACGAGAGAAAAAAAAACAAAGTTAAAGAACAGTCACATATTATTCCTCTGCATTAATTACTTCGCCGATCATATCAAACAAAAGGTCCAGTGCTGGAACAATAACAGGTGGATCATCTGATTTAACACAAATATAAACATTACCACGTCGGGTAAAAGTAGCGTGAATGCGATTTTCCCTTTTAAGCTTCAAAGCACATCTCAAAATCTGACTATTATGCTGCGTTAAACTTTCGAAAACATTAATCCTGCTATCGGAGATAAATTTTGAACTGAGTTCGTTTAACTTAAAATGACCATGCCTCTTAAATCTCTGAATAAACTCTCTTTGTTCGCACGTAGAAGAGAACTTCACAATTAACGGCTTGTTCTTTACGTTACTTTTCCCTTGATGACGTGACTGTATTCGAAATGCGGTTGCGTACGGAGATAAAACGTGATTAATTTTGGTACAAATATCTGAGAGTAGCTGATGGGGACTTTCATCGGGGCAATGAGGTATACCAGTGATCAATGCATCAGAAAGTCGATTCTCACGGTGTACACAATCAAGCTCGATGCGAATCGTATTAATTTCAGCTTTAAGGTGTTCAAGATCGTTGTTAACTTTTGCAATTTCCTTCTGAGTAGATGACACTATGTTATCAATTTTTTGGGTAATTCGATCTTCAAATGCTTCAAACCTCTCCGATATGACATCGATCAGCTTGTTTACTAGAGTTTTTTCAAGAAGTTCAAAGCGATCAACAGAACTAACTGAACTCGATCTGCTAGACTGAGGGCAGCCGCTACCGTCAACCTCACTCCGCTGGTTCTTCACTGCACCTCTCGTTGTAGCGGGAGAGTTCTGAGCTGGTACCTTGGAGACTTTTTTAGAATTCACAATATCGTTCTTTCCCATGGCGAATAATTACAAAAAACAAACAAACTGATAACACACTTCAGATGTTAACAAATTAATTAATTATTTTAATTATTTACGTCGTATACAGATATAAAAACTATATTGCTGGACACTTAATTGAATATTTCGGATAGAATTCGCGGAAAATAGCAATAAAAGCAGAGCTTACAAAAACACGTCTACTCCAGAGATGTCATGACATCCAAAGTGTTAATACAGCGTCTTCCTCTGAAAAGATCCCCAGGAACCCACATATAATCGCAAATAACAAAGAGCAACATAAGTTCAACAACAAATTAATGGAATCAACAACCCAAATGATACAGCACTATAAGAAAATCGTAAACAAATTGGACAATCAGAATACTGAGGCCACTTAAATCCTTATTCACACAACATACTTTAAACTAGCCAGAACAAGAAGCCAATAGCACCAGCAGTACGATTCATAACAGGCATATCTTGTGCCCAACAAGTACCTAAGTGGATGTTCCAAAAAAGCAGCAACAAAAAAATTAGCGGTAAATGTATCAAGTCTTATTCAGTTCCATTAAACGAGGATAAGTCTCGGCCTAAGACCAAGGGGAGATGGCAGGACGAGCTTGAATTTCCTAGGAAGATTTGGAAGTATTTTCGCCAAACATATAATTATTTAGGACTAATCGGAAAGCTTCTGTCGATACTCAAACGATGGCTTTATTGATGTTGTTTATCAATATTTTCAGCGTAGCATTGATCCTTGCAAAATCTAGTATTTCTCCAAGATGTATACGTTAATTTGTATACAGGGTATCCCGTAAGTCGACGTCAAGCCGGAATAGGGTGATAGACCAAATCATAACAGTTACCAGAAAAATATAAAAAAAATATAAGTCATGCATATTTCAAATTATAGACATTTCTTTTGTTTTCGAGAAAATGTACACCCTATGATGGTTTTTTATCTGTCTCACTCACATTTCATGCAATGACTCTCCGTCTCACTGAAACTAGAATCTTAAAGTCACGGTCTTACGGCAAACTTTAGGTACACTAGAATCATTTTTAGTAGGTGAAAAGAAATTTTTCGAAACTGGGTTTCTTGTAGAAAAAAAATGTTTTTTTTTCGTAATATAAGAAGTATTGTAGCAAGTGATATACCATTTTAGAATCCTTATTAAATGCGTCAACTTTTAAAGTTACTTGCCAAACTGGCGTAGTACATTTTTTTTCCCTTAAAGTCAGTTAAAGTTGGGTGAATTAGTAATTTTCTATTCTTGGTTCGGCAAAATGTGACATTTTCTTCCAAGCTGGAAAAGTTGAAAAAAAGTAAAGATTTGCAGCAACAGGAGCTAAAAAACCATCACAGGGTGTACATTTTCTCGAAAACAAAAGAAATGTCTATAATGTGAAAAATACATGACTAAGATTTTTTTTATATTTTTCTCGTAACTGTTATTTTTTGGTCTATCACCCGATTCCGGCTTGACGTCGACTTACGGGACACCCTGTATATATAAGGCATAAAAACGTTTCTTATTCGATGTTTTCGATTTATAAAATTTTTATTTACTTTTTACTTTATTTATTTTATTTTTAATCTATTTAATTTTTGTATTTTATTTTATCATGTTTGCAATGACAGGATTATAAAGGGTATCTCAGAATGTTTTTCGTTTTTGTTTTTATCGTTACGTGCCAAACACATCTACGGGACAAACAGGACAGGTGTGGAAAGCTAGCTTGACTTGTATAGTTTAGTAGCGATGAATCTTTTCACCACGATTCTTATACGGTTGTTCTCTGACGAATCCAATTTTCACATCAACTAAAATATTAAAATAAATAAATATTGGGCTTCCGATAATCCAATGCAACTGCCTCAGAAACCACTACACTCACCTAAGGCTGTCTTTTGGGCTATCAAGATATTATCGCCCTATATTTCCTCGAGGATAACCGTGGTCTTGCTCAAAAGTTTAATTCCGATCGATATTGCAATATGATCCAAACGTTTTTGTTCCGGAAATGCAAAATCAGATTGGCTATAGCCAGAAACACATTTTTTCCAGTGAGATGGAGTTACTTCTTACGTCACAAATGACTCGTTAGCGGCTTCTGTACGAATTATTCCCTGTAAAAGTAATTAGTCTCCGACGAGACATCAACTGGCCACCATAGTGTCCAGATTTGACGCCTGATGATTTCTTCCTATGGGGCTATTCAATAAGTAAAGTTTTCAAGTCTTTACCACCCATCTTAAAGTAAAGAATCATGAGAAGAAATAAACGCTATTTAAAGAGTGATTGAAAATTTCAGTTCCAGGGTAAATCAGTGTGAAGAAGCTGATGGTGCGCATTTACATGAAGTTTTTTCATATATAAATATTTAAAAAGTACTCTTTGATTTTAAAATGAGTTTAACCTAAATTTGGCGTTATATTTTTAAGTTTCAAAAACGAAAAACAATTTGAGACATCCTATATATATGACTGCATAATTTCTGCAAGGACACTTCTTTTGTGTGTACTACGATTCGAAATACATTTGTGTACTTTAAGACGCTATTCATTCTTACATAGTACCCGTAAATGTAATTATATTTTGTATTAATATAGCCTATATTGTGTGTAAGATGCTACAGCTTCCATCACCCCAAATAAGTGATGTGCGCTTACGTCAAGGCTTTAACTGAGCATATCTGATTCAGAATAGTAGGGCAGGGCATTTTATTGCTGACTGCCCCAAGAGTAGGCAGGCGAACAGAAAGTCTCATCGAAAAGAACCACTACTGCAGTAGTAGTTCTCGAAAAGGAACCTTCTGCCATCTTCGAACAGCCAGCTTTTAAAGTAAATGTAATGAAGATGGCAAATAGTGATCTCGTATTTCGACTGTCGTTGCGAGAAAGGTGTAAGCATCTCTTGAGCGAATTTCGGACTGCAATACGACCGGCATAGATAAAACTAGCTTCTCTAGCCTTCAACTCCGTTAATATCACTCGATTGAGAACTTTTTTCAATTCCTTCAGATTCGTGAATATCTACGACTCGAGTCTTAAGACGGCTCCAGGCGATGAGCGCACTTCAAATCTGATATCTTGTGGATGGCAGTTCACATATCTACAGAAATGCGTCCTCACGACAAATATCAACATCACATCGTCTGGCTGAATAATACAGACGATGTACCAGATTCGTGTTGATTTGTGAAATGTGCGGCATATTACCTCACATACCAAATCGTCTGGATGGTTAACTAGATCTGGACGCCTTACTTTTTTTTTTTAAAGTTGTGTAGCAGAAGACAGGTCATGGTAACGGTAGCAGCTTTTGTTGGCTGACGCAACATAGGTTTTGTTTACTGTCTTTTTGAAAAGTTCCTGAGAACGGCTTTAGAATTTTCGAACTTAGAGCAAATGCCTCATCGCTTACGAATAGATGCGGTATCATTGTATTTCGCTCCGGTCAAAATTTTGGTGGTGGAAGCGCCAGTTAATCTTGATGAATTTGTTTGAACAGGTCAGTGCTAGGGAGAACCCCCCGACGTTAATGCGAACTTGGCAGCCTACATCGGCAAATAAAAAGCGGTAGTTTGGGTGCAACAGTGCCATAAGTAAAACAACCTTTATAATTAAAAAATTCAAATCCACTTCTAAATTGACTCTGTATAACGACGTGCTTTCCGTCTAAAGAACTGCAACAGTGAGGAAAATTCCATTTAAAATCAAATTCGTCCGCTATTGTCTACCACCTACCACTCTGCCATTGCTTCAGGAATCTGAAAAAATATTTCATTATTTTCCTTTGATACTCATTTGATATTTCGTAAAACTGTCAAAGCTCGATTTCAGTCCAGCCTATAATGATCATGGATTCAGACTTCGATGGTAAAATGTATAGGTACGCAAATTTTTAATGTATAAATAGAACTTTTTCAATTCAGGGCTTACGTAATGAAAACACTATTGAGACGAAAATGATGGAGATAATTCAGATATGTCAGGGTTAACAGAAAACGTGCCGGAAGAGGAGAAACGGATGCTCAATTCGGCAACGGGTTCCGTTCACCAAATATTACACTTAAAAGGAAGACTCAGGCTTCAGAAGATAGTGAACTACGCTCCAATATAAAGGAAGCATACAAACTAGTACCAGGAATTGCGAGTTCTAAAATACAAACGAAAGATGACTTAATCATTTACGGTGATCTAGTTACAAGCAAGCTGCGAAGATTAGATGCCCGTAATAGAGCGATTGTTTGCAACAAAATTGATAATTTGTTGTTTGAAGCTGAATTGTAGCAATTACAACAAGTATCGCATACTTCAATGCAATCTCATGCATGCTATGGTGTTCAACCTTCATCTCTCTGTCCTTCTACTGATAATTTAATTTCGGATGACTCTTCACAGTCCACGTCATCTGCTCTGCAACTATCCCAAGTGGTTATAGAAACTCCATCCTACGCATCTGAACATCTGATCTTTGTTCATCCTAACCTGAATTAGTTTAGTATAAAATAAGCAATCAGAAAAACCGACACACGAAAATTAACAATTACAACAGTTACAGAAATTTCGTTACTTCAAATTTGCTATTCACAAGAACTTTTTAGCCTTCATTTTTCATTGACTTCAAATAGTCTATTCGTTCTGAACAAATTTTTCTTTTAGTAATTAGACATAATATGTATAGACATTTTTGACACTGGGTGCATTTATGTAAATAATAGCAAATAAAATTATAATACCAAAACAAAATTGTTATTCGTATTGTTTCAGTTTCAATTTCTCAATCAAAGCTGCGCACAATTCAGGTATGACAGTCGATATAACCTGAGGTGAAAATTTAAATAAATAAAATCAACTTTCAAAGCTGTCGCAGTCGCCAAAAAAAGAAGCGAAATGGCTAAGCGTTCTTTCGCAGGGATGGCTTTTCTCATATTACAGTTCCTTGCTATATTATTAGACCCAATAGCATTTTCAGTTTAAGTTATGATACCTTGAAATGTTTGCAATATTTGGCCGTCTTTTTTTTTTTTTATTAATCACTTTCCCTGTCCGTTGGGAAATCAAATACAACACCAAACTTATATAATAAGTATTTATTAGATAAAAAAAAAAATGCAGACATACCACGAGGCATACTGACGCAATTACTTCTTTTATTAGGAAGATGAACTAATCATGTTTTAAGCATTATTAGCTTATATCAAAAATTTATTGATCACATTTTTATGGCTTTTAGGTTCATAACAATTATAACACGCGATTATTCAAAATAAACGCACCGGGTATATTATTCGACTTAAGAGGAGTCAGTACTCAGCAAAAGTTTGAATTTAAATACCAGCGAACCTGTAGGTAATAAAATTTACTATACGTAGGTTTGTGTCCTGAAAGTGCGAAAGTTCATATAAAATTAGCTTACACTTAGACCATGGAGCACATTAGAGTCATCTACCGTAAAAGACAGATACCCAACATCCGACAATACCATAAAATTTCAGACGAAAAATGAAAATTTGCAGTTCACATAAATTGAAAATTGTTAACGAGAATTAACTGTCCTACATGTTTTTTGTCCATATTTGTTAAATAAACTATTTTGCTTTGTATTGCAACAACTTTCAACGAAATATCGCAATTTAACGTCGGTAAAATATCGGGAGTAAAAACAGGTACTATTAGAGTCAAATAATTATAAAAAGCGCCACTAAAAATTAAAAAACTGGACGTTATTTGCTAGATCTAGGCTTTATCTGTATAAAGCAATCATAATTTAAAGAAATTAGAACACCTACTCACAGGAATTTGATTTAAAAGACTTCAATTTTTACCATTTTTTACAAGTTTCCGAGCTAATATCTCCATTCCAATACACTTTTTCCGACGTTATTTACTAGACTTCTTCATTATCTTTAATTTAAGATATAAATCATTACTCTGCTATAAATAGTTTTCCAGAAATTCGCATTGAAAAATGTATGAAACCTGCAAATCTTGGTACTTACTCCTTTTAATAGGAAATTTTTTGCCGTTATTCGAGTTGCTAGACAACAATGTTAGCATTAGATTATTGCCAACACAACAAAGAATGAATAACAACACCAAAAATCCATAAAAGCAGTTGTAAAATAGCAAATCCAATGTAAAACGAATGATTTGTTGACAATGGGTCTAATAATTTGGCAAGGTACTGTAGTATCTCTCTTGGTTATGTACGGGCTAATTTTATTTAATAAAAATTCGAAGTCGGTTGCAGACATACGAAGAAAATTTTTAAATCTCCCTGAAGGCTGCTCAACTAAATCCATTATCATGTCACTAGCCCCATACCTATATACATATAGTATAAACAATCAGTTAGAAAATTTAAAAACCTGTACAAAACACATTATTTACCTATTTCTGCTTTTGTTAATGGATATCATCCACCATCTCCTTTTATTTGTTTTTTCTCTTTTAGCAATAAATGGGCCATAATGACATATGCTGAACTAGAAGTGATTTCTCCAATTTTCAGGGACCGAAAATAATTGGTATTTTTAAATTTTTAAACAAAAGCTGTGACAAATTATGATCGCGCAATTTAGTGGAATATACACAAACATATCTCGTGGGAGCCTGCAAAGTTTTTGAAAACTTAACTTTTTTTAAGTAAAAGTTGTGCTGAACTAAAACTGTTATTTCTGTCATATATATTAATTTCAAGTTAAAAAAAAACTAATCTGAAAGGCTTATTATTTTTTCTGGTAAAAATAAAAAGCCAGCTTGGTTTTTTATTTTTGCGAGCTGAAATTAACTGGTTTTTAAGCTGCACTGAGTGCAATTTTGATCACTAAAATGGATTTTCGCATCTATTTCTAGAACAAAATGATTATCACCAATTTCCTGATTTTATATACTGAAAAACTTTTCAGTACAATAAAACCATCTAGAACTGATCATTTTTACAGTATATGTAAAAAACTTATATTTTTAAATGCGCACAGACAGACCGACAGACAGACGGATAGACGGACATGCAACAATCATAATAACTTTTAATTTTATGCTTGCGTGTCCAATCCACATTGCTCTACCAGCATTATTTTTGTGAGTTACCAACGGATTGACAAACTTAGTATACCCTATGATTTCATCTAGGGTAGTATTAAGTAAAACATTATTTTTCAAAGATTTTAATAAGACACTCCTCAATCTCAATAGGCTAAGAAATTTATAAGAGTCCTTTCAACCAGTTACTAACTATTTCATAAAGTAAGAAGCCGAATTGACTTCTGTATTTGTTGGAAAAAATAACTCTGAAATCTACTATTTTCGCTTGCTTTTCTAGCTTCAAAACTTTTATCGACCAGGAATAATAAGTAAATAAAGCTTTTTTCGTAAAAAGTCATAACTGATTCGGTCCTTGCCATTTTCATATAACAACCTAAATATAAAAATCAAAACAGTACAAAACGTGCAACAAACTGAAACAAATCTTCCCGCATGACACATTTCATATATAAGCACATCGTCTGTATGAAGTGAGAAAGGCATCATCTCAATTTGTACAAACTTTGTCGAAGTGCACGCATTGCCATTATCTAGTTGCCTGATGCCAAACGAGAAATGTAGACACATATGCGGCGCAGTGACATTTATCAAATATGCGACAAGTGTGCGCATCGTCTGGAGCCGGCTTTACATGAGAGTCACACGCAATATCTGTGAAAATCTCGAAGGCTCGAGTGTCGATAGAGATGACGCCTCATTGGGAGTTCCCGCACAATTTATTTGCATGACTCATGAAGTGTACTGCGTGGTGATCACCTTGGGGTGGTGGCAACCAGTACTCTTGTCGAGAGGGGAGTTGCATACTGAACCTTATCTAACTGTCTGTAGAATTCGCGATAGGTCATAAAGAATTTGATTGAATTCTGATACGATCGGCAAGAGTGAGTTGAGGTAAAAAAAAAGGAACAACTAAATAATCCTTCACGAGGCAGAAATGTTAATAGTATCTGAGTGAATCCGACCGACGAAGCTTGTCTTCTTTGAATATCTGGACGAAGACGCCAACCTCTTTTCTGCAGAACGCAAAGAAATTTAAAGATTTACCTAGCATACATAATCACATAATTGTGCTGTGCTACAATTTCTACTGATTATAAATTGTAAATTAAATTACATGGCCGATCATTGAACACTGGCCAGCTGAACAATATCCCAGCAAACATTGCGAAGCCAATGTGAATAGCAAAAATATCACAAAATGCAACATAAATTTCGCTAGCGAATACAAATGAGATATGAAAGCGAAACCTCGAGCGGGAGGAAATGTTGACAGAACATTGTATCATATTGGTGGTATCACTTTGGATTCACTTTGGCTTTATTTTTCGACAAAATGTGACAAATTAAAATGTATCCAAAGTGAATATAAATCTTCTGTGGTAACATTAACATTAGCGATTCGCAAATGGAATTACTTCTCAATCATTAGCAGTATAAGCGTGTTAAGCTGTGCTAGGAACACTCTAAATATATTGCCCACAGTGTCATTGGGCGGATGGGGCACGGCCGAAGACAATAACAACTATGTCTTTAATTTAGGTAAACGTAAGTGGTGTAAGGGTCTCTTCTGGACCGGATGGTGTGCTGCGTTTTTTTGTGTCCACCAATAGTTTACCGATGAGTTGGAAGACTGGACTTCACGTCCGCTAGTGCTCACTCTAAAGTACTACCATAACAAAATAGCGACGAATATAATCCAGTCTCCTATAAATGTAGCTTCGCATTTTACCCTTAATGTTAATTAAATGTGATTTTAATTACTCACCTTTTACAATTAACTGATAGAAATACAAACACGGCAAATTTCTGATCTATTCACGCTGAAATGAAAACTCAGAATGGAAAAATAGAACCGAAAATCTTGAAGCTGTAAAATTCTCCAAAGATCGGACACACAGCGCACATGCACGTATTTATAGTATGTAAGATATATTAAAGGGAGCAGAATTTATACTCGCGCTTGTTCCGCTTTTATATCGCTTAAATTTTATAAATAATTTTTAAGTCGGTGCCATTTACTCTCATGTTTCGCAATGTGCAATTCTATTATCGCCTAAGTTTCTCTGTTGCGGTCGGTCCACAAATTTTTTTACTAGGGTATTTGAAATGGGAAACTGACAGTATATTATATCAATCCGGCCTCAAGTCACCACGTGGCGCTACGGATTTTTAAATAATTAGAATGGGGCACATTTACGAGTTCGGTGATCAGCTACATATACACATTGGGGTGAATTTGCTCAATCTTTGAAAATGAAAAGTTGTACAGTAAACAGGCCTAGCGATACGGGAATATAATTTTATATATATATATTTAGAAACCGTTGTGAATAGAAGTATTATAATTTGGAAATCGTTTAAATAGAAATTACAAACCTTTTGTTATATACATAAGAAATTTGAACTAGTTTTATTTCTTCTGTTTGCACTAATGATTTAAAATCCATTATTGAAATTCGAAAGTGTTTGGACTTAATTATTCGTTTCTCAACGGTGGGTAGAAGAAAGCTTCAAATTCGATCATTTATCGAAACGAATTTCAACCGGAGTGGGTATCAAGCTTCTAGCTTGTCGGTTGAGGTATCACGAGCTGCTGCTCTTCATGCAACTTAGCCGGAGTAACTTCTATATTGTAAAAACATAAGGCAAAAAAATATAGAAGCATGGCTTGACGCAGAGATGGGAATTTTCTATTCGAATAAAAATAAAAGATAAAAAACCGATTAAGATGAAAAATCGAATAAATATTTTTTTGATTACAAATATTATTCATTATTTAGTAAATAGATTACGTTTGGACTTTTTACCGGGTTAAACTTAATTTTGTTCAAGAAAGAATTTTTTGGGATTCTCCGGTATATAGCAAAAGCTAAAAAATGTTCTAATTTGTTATTTCATCACACAACCCATTAATTTTTGGTGACAAGTTTCAAGTCTTGGTTTGACTCATCAACAGGTCACAAATAGCGAAATTGTGTGATTTGAAAAACAAATGAAAAAATGAAAAAAGAAGAAAGAAATGAAAAAAGAAGAAAGAAATGAAAAGTTTGAGAAAATAGAAAAAAAAAACAAAAAAAAAAACAAGCGTCTGCAGCAGGCAGAAAACCAAGCTGCACCGATGAGTGTTAGGTTTTCTGCTGACACGAAACGCTTCTTCTTCTTCCTTTTCTGTTTTATTTTTCAGCCCACTGCGTGGCGTATACAGGTTCGATTCGCTTCGAATGAATCTGTTTCTTTAAATTTTTTTAAATTTTTTTAGGCTTGGGTTTGATTACCCAGAATAATCTTAGAGTCAATTAAAACTTTACTTCGAGCCATGGCAGCAGATAGTGTAACAAAGTATGACTACTTAGTATGTAACACTTGATTTGTGACGTCACGGCATTACAATTCATATGAAGAATTCAGAAAAATTATTTAAATACATTATTTGATAATAGTTTTGACAGTTAAATAATATTATAGTACAAAACTATCAATATTTTCGAAAATTTATGATGATCTCGCAGCTAAATGTAAGAAAAGTAATACTTTTTCCAAACAATCAGGTAAGGAATTACAGAAATTTTAATTCGTGCATTGAAGTGTTAATATTTTGTTCATGATTGCTGAAAATTAATATAAAATATCTTTAAAACATTCGATGGCCGACCGTGGTTGATACTAGTCAAAGCTTGTGTCTACATACCGTGACTTCAAGCCACGGTACAGGGAATACCAAATATTCTCAACAAATTTTGATACATTGCAGCTGACGTAAATACGTCAATTCAATGTATAGAAAAGACTGAGATACATTGCAGCTGACGTAAATACGTCAATTCAATGTATAGAAAAGACTGAGAGAGCAGAGAGAGTACTGTATTCTTTGTACATGATACTTCGTCTACTAATGATCGAACGTGTGAGTTCATAGAGAGAATACTTGTATTCTTGTATTCTCTCTATCAATTTATTTTTCCCTGCACTCACTGCATATGATCTGTCGAGGATCGAAACCTGTTAGAGAACAGAAGAGTCCAATTTCGAGACAATATTTATTTAAAAAAAACTTGTTTACCCGAACGGACCAAGGTATACAGAATATAAGTAATCCCATTACGAACCATGTCCCGCCATTAGTGACGAAATATCGTGAAAATATATAGGAAAGCACGGTACAGAGAACACACTACTATCTGCGCTCTATCTGTCTTTCATATAGATATGTATATCACTAGTCACGAAATTGCGTCACCGAACATGGGCCAGTCTTTTATTCTATTTACTCTATATACCTTGGAGTGGGCGTTCACTTTGAAACGTGACGATCGTGAAGCTCATTGTGAAGCACTTTACCGTTCTAGAAATATATGCGAAAAACACTTCAAAAATAAAAATTGTTCAAATAGGTGACCATACGAAATTTCATACGGGCATTCATCTAGGGTATCATAAATTACAAAGATGTTGGTATGGCATTTAAATTGTTACCTCACAGTATTATATATATAATCAATCGGCGTATATTGAAAGCCAAGTTGGGTAGATCTACACAGTTTATGATGGTCAAGGCACCCTATTTCTCAAGCACTTCACTTAGTCTGTCTTGTAACATCTAATGGACGTCGAGCACAATATGTGTCAACTGATCTGCTCGACTTTGCCCAGATGGTAAATGCATGTGGCAAGATACAATTGCAGCTTCGACTGCGACTGCGACTGAAACTAAACTTTGCTTAAAATGCAAAGTTGGTGTTGGCTGCGGCAGAAGTCGGGACTTCTGGTTTGTTCAAGTAATTGAAGCTTTAATTTAATTACAAATTTCACTTCAGTGTCGACTTCGACTTAAAATCAAGTCGCAGTCGACAGATCAGTCGTAATTATAGTCAAAACAGCTATTGGTGAATATTTCCTGAGAGTAAAAAATGAGAATCAGAAAACTGCCACATCGTACCACACATAAGCACTTCAGAGCCAATTCGTTGCCACATTGAACAGAATAACTGGAATATCTGGAAACGAACGCGGATGCATTCAACTCCACTTTGCAACCACCATCTTTGTCTTCTTTCGACAACAGGTATATCATTTGCAATACTAGCTCACCGGGTTTCTTCCTGCTTTGGAACTGGAGGGATGTTTACTTCTATGACACTACAGGCTGGAGTTATCTATAATTATATCGCGTAAATTTGTTGTTCTTTCAGTAATTTTATTTTTAATTCGATTACGGTCTCAGTACTAAATAATAATACTAATATTTTATGTGAAAAATTGGTTGGTTCAGGAAATTTTGTTTTATTAAATTATTTTGAAAATTCAGAGCTTCGTGGGACCGCCACTTAGCCATTTGTCACAATTCGGACTGCTTTTAAATTTTTAAAGCATTTCTATTCTTTAGATCATGTGAGAATTTTGTGTCCTTTGTTTCAGATTTTGCTTGCTGTTTGTTTGTTTGTTTGTTTGAATTGGTTTTAGTTTCTCTTTGTAGCCCTTAGATGAGCTAGGTTCTTTTTCTGAGTCTTTTCCGTAAGTTAATTGGATTTGGTAACCCATTTTATTAATGCGCATGCTCTCTAGGCTGAAGCCTATGAACCCGCATCACAAATGGATACAAAAGAGCCCACAACACAATTAAAACCGTTTAATATTTAAATTCTGAATATACTAAAATAAAGAAGTTCTTGTTTTAATACCGTGGGGAATTCACTTTTTTGATCATAAAATGCATGATCATGCGTGATCATAATCATCATTATCATTATTGTGTTATCTTAATATGTAGGCTTACTGCAACATATTGCTACTGAAACGTTTTCCTTTTCATAACAGTAAAGTAAAGCTACCACTGTAATAAGTAATTTTTCATGTTTTTCCGCGTAATCTATTATTATTAAAAAAAGGCTTCAAAACTAATTGTTATGAGACAGACTCCAAGTTGTGGGTTTGCTCAGCGTTGAAAGTAATATTTCAAGATAAGTACGTTGTACAAAGTAATTTGTTTGAATTACATCTGTAGCATTTGCTATTTTGTAACATTACTTTTTATATGTAGAGTAAAACGTGATTGAACACTCAAGCATAATATTAAAAGTTATTTTGATTATGTATGTATGTCCATCTGTCTGTCTGTTCCATAGACCTTAATATATAGACTAATGACAGCTCGCAAAAAGTGAAGCCAACATAAAACATGCTTTTTATGTTGCGAGCGATTTGTGCTGCCACAACGAAAAATATTTCCGGAAATGAAATTATTACGCATGGAAGGAAATTATTTATTGTAATAAATATGTTTTCAGCTTGATAATTCATTGTAATATTTCAAGTTAATAACAAAAATTGTATGCTTTAACATTTATTTTTAACACGAAAATGGCTTTTATTAATTAACAAAAAATCTTAAGAAGGTATAAGGTAGGTATGTTGGAATGATTCATATTAGACAAAGCATTATTCAAGAATTTGGATTAACACATAGATACTTGACTGATATGATACGTAATTCACTTCCAACCTACGATGTGACAGTGGTGGCTTTATTCCGGCTATAGCGACTAAATTTAAACAAAGCAAAGCAATGATTAAGTAGTCTGACATCAGGGTATTAACTATTTTGCTTCTCTACTCAGGAAATTATAATGTATTCGTCATCGATAATTTCAGAATTATTCCAACATTATTATTAATATAATATATACTATACTATAATATAATACTCATTCATTCATTTTAAAGATCCCAAAGCTGCCGCTCCTCAAGAAAAATTAAGAGTCTTACAATACCTCTGCTTACCTTAGTTTTTTTGACTATCTAATGATATAGTAATTGATCAAGGTTGATAATATCATCACTCAGAAGAATATTTCTCTCGCTTTCTCAGAAAGTTTAAAAAGTAGTAGGTATATTAATGACTTTAAAACTGTTGCAGTTATTACTTTGATTCAAGGAAACTACACAGAACAGAGGGAATTGTCCCAGTATTTATTCTAAAATTTAAAAGTAATAATAATAATATAATAACATAAAATAAAAACTTGTGAAGAAACATTTAAAAATTTAAGATTTTTGTACACCACAGATTTATCAATTCTTACAATTTTTATTTTTTTTTTCACATGAAATCTAAACCTCATTACAGTATTGTAGTGGTAAATTACATATGAAGCATTGTTTTCAATTTGAAACGGGGAAAACGTAAGTACTTAATATATTTACTGAATATTTAGCAACATCATTAATATGAACGGCCGGCGTACAGAAATAATTTTTAAAATAAAATTTAAAATCTCCCTTCATTTTAGCTAATCACGGTTGTCCTAATTATATAATATCCCGCAACATGTCAATAATTGGGAATGTTCTGCCCCTCTGCCCCCACAGCTATGCTGGCTTCAAAAATTTTGTATGGAAAAGGCCTGCAGCTAGCAGTCTATATTATTGAAGTCTGTGATCTGTCCATACTCACGGTAACTCGAGAACGCATATATATACTTAAAGAGCTGAAACTTTGCACATGGGCTTTTAAAAAAAAGTGAAATTTAGTTCGAAAATTGGACAAATTGGGTAACTCCTTCGTAGAGCTGTTATACAAAAATTTCGCTTAATACTATATAATTGGACAATGCCTGAGAACGTGTCAACGTAGACAGCTGAAGTTTTGTACACAGCGTATTCATAGCAATAGTAAAAAAAAATCGAAAATGGACTAAAGCGGGCAACCCCTTCTTGGTGTTGCCATTTAAAAATTTTGGGTTTTTACATATACTGTGAAAACGATAAGTGCTAGACTTTGCTTTTCAGTACAGCCCATCAGAAAACGAAATGCTATGAAAATGGTCATAACCATTTTGACTGTTCGACCTGTTCTAGAAATATATGCGGTAAACTACTTCAAGAATCAAACTTTCACAGAGTGGTGACTATACGAAATTACATACGGGCATTCATCAAGGGTATCATAAGAATTGGTCTTTTAGACCAATTTTAGCTTTTTTACTTTTTTTTTATCTAGCATTTGTCTAATTTACTTAAAATTACAATATGTTGTTTTTACAATTTAAATACTGATTTTTGCGTATAGGCATGAATCTGAACGTTGTGTTCTTTTTGAAATAATGGTTGTTATATTGATAATTTTAGTTAGCAACATTTTAAAGTGCTTTATATAACTTCACTTTATGAGCAGTCAATTCTAAAAATTACAGTATACATTAAAACCAATAAGACAAAATAGAAATACATGTTTACGTAGACTGCACACGTCTTTATAAATTATTAATCCATAAAGAAAAACATTTAAAACGTTTTTGCTTGTGGTACGTAACCTTAAATAACAATTTAAAATATCTTAAACAATGAGACTTAACTATGTATAGTTCATAGGTATTAAGAGAATGGATAATCCAAATATCAGGCAAGGCTTTTTGTTCCTAGCAATGTTAACAAATCGTGTTGAATACTTTAACTATTTTTAATTATTTTCATTTTTATTATATCATTAATTCATTATTTTCTAAATAATGTAGGTATAGTAAAACATTCTGCAATTTAATAAAAAATATCAAATGTTTTCGCACCAAAGGTTCTTCCCAAAGGTCTATAGATCTTTAATATGGCCCTCATATATATACATATATATTCCTAATATATATTAAACAAATGTGACTGTTTTTCATAAAGCATTTCCTAAGTACAATCAAAATTAAATAGCATTTAATTTCTCTGTATCTTTTTCCTCATTTTACCTCAATTTTGTGCAGCAGTACAATAATGATTACAATAATATAAAAATACCTTCATACTGACATGCGATAACTGCAATAAATCCATCACTTATTGAAAACTGATCTAGTTTTTATTATTAATTGTTCGAGCCCCTACTGTATAATTAACTACTTATCAAAATCATCTTCGCAATTTCCAAACCTGATACCTGTGCAAAGATCGTGCGCAGCTTGTTAAACATAAAACCAAAAAAACACACAACTTTTCGTTGGTCCCTTTTATCTCGTGATCCACCTACGAAAGCAGTTCTGCTCTTTCATGTTGATCCATTTTTGTACAACTACCTGTACCAATGCTGCGAATTTATACATAATCTTGTGCACTTTCAATAAAAACTATTCTATTTAATTCGGAATTCCTTGCCAAGTAACTCAACATTGCTACACAATTCCGAAAATGAGTCGTTAATAAATTGCAGGTTCTTTCAGGCAAATTTTGAAGCGAGCATTGAGCACTAACAACAGACGGACGGCGACTGCAGAAATAAAAAAATATGAGCAAAAAACGGAGGATATTATTATTAAATTCACAAAGCAATGGAAAAACTGCTTATAATTAAAACGAAAAAAATCTTTCTTTTGTTCTTTGCCGTCATTTTCCTTTTCAACTTAAGTTTTCAAGACAAGCTGTGCAGCGACTTATGAAATTGGTGATTTCACAAAGGCTAGGGAAGATAAATGGTTCAAATTAATTCCGTTGGAAAATTAAAAGAATATTTCTTTTCCCGTTTTTTTCTTTATAACAGATAACCTTAAGGGCCCGCAGCACATTTAATGTTTTTCTTAAGCAGAAAATCTATTTTTAGTACCACGACATTTTTGATAGCTTAATGTTCTGCAATTTGTCAACAGTGTTCTTCTTGAGAGTTAGATTTAAATAGAAATCACCATCAGTAAAAAGTCATATTGAACGACAAGACAACGAAACAGATATATTTTTATGATTAAAAATTGTTGCATCTTTTGTTATATTATTGAAACTACTGGAAACAGGAGTGCATTTTTAAAACCTCCCAAGGCTATCAATGTAATTTTACGTCCTTCAATCTAAATGCTTTCATTTTCCCAAAATCGACGATATATTTACAAATAAATTTGCATAACTAAGAATATTCACATGACACTTATACGATGTACTTATGGATACGCTAAATAAATCTATAAATAAATAAAATTAAAATATTAAGCAGGAAGCAAATATTTTTTTTTGTCTGAATATTTCATTCCTATGAAAGCCTGTTTGAGAATCTCTCTTACTTAAATAAACCTTGTTGTGTGGACTCGATTTCATCCCCATATGAATGAGTTAACAAATTTTCTCCTCCGGCTACATACCAGAAGAAAGTTAAATTTAGAAACATCTGAGACAGGGACCGAAGTGATTTAGTTTTGCTGTTAAATAATAAAATCCCTGGAGAGCTAGTTATCCACTTCTGATGTGTCACTCATGTATAGTACTTATCCCGCTGTCAACGTCAACTATGCAGCGCGTTTATCTAACTTTGCCTTCCTCGAATTCCTACCATAATCTGAAGTGAAAACGCATATTGGGAATGATCTTGAAAGGAAGGTGTCGTGGTTATTTTTGACCGCCAAGAGATGTATCATTTGTTAAATATAATTGAAGAGACTAGGTCTTGTTTGTGTCGCTCCTTATTTCGAATTTAATGGTGCGACACATTATTGCCTTCATAATGGCAAAAGTTTATTCCCTTCCCTTAACAGTCCATTGAATATGGTTGATTGCAGACTTCAAAGAATTACAGACCACAGTTGGAAATATATTGTGATTCTTGTTTAACTTGGTGTTTAATAAGAAGTTATAATTAAATTTGTGGCGCTGTAGCGTTGCTCATTTTTGTTTAAAATGGCATCCCTAATCATTATCTCATTTCAAATATTTTCACTCATGTGTTCACTAAACGAACACGGTACGTTGATATTAATGAAAATTTTTATCCTATTCACAAAATATTAATTAATTTTTGTTCAATATTTCGTTGAAGGAATGAGAGGTTGATTTTTATACCCTAGATGAAATCTTAGGATATACTAAGTTTGTCATGCCGTTTATAACGCACAGAAATAATAATGGTACAACCAAATGGACTGGACACCCATGCATAATATTAAAAGTTATTTTGATTTTTGCGTGCCACTCTGTCCGTCCGTCTATCTGTCTGCCTGTCTGTCTATCTGTGCGCACGATAAATCGAGAACGCGTATATTCAGGGAGCTAAAATTTTGTACACGGACTTTGAAACAAAAAAAAAAATTACATTAAGTTCAAAAATGAGACAAATCGGGCAACTCCTTCGTGGGGTTGCCTGGGAACGCGTTGACATAAAGAGCTGAAATTTGGCACATGGTGCTTTCATAGTAATAGCAAATAAAATTTCAAAAATGGACTAGATCAGGCAACCTTTTCTTAGTGTGGCCATATAAAAATTTTAGTTTTTTACGAATATTGTGAAATTGATCAGTCCTCGACATTTTACTGTACAGAAAAGTTCTTCAGAATATGAAACCCTATGAA
This sequence comes from Dioctria rufipes, assembly GCA_963924295.1. Taxonomy (NCBI): domain Eukaryota; kingdom Metazoa; phylum Arthropoda; class Insecta; order Diptera; family Asilidae; genus Dioctria; species Dioctria rufipes. Next base: position 96,577,879 of record OZ002740.1, on the reverse strand, counting down.
ATTGGTTAAAGAAATACATAAGAAAAACCACTTCAAAAATCAGACTTGCACTGATGGGATTATACCATACCAAATTTCTAGCTTTTTTACTTGTTAAATTGACGAAAGAAATAAAGATGTTATTTACTCAAGTTTTCATAAAGTAATTTTCTGTGCTTTGTGGACATGAATCTTATATAAAGAAACTATTGAAATATGATTACATTTATGAAGAAATGACTTTTCTGCATCGTTTTTAGAAATTGTACATTAATATCTTTATAGTGCTTTGAAGTTTTTTCTTATCAGTCAGTTTTCATTATGTTCAATTTCTACATTCCATTCAATTTTGAGCTATTTTGTGATAACTGCAGGCTTGCCAAGAGCTACTAGCTTAGCTAGCACCTCCGATAGAACAACGACCTAAGTGCAAAAAGCAGATTTTTCAGAAATCGCGTTTAAAGTTTTCTAAAATTTTATAATTTAAGTTTTGTATTGTTATTAACATTATGTAAAGAATTTTTAATGCAAAGTGATATCTCGTAGTTTTATCTATTTGGGTAAGTGCTTTTTTTCATTTACTTAATATCCCCATCCCAAACTGTAAAAGAAAGGAACAGCCCTTAATTGCGTCATTGTTTTACTAGATTCTATCTGTTATTGGAAGTTAAGACGTTTTATGACATTGTTCTTCCAGAACAGATGATATTAATTTGACATATTTACAATTTGCGATGTTATTGCTTCTTTAACACATCCAATCACTGTCACAGCCCGAGCAGAGCACAACCGACAAATCGGGCGGTGTCGATCCAATAGTGACATGAATTTGGTGCCAATGCTACAATGAATTATACGCTTTCTGATAGAAACCAATAGAACTGTCATTATGTTATTGTTACTCAAGAAACAATCATGCTTTTAGAACAATTTTACGCATTTATTTCAATTTTCGGTTTTTTTCACTTAGGTCGTTGTTTCACCGGAAGTGCGATATTATGAACTTCGAATGAATTCAGTGTAATTATTTCCAGGAACGCGTAAACGTGGAATACACGTGCATGGTTTCCATTTCGTTTCCTGTTCACTTAGTAGAATTTTAAGTAGGCAGTAATATGTACATATTGCTATTCATTTACTTACTTTTTTAACGGATTACTGTATTTTAAATTTAAATTTGTTTAATTTGACTATACCAAAATTATTCAATTATACAAACAATTTCCATCTAAATTTCATTTATAACTGGTACAATTCTTTCGCGCAATATTTGGAACTAAGGCTCGCCACCCAATTAAATATTGCACAATAAAGAAACTAGATATCATTCCTAAATGTTATGTTCTGATTTACAAACGTTTAAAAATCAATTTTTAAAGATCATTATGAAAATCTGTGTTTGACTGATTTTTGTTAAGCAGAATATATATGTAGATTGTTTACTTTCTGTGCTCAGCACTGAACAAACATTTTTAAGAAAACCTTAAAGTTTTATTATAATTAAGGCATTTCTTATCCAATTAGCAATATTTCTTTCAATAATTTCTGCTCTGCATATAAGTTCAATTCTAACTGTGCGCATTTCTTCCGAGTGCATTCACTCATGGGACAAAACAACACTCTAAATTTCGTCACTAATGAACCAAGTCAGCAAATTTGCTGACGAAAAAATTTTACGAGGCAATGCACTCTGAAGAAAACAATTGCTGACAGCATATGTACATAAATATAGAAACAAATTAAATAAATTGCTCAGAGTAAGAAAATTTTTCAAAGGTTTTTATTTCACTGACACAATCCAAAAAGTAGATCGGTAATTGCTAATGGTAGTTCGGAATTAACAAAACTTTGATTCCAGCATTTTATATTGTAGATCTGTACATGGCCCTCAAGCCATCGTTACCAACGGCAAATTATACATTGAACACTCTGCTCACCGAATCAGCACACTGCTGATTACAAACATTATTTCAGCTAACCGTATCCCCGGAATATACTACAAGCCATGAAGTCGCCGAAGGCACCGAGACATTGAAAGGCCTTAACATGCCGGGTACAGCATGCAGTAAAAGCTCACTCTCACTGCTTTTTGTATACTAGTCATAGAGGAAAAAACTGAAATTTCATCATAAAGAGGTCCTAAAGCCCAAAATCTCGCTCCCACGAAAAATGAAGTTAAAACAAATTGCAGCCAAATATGTTGTCTTTCTAATAGTTAAAAAAAATAGCGTGTAGAACAAATTTATGGAAATTATAACGTTTGAACAAAATACAAGCAACTTTTTTATGAAGAACTCCTGCAGTAAGACAAGGCAAGAAGACTGTGGATGTCGCCCCCTGCTCTCTTTTTTCGACTTTGTCCATGGCTTGTATATTCCGCGGGTTACGAGCCAGCGCATCTATCACAGTCGACATAAATTTTTTATCCAACGTTGGTTCTATAAGAACTGCATGCATTAACGCCCGTGTAGCTTCGACTTCGCTTTTCATAGCATTTCAACACCAAATCAATAGCCGGCAATAGAGAAGAAACAATCCTCGGTCAAAAGGAATTGGCGGAGGAAATCTCTGGTGAACTTCGAAATTTCAAAAAAGATGGAGGGGGAAGAAAAACTTCAGAATATATTGCAAAGAAACTTATGGTCACAAAAACCTCTGACCTCAATTTAAGCAATATCATATTCGCCTGCAAGGCTCAATCACAGAAGATCATCCATACGTCACTTAAGGCCTACATGAAAAGACTTGAACCCTGCACCAAAATGCAATCGGCGGTTACAAAACTTCAAGGCGGGAAAATCCCATGAAAGCGGCAGAAAAGGAACTGTAGATGGTAATAGTCCATCAACATTCATGGTCCCCGTAGTCACTGAAACAAAAACCTGTGGAACAGAATCAAGGCCAATTTCATAGGCATACTCACCAATATCATACGCAACACAACAACACATACCTGTCGGGTGTTGAAAAAATTCAGTACTTTCTTTGTCATTCGGAAGGCGATGCAAATGTGTTATTGGCAATCTAGAGCTGAACAATAATAACTACAGCACAGAACTGCATTTAATTAATGCCAGATTCAACAATAACCCAATATACGTCATCACAATAATAGATGCAAAGAAACTTGAGCCCAGATGCCATGAAGACATCATTATGTTGTATGATTTGATTACGGGAATGCCTAGAGACACGGAAGAACTTAAATAGTAACACTGATGAATGGGGGCTTATCATGGTATGCATTTCAATGAAGAACCTGGATACTGAATCGCTTCGTCTTTTTGAAGAGAGCCTAAGACCATCCAGAGAGATTCTGTCAGTTGAAGAATGAGAAATCTGATCAAGTTCTAGACTCTATATAGGGCTAGAGATTTCAAAACCAGTCTTCAAAAACACCAAAAGGAACTTCTATACTGCTTTAAGGGATTTTTATGCAAGGTGCTCAAAATTTTATAAACTATATCAATGCGCAAACTTCAAGAGAATGAATGTACATGACCGCAATCTGCTGGTCGCACAAAAAGTTGTTTGCTCAAATTGCCACGTTCACAACCAGACAAAAAAATGCAAATCAAGTAAGACCTGAATTTCTTGTAAAAGGAGGAACAACTTGAAAGTCATCAAAAACTCAATTCAGCAACAAATACATATGATGACACCAAACAACAACATAAAGATGATTCTGTCGTCTGTCATGCAAATAGCAAAAAGACGCATCATGTATTACTGCCGGCTGCATTGGTAGACAATAAAAACATATACGGGCAAACAGAGCAGCTCAAAACCCAAACTGATTCCGGCTCGCAGGTAAATCTCATGACTGAAGGATCCGTGCAAATACTAAAGCTTCATAAAGAGCGGAACAGAGCTACCATACTTCGAGTAAGTGAATCCCAAATCGCCAAACCTAACAGTAAGGTAAAAATCACGCTGAGACTCAAACAGCAAGGCATATCTCTCTCCATTAAAGCACTCGTTTTAAATAAGCTCAACTCTTATCTTCCAAAAGGTTGCTAAAAGTAATAGACATGAAAAAGCAATTAGGTTTTAGTCGATCCTAACTTTGACATACCCGGTCCAATCGATCTGTTACTCGGTGCCAGAGTATATGCAAACATAATCTTAGAAATAGTAAAAGAGGGTGCACCAACAACGTAAAATACTAAATTAGGCTGGATACTATTTGGTACATCTCCAACTAGCTAGCAGGCAACAGTCAGAGAAACAAGTTTCTTGTCACTTACGGAGATTGACCAAAAATTGGGCCATGAAGCCACAACTAGATAATCACGATAACGTATGTGCGGAAAACTTTCAAGTTATTCACAAAAAAGACGACAAAAGAAGATGCATTGTACGCCTGCCCCTTAAGAATCCAGATGAATCATTGGGCAACTCCAGAGCTGATGTATTAGTTGACCTGTTTCAGGTGGAGCAAAGATTAAAAGGAATGAAAACGACATGATTGAATTTAATAAATTGTTGGCTCAATACCTAGCAATAAGTCTCATAAGTCCCGTGCAGTTCAATAAGAAAGAAGGAGTAAATGTTTATTATCTGCCACACTCTGCCATAATCTGGTCTGAGCTGAATGAGATACTTCACACTGGGCCCAAACATTCAGCAAAATTTGAGTGACATACTTCTACATTGGAGAAAGCACCGCTAGGTATACACTACAGATATTAAAAAAATGTTACAAAAGAAGACAGAAACTTCCAACGAACGCTGTGGCACCCGTGCCCGAAAGGGTCTGTGCAAGAATTCATGCACAACACCTTAACATACGGAACTGGACCCCTACCTACCTCAGTTAGAGTATTAAAACAGCTAGCTATCGACCAAGGAGATGCCTTTTCCATTGGGAAGAAAGCATTGGTATCAGATTTCTATGTAGATGATCTACTTACAGGAATGGACACTACTGCCGAAGCACTAAAAGTCCAGATGCAAGCAACATAAACTTGGAACTGAGCTACACAAGCTACAAGAAATAAAAATCCCTAAATGGATAGGTTATCGCAAGAAGCAAAATATTCAGCTACATGGATTTTATCACTCTTCAGAAAAGGGATATGCCGCAGTTATATACTCACGCCCGACAGATATTTCGGGCACATACGTACCACGCTCTTAACCTCCAAAACCAATGTCACTCCTCTTAAACAGAAGATCATAATTCTACGTCTCGAATTATGTGGAGCATTGTTACTAGCGCAATTGCTAAAATCGACAATCGCAATTTTAGAATCTCCACTGTGCATGCATGTTGTGATTCTGAATATGTATTGCCGTGGATATCACAAAATCCAAATAATTTACATACCTTCATAGCAAACAGAATATCGGAAATACTTGAAACGTATCCCACAAGTATCTGGAGGCATGTGTCTTCATCTCAAATCCCTGCCGATATTGCGTCTAGAAGAGGCTTGCCTGCCAAACTCTTATCATACAGCACATGGTGAAGCTGCCAGCCTTTGTTAAACCAGCATCCTGATCCTTGAGTAGTACAAAGGCTACTGCCATCGTCAATTACAAGATTTCCAAAACTGAAAGACGCTCGAAGTAGCGCATTATCAAAATTACTCAAGAAGAGGCATACTCCTATGAAATCGAAAAACTGTGTAAAATCAGGTAGCTAGCAAATTCCAGCAAAATATTTTCGCTACGCCTCTTTTTGGATGATAGAGGGATCTTGCAGGCCGGAGGTAGAATAAATAACTCAACATTGCCGGAGGATGCTAACTACAAAAGCCTTCTCCGGTACAAGCACCACGTAACAAATCTGAAAATAGAGCATGCCCATCAACAAACATTGCATGAGTGTGCACAGCTCTACCTAGAGCGCAGTACTGAATAATAAACGCCAAAAATTAGGGTGTTATCAAGAATTCACAGGTGCATCAAATGCCTGACGTAAAACCAATAGCCAGGATAGCCATTAATGGGTGATCTGCCAGCAATGGGTATAACGTGTAAGGTTTGTTGCCAATGGATTGGCGAAAACGTCGATGTCCAAAAATCGCAATATTCGTAAAAAGGCTAAAAAGCCACAATTACTTACGGATCTGGCTGAGTGTCAATCCTCACTAGATATTTGGCTGGATTGCCTCTATACCTTTGGATACAAATTTTTGGCTGTCTGCCTCGGTATTCTGCTATACTACATATTTGGTTAAGAAGCCTCTGTATCCTTTGGTTATGAAGACCTGGGTACTTACCCCTGTGTTCTGAAGAATAAGAACTATATCTTTACCACTCGATGGTTAATTCTTTATTCCTCTATTCTTCTTCAATGCTATCCTATTTGTAATCGGAAAATTTACATTTAATTTCCCTATACTACTTACAATCAATCTTATTCCTACCTTATCCTATGTATAATAACGAGTGACCTCATGTGAACTGCATGTCTTGCATGCTATTTGTTTTTTTTGTACAATCTAGTGCACTGTAGATACATATTTCACTTTATGCTAGCGCGGTAATTTAATGAGCTTCTCTTTTACCTTGTTATGACCGAATCACAAAAATGATTACATGTGATGGCCCAACATACGGAAGATTCTTCCAGCAGCCAAAGGTATTACAGCGAAATAATCAGCAATTGCTAAACAATAACCTCGCATGGTATTGTTCTGCAACTGTCGGTTGTTTTGCTGATTAGCCCAACAGCTGGCTGCGATGAGCGCTTAGTGGAGCAATCGACGATTACAATAATAATTAACCTCGCATGGTAATTATTATGTAAGGCGATTGTTTACTACTAAGCAACTCAGGTACTGCAACCGGTAGAACAAACGACAAGGTTGTGTCGTTTGTTTACATCCGCGTTGTTAGTAAAGTTTACTTCCGAATATTGGTGCATAAAAGACCAATGACTGGTCTGGCGAGTGCCTTTGATCGTTCAGTCGCGACTTTGTTTTAGAGTGTCAAGTTTCGGTTCGGACTACTTAAAGATTATTAGGATAGGTCAGTTAAGTAAAAGAAATTAGTAAAATAAAGATTTATAACGTGCAAAGAAATTCGAGTGTTTTATGTAAAGAAAGTTTTGTCCGGTTAATTGTTGGTTTTTATTGAGTGATTGCATTGGGACACGACATACAAACAAATCTGTATGTATGTTAAATGAAATTTATGTTTTCAGTTTTGTTTATTTGAGGACTTAATTGAACTCTGAGTTTTACTTTTTATGAATACGGTTTCTTATTTCTATTAGGGAGATGTGCCTATGATTTATTTGCAATTATGCATGATTACAGATGCATTACAAACGCCCTCACCTCCATTTTCCCACTCTGGAGTTGATCATGCCGGCCCCTTCTTAACAAGGTTCTCAAAGTGTAAAGGAGCCAAGGCAGATAAAGGATATATTGCGTTATTCTGGCTGCCCTCAAAAGGTTCGTAACCCGCCGAATACAGTGTTGTCAGATACATAGCGGCAACGGCACCAATTTTGTTGGCTGCAAAATGAAAACCAAACAAGTATCTTCAAGCAGCAATTGCGGAGAGCACGAAACGAGCTGGGAACACTACGAAAGAGTTGCTCAATAATTTTTACTGAACTTTTGATTCTTTTAACCTATATCGAATGCTATATCTAAGGTTTTTTATTTATCATATGGCTTACAAAGAAGTATGAAAGAAAGAAGTGATGCCTTCTACCACTGAAAATTGACTTAAATTGTTGTTATATTATATCCTTGCAAATCGGATTATTCTGCACTCAGTAAAGCCTGAATCAGATTGCACGACAACGACAGTAGAAGCGCTAGCGGCAGCAACGTGAAAAATAGTTTCGCTGTCGGCTGTATAAGATCGCACTACAGCAACAAGCCGAAGATTCTGACATTGCTATATGCATATGACAGCATATCCACTTTGCGTATAAAGATGGCGGAAGCAAATTTAGAATTTGAAATGACTCGGCAGCACGGACGTTCATGCTGCTTTCTCTCAATCAGCTGACCGCTCTCAACCAATGAAAACAATTTTCTGCCACTCACGTGACTGCTGCCGTGGTAATCTAATTCAGGCTTAACCCCTAAAATTACACAAGTTTTCAGCTCTTTCTTACATAACGTACATATATAATAACTGCTGATTTATCTGTGTATCCACCTTAATCAAAATTGTGAACGACATCAAGAGAACAGTGCTTTCTTTTTTCTTCTCCGTATAAATTATGATTTCCAACTCCTGTATCTCAGAATCGTACTTTTCCATAGCCAAGGGCAACTGTCAAATCAAGTAATTACATCAACTTTGTGGTTCCCCCATCTTCTCCGCATAGGATACGTGTAGTGGGTTCAGTCATATATTCAGCCTAAAAGTATGTACCTACTCCTAGTCAAAGATACACATAAAGTGCATGCATAAGAGCTGGCCTGTCTGCTCGCAAAAACCTCTTCAACTTCAACTTCATTTCTTAGTTCAAAGGTATACCAATATTTACCTACGAAACGAGAGTTTCAGAATACAAAATCTAATTAACTGATTTATCTTATTGCTTGCGGCAGTAGTAGATGATATTAAACTAACGGAAAATTCCACCATAAACCCTGCCAAAATTGGCTTTGACAGTCTCGATTCAACTCAGATTAATCATTAATAATACGCGATAAAGACAAATCCCCCGAGAAAACCCAATGAAAAATTGCAAAAGTTTTGGGTTCTTTCCACTTTTTTAAAGGAAAAAGTCGATGTGTACATACCATGAAATTTCACAATTTGTCATTGAGTTTTTTAATAAATCTCATATTCTCCCCTCGTATTCTCTCATTTTCATCAGAAGTTCACTTGAAAACTGCAGATATTACAATTTAACCGAAAGTTAAAGCAGGTAAATTATTTAGTGGAGTTTGACTTTTAAAAATATATGATTAAGGGGGGTTACCACTGAAATCTTAAAAAACACGAAAAGTTAATACAAATTTAATGCAAATCTATGCGTACTATCTTGATAAAAATTGTACATAGTTAGAGAAAATGCATAAACTTAGGTAATGACGTGTCAAAAATAAAGATTTCGGGGTTTTATATGTATTTAGTTAGCTTTAGAAAACTCTGGAATTCATAAAATTTGCAAAGTTTAGTACATCAAAACGTAATAATGGTACATTAAATAGATAAATTTGTACTTGAGTATGGAAGATCTTGTGCTGGAAGAGGCAGTGACGGAAAGAAAACCAGACAAAAAATGTTGGTTACTAATATATTTTAGTTTGAAAGTTGCTATTTTGCGAGACAATTAACTACCAAAATTATGATGTTATTTCAATGAAAGTTCAATTTGTAACAAAGATCGAACCTTTTTCTGTTTATTTTGAAAAACTCAAATTTTTTAGTGCAATGATAAAGGAAATAAAGTCAAAAATGTTAATGATGGTAACGGCAAAAATTTCTTGGTTTATTATATTTTGCATACAATTTGGCGTTTTCAATTCATTCTATCATCGTCAGATGGAGTAATGTGCTTTTGGAAGGCTTTCATTTGTTTTGAAAGCTCAGCGGGCTGTAGCTGTACGCTTGGAGAGTGTGTGCCGTTATTTTCTGCATTAGGTATATGTATGTGTGTAGATTTCCCGGAATATTTGAATTTTTATCATTGGTAATTTGTTCATTTTTGCTTTTGAGGCGAGAAATTTTTTGCCAATTTCATTATGGTAATGAACTTTGAGTAACTATTATTTAATCATGGAACGAATTAGTAAAATTCGGGCTAATAATTATAGAATAAAGAAGAGAAAACTGAATATTGTTAGGTATGTAAATCTGTGTGTATGAAAAGGAAATAATCCTATAAATGTACAAATTTGTGAAATGTAAATTTGAATTTGTGAAATGTAAATGATTTTGATGAAATTTTGGAGGAAGGTTGGCTAAATTATAAATAGTTATTTTTTGTTGCGTTCCATTTATGACCGCGTTTTAGTGAAGCTGTAGAAAGGACAAAATGGAACTTTTTAAAGTTTTGAAGAGTTGTTTTTCGAATATATGTATGTAATTTAGAAAACTGAATGAAAATTGATGAGGTGTAGTGAGTTATAACGATTATATACAGTGTGTACCAATTTTTTGACTACAATCGATTATCTTTCTAGCGACTATAATTACTACTAAGTACTATTAATTTATGTATGAATTGTTTTCAAAATGCGATTTTCGAAGAAGAAGCATTTTTACAAATTACAAAGAACTTGTGTCGACCAATAAAAGTATTGGCTTTGTACCAATGACATCTTTCTTTTGAAATTATTTTTCTAATTCTTTTTTATCTAAGAGGGAATCTGCTGACGAATATTTACGCGATTTAATATATATTTCGGTAAAAGCAACTTCTTTCTTATAAATGTTTTAATTGAGCTCATTGCACGAAAATTATTATGAGCGTTCCATTCTCAGGTACTTGCAATGCCCATTTGATCGGGTTAATCTTCCTCTTTATATAGCGATTATACCTTTCGATTGGCCCGTCCCCTCTAAAAGTTCGAGCTGCTGTCATTATGTGATGAATCTTTTTATCAATGCAGTATCGGTATCGTCTAAATTCATTTGAAGAAAAATCAGTTCTTCTGTAAGTACCGAAATAAATAGCTAATTCATCCAAAGCCTAATAACGGGACCAATTTATACTCCCTTTAGAATGGGCTCGCCCCTTGCTTCACAGAGTTGTTTTCGGTAGATTTATTCGACGTATTTTACGCATGCTTTGAAGTAATTTTTGACACTACTGCTTCCTTGAATAGCTAAACTAGCTGACCTTTCTGGCAACCAAAGATCTTCACGGAGTAACTCTAGCATTTTTTCAAAATCGACTACCGTGGCTCTCACAGCGAATTTCTGCCGCAAAGAGTCAATTAATTTTTTGAATACCACGTCCCGCGTCCTTTTTTAAGTGAATAAAACTATGAAATGGGTAGAAATAAGAACTTTGTGGACCAGAGACACCTTCTCAAGAAGAAGACTGTCGGAGATTTTTCAATCTAATTGATTTCTCTATTTACTGTACCTACGCTTAGTGGTACTACCCATCGCGAATTTCTATTAAATATCTCCTAGCGGTTTGATGGTTTGTTCTGGTCTTATCTTCGTCTCTCTATCTGCACGATATATTTATACTGCATTGACATAGCGACTACGACAACACTATTTTGTATTCCATTATTGTGCTTCAGATCTCTACAGGAAAGCACAAAAGAAAATTTAACCGCACAGCAAAGAAATTTTGCCAAATATTGAGCATTATAGCGAAACAAAGAAACAAAGAACGGAAGATATATATGCAAAATATGGAAACTGGGGTGTATATAACCGTAGTGTAAAAAAATCGTTTTTCGGCGGTCAAAAGTCAGCTATCACGTTAAAATGATCAAAGACAAACTACACCACTCGATTACCCTCTCCTCCCTCTTTAATTTGGTACCAAACATGACGTAGTTTGAGTAACCCCCTATGAGGGGTGGTACGACCCCCGACCCCCAAAACACCCTGCCCCCAAAATTGTTCACCTATATTTTCGTACTCTAAACCCTTAATATATCAAAGAAATTCCAATACTCTGCAGCCCTCCCACATAGAGTTAGGCCCCCGTGAATATTGCGATAGCAAAATTTACCGCCGAAGCCGCTCAAATCTGCAAATTACCGTTAATCGAAATAAAATATAGCCTATAATATCCATGCATGGCTAATTACCAAAGTGAATTCTTACTTTTTTTTATTGGGATTAGAGATCCTGAGCTTACCCCTGCGAATTATTGCAGCTCCTGATATTGTCTTAATTTTTTTTTTTAATTTCCCTTAATCAGCTCCCATTTCTACCCCGCACTCTCCCCGCCCCTTTTTCTAAACCTATCTTGTTCGCGCTGAGCTCCCATTTTTTTTGATACCACATACATTCTCCTTCTACTTTCCATTCTCTCGTTATCCCGGAAAAACTCGAGAAAACCTACCCTCCTACATCCCTCAAAAACTACTCCAACAAAAAAGAAATTTAAATTTATTTCGACATTGGAAGGTAATAGACAGATGTACCTCACATATGAAAAAAAGTCCAACCCTCTACAACAAAAATTGATACCCTTAATCGTCCCAGGCGATTCGCACTTTTTCACATTTCTTACGTTTTCCTTAATTCTCCAACCATGTTAGTGAATTGGGAATGAAGAATTAGGGAATTAAGAATTCTAAGAAAACGCAATTCTCATCTCCCAAATTCCCAAATTCTCCGTATTACAGAATCCGGCCCCAGTAGGGAAGAAAAGAGCAGAGAATGGCAGATTTGAAGGCAGTGTTAACAACGAGTCGCAAAAAAGAATTCACTATTTGCTATATTGGTAATCTTTCCCAGTTACAGTAACTCCGACTAGGATAATCTGGTTGGATTGCGTTTCTTGAAACATGAAAAATTTTATGCGAACAAAATTGAGTAATTAGATAGAGATAAAATTGTATATATGTACATATATACAAAAATTAGATTAGAAAATCTAACAGACATAGCTCAACCTGAAAATTGTGTTGTTGGTAAATTCAAATCTAATTCTCTAAAGTAGTTCTTTGGATATCTAGTTAATAAAATGGTAATCTGACAACTTGTGAACATTGCAAAAAATATATGGTAGGTATATTACAACTCAGAATTCTTGGAAGAGTTTTATTTGATGACAGACTTCAGTCAAATAAAATTGACCAAGCAATAAATAGTGCCAGACAAATTACACGGAAAAGTGTCTGATCAACAGCGCAGAGAGCATACAAAATTCTCCTCAACAAAATTCTAAGAAAAATCCGACAGCCAAATTTAAAATCTCGCCATGCCTATGCAATTCTACCCACTGACTTATAATAAGTCAGTGATTCTCTTACTGCTGTGCAGATGCCCGACATGCTTTGGAGTACAATACAGACGAATATCACAGCATCATATAGCTTTGTATGTACATATAGTGATTTGTTTCAATTTTAAAATTGCATACTTTTATGCGTTTATGTTCACTAAGCTTTTGGAAACAGAAATCGTGAGCTTTTTTTTGGTGTTAACCCCCATTAATTTAAAATATGTATCAGAAAAGATAATTAGAAAATTCACACCTAACTATAGGGGTTGGACCTATTGGCACAACCTACCGATCCTTGGAGCGATACCATTGATGTCTTACCACCCAAAGAGATTCAGTCATGCTGGTGAATTATTTTCTACAAAGAACGATGAGAGCAGTCGAGGGAAACTATATTATGAGTTTGCCTTCAAGAGAGTAGAAGCACGTAAGGCTTAGGACTGTCGCATAACCATGCTTAGGTTGTACCAGAAAATTGCTTCCTGACCCGGACGTTACACCAGATAGTACAGTTTTCATGCAAGCCTCCATTCCAAAGCGAAATTGAACTTGACAGCAGAAGGCAGTTTGGTTGATGTCTTATCATCTTGCATGCAAGCTCGTGTAAAAATGGCATTGAGACGTAGAGTCTTGCGTATATTGGAAAATTATAGCAATAAAGGAAGTCAGAAAATGCTGAAAATCCGAGAAAAAGTGAAGAGGAAGGTGTTGGTAAATGATGTAAAGCAAATGATCCCAGAAAATCTCGTTTTACCAGTATAAATTTATCAATTTCTCTCAAGCCTTTCTTTTCCGCCATTTTGAAACCTGTACAATGTCAGATGCTTTTTCATCATGCGTGATAACTGGCAGTAGGGATTACACTTGAAAGAAGTATGGTAGTGCAAATTGCATGCAAACTGAACTATCTCGTGTAACCCCCGCGTGAAATTTGTTAGCAGAGCCCGTACGACCCTTCTCAGCATTAACAACTTTACTGTACACATCGCTCTCTGTTGAAAATTTCTCTTTAGAATTGTTTTGCATTATTGAAGGCCGACAGAAAATGTATATGAAAATATCTTTAGTCAGCTACTAAGAAGTGGATAAAAATTCTGGCCGAACATTTTCTGAAAATTTCTAAGAAGAAATGAATGCTTATTGCTTAATTTGCGTCTACGGTCATAAAATATTTTAGCGACCCAAGCAGGCATTGTCGGCCTCCAATGCATAACAATTTCCAGTAAATTTCTAAGAAAAATTTCAAATGAATTTCTACGAAAATCTTGCGGTCAACAGGTCGAGACATCGTTGATTTTTTATTAGTGCACGGCATTGCTGTCAGCCTCGACCAATACATAAAACTTCGAAGGACCAAATTTCCAATAAATTTCTAATAAACAAGTAAGTCCAAGACCAATTCTTATGATATACTCCTAGATGAATTCCCGCATGAAATTTCGTATGTCACCGATCTATGTCAGTTTGATTTTAGAAGTGGTTTTTCGCATATATGTATTTCTAAAACGGTTCGTCGGACAGAGAAAATGATTATAACCAATTTTATAGGATTTCGTATTCCGAAGAAGTTTTTAGTACATAAAAATGTCTAGGACTGATCGTTTTCACAGTATAGGTAGAAAATCTAAATTTGTACATGGCAACACCAAGAAGGGGTTGCCACATTTAGTCCATTTGCACCATGTACCTTATTTCAGCTCTCTATGTCGACGCGTTATCTGGCAGTATCCAAATATATAGTGGGAAACAAAATTTTTGTCTGGCGACTCCTCGAAGGAGTTACCCGATTTGTCTCCATTTCCTTTTAATTTTTTTTTGTTTTTTTATGTCCGTGTAGACAGACTACTCAATAAACTGTCAAATGTAAAAATAAGATGACGGAAATTGAAAATAAAAGAGAGATGCTAATGGATATTTGTGTTTATATTACTAATAACTGAAAAGAGTTTAATATACATTTCAATCCCTATTTTGTAGAGAAAAATGACGGATTAAGGAAGAAATCATTATTAGATATGCATATAGATGAGGAATGTCTGCACCACTTCACGACATTTTATTATGAACTGACAAGTCGAGACAAGTCGACATTAAATTTGACCAAGGCGTCGGGGTTTTATGTCTGGTGTTTGGATGCGAATAGCTTGCTTATGAAATAGATCTACAAATGAACATGTACCCGCTAACAACACCAGCCATCTGTATTACAATAGATAGCTCCATAGGCATGGCTCGTGCATCTACAGGCTACACTCCGGTGGATGTTAAAATATGTGCGCTATCAAAACCCTAGAGAATATTTCCCTCCCAAGCCATGAAATAGAAATCTATATGTATGTGTTGGTAGTCCGTTATCTAAAAAGAATGAAGATTTCTGTGCGATCTGTGGTTAGTTCATCTTTTATTTTGGTTTTATTAATGTTAATTGCTGAGAATACCCGTTCTACATTAGTACAGGAATGAAAAAGGCGTTAGACTGCAAAAGAAAAGGTTTAGAAAGTTTAACAAATGATAATTTTTTAAAGAATTCCTTATCCATTCGAAATTGTTAAGAAAAGTATAAAAGTTTTATTTCGCTTCGGAAGATAAGAAAGCATGCCTTAGATTATCAGGCAACCGTTTTCGGTATGAATAGTAGTTTTAGACGCAAGAGCTATTCAAAACAAACTTTTTTCAATCTTCCATAAAAAAAACTGTAAATATTGGGGCTCTCATGTGGTAGTGAGGGAGTCTGTTTCATGGCTTGTAAAGTATTTTCGTGGGTTTTGGCGTTTTGGCGCTATGTATGTACTTGCAAAGAGTTGAAAAAAA
This sequence comes from Dioctria rufipes, assembly GCA_963924295.1. Taxonomy (NCBI): domain Eukaryota; kingdom Metazoa; phylum Arthropoda; class Insecta; order Diptera; family Asilidae; genus Dioctria; species Dioctria rufipes. The sequence goes on along the minus strand of OZ002740.1, from coordinate 96,562,242 downwards.
AAACATTTTCAGAGCCAGATCCAAAGAGCTGGAAAGCTGATGTTCAGTCCACATACATATTCATAAAATACCTCGTCGAAGTCCCACCATTAATCACATCCCTCAATGAAACCACTCTTTCTAAAAAAATACAAAAAAGAAACAACAGAAAGCATCAATGTTCTATATGAAAAACTTATGTAACATCCTCAGCTCCAACGACGTCTTTAACAAATATGGAACAAAAAAAGTCATCTCAGTCCTGCCTACAGCCATCTTACATATTATTTAACCTGAAATTAAATCAAAAATACAGTAATAATATGAAAGTTAACTAAAAACATCCTGAACGCACCTAATCATATACACCTTCAGTATATTTACATTTTTTGTAATGTCAATAGTGACATTACGTCAAACAGCTGTTGTCGCCACAATCAGAAGTGAAAAAACGAACCAAGCTATACGAAGACTACGGTGGCTATAAAAATATGGCGAGCCGAAACAAAATTACCGCTTCGGTTTACAGAGTCCAATCTGAAAGCATCCTCCACCAGAGTCTAATCTGTTTCCTATCCTTTGAACAAAAGTATAATTTTGTTTATTCCTTCATACAGAAGGTTAATTCTATTTGATGTAGAAGTAGAATTCTACATAAATCCAAAAGATCCAATTTTTGCCGCCCATTCTCACTTCAGAGTTTAATCTCAAAATATCCTGCGTCAGAGTCTAATCTGAATTCCCATCCTTTGAACAAAAGTATAATTTTGCTCTGGGCTTTATATAGAAGTTTCATTCTATTAAAATCCAACCTCCCAAAATCTAGTATTTGCTTGCCACTCGTGTGACAGAAGTATAATTATGCTTACCCGCTCCAGCACGCTATAACAGAAATGTAATTCTGCGTACACGCTCTCACATTTGGTGTAACAGTATAAAATTCTACGTACGCGTTCTCAGATTCGTTGTAACAGAAGTATAATTCTGCTTACACACTTTAGCACGTTGCAGCCGTCCCTCTCACTCTCAGAAAAATCCTATATTGTATTTAATTTGTGGAAGTTTGATTTCAATAAATTAAAATTATTCTCTTCTCGTTTATTACAGAATTAAGGAGAACGCATTGGGGAGAAAACTCATATTGGATTCTTATTGCTGGATTTTTTTTAATATTGAATTTTTATTTGAACTTTTAACTTATCATAGTTGTTGAATTTTATGAATTTTATTGAACTTTTATATTAGTAGTAGTTTCAGTAGATTTTAAGAGTTATAATTGAATTGTGATATTTAGGTTAAGATACACGAATAAAAATTTATATTTGAATTAAAAATAAAGCAGAGTTATCTATTTCCAACCGGCAGCTTCCCTTACGTTTGAGACTAGATCTCACAGCTGAGAACAGAACTTTAGCTTGGACTGTGCGATATTTTTATTTTATATTATTTTTGGTTTAACGGTTCGGTTCTTTCGGAATGTTATTGTGCTCTACATTTTAAAAGCATACATATATTATAAATTTGTGACAACCTTTTTGTTTTTCAATACTTTTTGTAACGATTAGAGTTCTAAGCAGGAAAAGGGTGTTAATATCTATAGCGGATATACATATGTACATTCATCATGTCTGCGTACATATTCTGTACGTTATCTTTATCGTAATAAGAAGTTGCTTTTACTTTGAGAGTATTTCTGTGTACAGTTGTACTTCGTTAACATTTGTCTTTTGGTTATTTCATCCATCTTGCTTTTATATAAAATTTTCTTCTTCATAAACTGCGTGAACAATTTGATTTTGCATGATGAAAACATTTGAACTTTATTAATATTATATTAATATTAAATTGATTTTTGCTTTCAATAGCCAACACAAAGTGTTATAAGCACTGAAAAAATTTCTATTACTGAATTTATTATAAAAGTTTATCAGAAGTGAGTTTAAGAAATTTTACTATAAAATGTCTTCAAAATTGAAATAATATATCAAATTATACTTGAAAGTGTGAGAGGAATTTATACATAAATGTGGAATTTATCATATTACAATATTTCAGCAATGTATATTGTAACATATCTTATTGCCGCAGTGCACTTCTTCACAAAATATATACGATGGTTCAAAATATTTGCCATAAGAATTAATGATATATATCTTTTGTTTCGGTATTATATATGCATTAGAGGTTTTCCCTTGGGTGTTGTAATATATCATATATGGCTATAGTAAATTTCTGATTTAGAAATTGGTTGTCAGGTTTGTAAGAAACGGTCACATTCCCATATAAATTTTGAATACGATGCGGCCACACATTTAGTAGCAAATTGTATATTTATAAATTTCGTTCATCGGAAATTGCATACTGATTTGTTCTAAAAAATGTCTATATAGATAGACATGATTTTGCATATGGCTCAAATTATCAAATCGCCATGACTTCAATATTCGGAAAACGCTAAAATTACCTAAAAAACATTGGGTTCAAGTTTTGTGAATTGTTATCCTACAAAAGCATGGCAATGTGATGATTTCTTATGCATTTAGAAAACCATGTACTTTATAATTTTTCTTGATACCTACGAAAATAAGTACGCGGATTATGTAGATATAATAAATTTGATCCCAGTTATTTAGTGTGAAATATATAGATATTTCTCACAAAATAACTATAGAAATAGCAGATCTTCATATGCAGATAAGATATTTTATCAAGTTATAAAGATGGGCAAGGTGGATTGAAGTAACCGACCCAACAAATATTCATCACATATATATGTATAATAAATTCGATTACAGTTTTTAATTAATGAGAAATATGACTAAGAGGGAATTTAATATGCAAATAGCACAATTTGTTCTACAAATTGCACAATTTCATTTATAAGTGGCACAATTTTATATAAACAAAGAGCCCAAATTCACATACAAGTGGCCACAATTTCACATACAAATAGAACAAATTCATATACAAGCGGCACAATTTCACATACAAATAGCACAATTTCGTATGCCAATAAGATAATTTTTCAAGTTAGCTGCGCAAAGAGGATTTTAGTAGCGCGTTCTTCATTAAAGGTTCGTATTTGTTGGCAGTAAGTTGCAAGAGAACATTAATGTGGATTGTGTCAAGTGAAATTTTTAGTGATTATTCTGTGCCATTGCCATGGGAGATAATTATATTCAAGAAATTCTTAAACGGTGGGAATTTGAAAATTTAATCCCAAAATTTATAGGTATGTAGGTGTTTTATTTAATATAATAAAAACAATGTTCGGTTTTGTAATAATTGAAAGACTGATTTTTTGGTAACTGTTTGCAGTCTGTTAGAATAATTACGGCCGTCGATATACATCACACGTAAAAAGATTGTATAAAAAGATCTTTTGTTTTTGTGGATGATGTAATGTATGACTTCAATTCACCTTTAAAGGCCGTGGACTCTTGTTTTAAAATTATTCATGCAATTCATGCAAAGTATTCAGGAGATACCGGACCAATATGGATTTTTATACAAAAGTATATATACGCAATAGCCAAACCGTAGGATAAAACTTTTACAGCTGTTGATAGTTGAATCAGTTTATTCTATCAGTTAAATAAAAATAAACGTAAGAATATATGTTTCAGGTATAGAAATATTTACATATTTAATCTTGTATAATTTTATTAAATATTTGTTTATAATAATTAATTATGTATTAATCAAATATATAAAATTTTCAAAAGTAATATTATTTCCTCAAAACAACAAAACTAAAAACAGCCTTCTGAAATTTTTCTACATTGTTCAATTATATCCATAGACATAATATATTATCTTTTTAATATTTTATCTTTAGCTTTTATCAAAATTGTTTAATTTTGCAATAAAGTGTTGAATTTTGTTTATGTTATTTAAATGCCTTTTAGTACCTATCACTTTCAGTAGCGTAAGAACTACCTGAAAAAAAAAAACTCAAACGTAGGAATGCTTTTATTCAAATCTTCAAAAAATTTTCTAATCTGTTGAAATAAAATTGGAAACACTGTTTGATAAAATGATAAAATTGCAATAATTTTTATTTTTGTACAATTTTTTTTCTCTGGACTTAATTGGGGTTAGTGTAAAAAGTTTTTCCGGAATAGAAGTATGTATACAAATATAGAAGGTACACGGTAAAGTGAGCCATAAGGTGAGGTTGTTATATTAAATAACATATTGTAAGCCGTTTACTATAAGACATAATAAAATCTCATACGTCATTCGTGGAAATTTCCTATAAATTTATCAGATTTTATAATACAAGATATGTATTACAGTGATAGTTATGTCAATCTTTACAATGAAATATTTTACCAATTAATAAAACTATTTGCAATCGCTTCACAAATATTTTATTTTTTATAAAACATACGGTAAAGTGAGCCTTATGGTATGTGAGACGTTGTTATATTAAATATCATATCTATTTTGATATAGTGAATATGAAATTTTCCTATGTATAGTTACTGTCACCAAATATCATATAAAATGTGGTAAATTCTGATATAAATTTTTTGAGTGAGGTAAGGCAATAGATATAATTACCATAAGATGATATCCTACAGTAATATTAAACGTTCTTTAATGCTTGTCCAACTGGGTTCTTGCTCCAGACATGTGCATCGCGCAAGCTGCCTGGAAAACTGTTATTAAATTTCTCTTAAATATGAAGTAAAATTAAAAATTAATTAGCGTACTATGAATGAACGACTAATTCACCTAAATCACCTCTGACGCGGACAGTTTTACCTTAACTTGTAATTTGAATGTGGGTACACATACCAGACTATGCATGGTTTAATTTCTCTTAAAAAAAAAAAAATCGGGTATCAATATATTTTCTTCGTTGTTTCTTTTTACTATAAATATAAAAATCTGGAACAATTTTATTACATTAAACATTTAAAACTATATATCTGTCAAAATATTATCTATAATAATTTCCATTGCATCAATGGATTTACAGTATGATGTTAAGACTCCAGGGAGTCTTTAGAACGTAGGCCAACTTAAGTCCCAACTTATGAGCCATTGCTGACAACTCCGAGCGGCACGTTCTTACAAAGTTTAATATTGGTCTACAACCCCTACTCGCTTGGTACAGTTCTTTCAAAGGGTGTGAGTCAAGGAATCTCTAACGCTTTCCGGAGAGAGCCGGACTGTAACAAAGAAAGTGAGTCACCGTTTCGGATTCCTCTTGGCAGCTTCTACATACAGGATCACCAACAATTCCTATCCAGTGATAATTGACACCAAGGTTTTCAGGATTGGATTGTTAAGTCCCAATAACTTTTTCGTTAAGTTTGGGTTAGGTTTACAACCAGCTTCTATGTAGTTCTACCCGTGTGGTCATCTAACTAACGACGATTGTATTCGCAGTCGGCCAAAGCAATGCACCAGATTAGCAATATCATCTGTCTTGTCGTTTTTCCTAATAACTCTGTAACTTGGTAAGCCGAGTAACCCGTTGCACCCAGAGAGAGTGTTCAAGGTGGCTTTATACTCCAATACCAGTTTGGAGAGGAGTTGACAACTGCTTGGCTGTTCGAGCAGATGGCATTTTTTTGTTCTGAGTGTCTTAGTTAAGAAATAAATCCCTACTTGTAAGATGGACTTGACTTGAGCCTAGAAAACTGTGACGTGGTTTCAAGGTAATAGGCATATACGGATCCGTGCAGAAAACGCATGCTCCGATGTTTTGTTCTGCAAACTTCTGTGTAGATAACAGGGTTTGTCCATGGCTGAAGTACAGCGTGTGATTTCCATTTTAACCTAGATGGGACTTTCGAAGTTGCCTTTTAGTATAGTCTTGGAATGGTGGATTCTCATGAAATTCTTACTTCACGGTGAGTCCAGCTCTGATTAAGTTCAGTCTCAGCGGTGCCTTTGACGCCTCTTTCCTTATGTAAATTTACACGGGCTATATGCTGTGGATAAACTCGCAAGACAGAGCGTTGGTTGTCTTGAGAGCGCTACTTTCACTAAGAAGATACAGTCTTGGAATCTTTTCTATCATCTTACAATGATTTGCAAGATCCATTGCTTTTCACCATACCACAGATCCGTAGAGTTCCCACTATACCGGTGACACTATGCGAGGCCTCTTAAAGCTTTGTTCGCTAGGTGTAGTTTACAGATCAACTGTTTATCTATCCTTTATTATCCTTTATTCCAATCGTGTGGCGCCAATGATCTGTAATGGAAACCAATCCTCTATCCACGGGAACCGTTTCATAATGAAGAGCTGCTGTTCGCAGAACATCAGGATAGTTGGGGAACGTTTGTCCAACATGATTTACAAAGATTTCCAATAAGAAGGGGCCCGAACTTCGCCAAGGTTTGTGAAGAGTTCGGGTTGGTTGGATATTTAAAACAGAAATCCTTTCAGCCTTGGCATTTCCACACCCCACCTACATTCTCACAGAAGAGCTGCGATTATTTTTTTTTTATCTACGGATCGAATTTTTGAAATGTCGTATAGCATTCTGGTAAGCTGACCACTCATTTTCGCAATTTGCTGTTCTGGCTTTGTTCTGCAGTGTATGCCCATGGTCCTCCTGACTAGGTAAGATGTCTCAATGGCCTTATTCAACGCGGTGTTAATTTCTACGACTCTCCCATCCGCTTTCAGAGAGAAGTGCGTGATATGGATATGTATTGGTAAGCCATTCCATTTACAAAGCATGATAAATGTTGTTAACAACTTATTTTCCAGTGACTCCTTTAACCAATATTATTTATGAATTTATGACGAGTATGGTTTAATTTCAATCACTAATTTCTGTTACATTGAAAAAAAAAATAATAATAATAAGTAAAAAGGATCATTTTTGTACTTACGAAAAAATAATGCCTGCGGTTATTCTTATGACTTAAAAATATGTGATCTGAATTTTTTTGATTTTATAAAAAACTTAATTTTGTGAGATTCTCGTCTTATTTTATAAAAATAAAATAATCGAAACAGTTTAATTGTTCTTTTTCTTCTTTTAGATATTACACAATTATAACAAGTATTATTATTTTACTGACACATTCGGTATTTATATCCATATCTGCCCTGCTTGGTCAGCTCTTGACCCCATAGCAATTATTTATAACACAATATCTGTCCACAAAATTCCCAATTATGTAGTATCTACAGAATTTCTTATATGGCACATACATAGGCAATGCAGGCAAGTTGCTGTTGATGCATGTAGAAAAGGTCTTTAATGAAGCGTTCTAAAAAATTGATTTTACCATCTCGATATGGATACACCAAAGCAAACAAATCTCATGGTGTTAATCAACATTAGCGGTTTTGGATATTGCGATAAATATAAGATTGGATATAGAAACTACCATCACTTATTGGTGGACACAATATGGCACTGTTGCAGTCTTATACGGGAACAAAGAGTTTCATGCAAATACTCCTAATTCGCCAAATCTGTCGGAGTTAAATCAAGGGAAATTGTTACAGTTCCACAAAACAGCAGGTTTATAAGTGTTATATATTGCTAGCGAGCCACTCAGTCACAGAAACCTAATCCTGTGTTTCTATACCCATTCCTCGATTAACTCGTTCAGGTTTGGTCCAAATAAGGCTCCCTTTTTGATTTATTAAAAATACAAAGGAGGAATAACTAAATAACAACTTATTAAGAGTACAAAGGGGGCAAAACAAGATTACAACTTTAAATAAAAAATAATAATTGTATGTCAATGTACAAAAAAAGATGATTAAGTTTTTTAAAAGTAAATTATTGTTTACCTTGTTCCCTATATCTGGAGATTGAAAGGCGTTGACTGATAATGTGGCGATGATAAGATTGGGCCAAAGAAATACAAAATGTTTCAAATAATTAAACAAACTTTTATTACAATAAAACAAGCGACGTGACAGAAATGAATTGTATCTCCTACGCTACTCGATAATAATCAAAAAACGGTCCGTGAAGTGAAGTCAAAAGTGAGTTCTCTAGGTTTACTAGAACTACACATTTTAATGGAGGTATATGCTTGCGAGTCATTGCTACTGCAATATTCTGCCTGCCTTGGATTAAAAACGAATTTAGTTCAAAATTAAATTTCAATAAATTACAAATTTAATGAAAAAAATTTACGTTACTAGTAGTAAGATTATCGCTGTCACTGGAAGAAATGTCATCAGAAAGTGGAAGCAAGCAGAGTTTCACTATTTGTCTCGAAAGCTCACCTTCAGCTGTTTTTATGGTCGCGACTAGAACCTTCTATCCTGTCCAGGAACTACCACGGTAATACATCCCATTTTCCATCTTGTTGGAGGCAATATTTCGTCGCGAATGATGACTAAATCCTTAACTTGGAAATCTCGAGCCGGTTGAATCCACTTGGTACGTCCTTGGACACTAACTAAGTACCCCCAAGTCAATCTTTGCAAGAAATACTGGTAAGGGAACAAAGTACATTTGAAACACAACATGTCAGGTTCTGGAAGTGCTTTGAGCAGCTCCCTAATGAGAAAGTGCCCTGGCGTTAGCATCTGTATAACATCAGCCTCCCTAGATAACTGATATAACGGGCGAGAGTTTAGGTATGCGTCGATAACAGCCAGAAGTGTGATGAATTTGTCGGAGCTAAGCATTAAACAGCAAGATTACGTCGGAACCGGAATTAAACACGTTTTATAGCTGTCTCCCAATACCCGCCCATATGAGGAGCAACAGGTGGGTTAAAGTGTCAAGTAGCATGATCGTTCGATAGGTAGCTGTGCAGGAAATCGTCAGCAGATGCTTGAGAAAATAGAGCCCTAAGTCCTTTTCCCGCTCCAACGCAGGTGGTCCCATTATCGCTGTAAAGCTCCTTAGAGTATCCCAGTCTTGCAATTAATCTTCTGTAAATGGTGATAAAAGTAGCAGGTAAGTAGTTCGAGATAGGTTCGACTCGAGCCTTAGGCAAATCTCCCATAAATTGAAGATGCTGGGTATGTCTCAAGTCAAAGCACGTAACACAATCGCGAGTTATTTTTCGAAGAATTCCTCGGGCGGTTAGTACCCAAAAGCGTGTTAGAAGTACAGTTTGCATGAGCTGAGGTCCAGCGCGATGCGTAATGGAGTGGATTTCCGTACACACCAATTTAGTGAGTGTTGATTTAGCTGGTAATAGAATTAGGTATCTGACGTCCGTTCGCAATGGAGCTTGCCGGAAGCGTCCTCCACTTAGAGCACTCCCTTGCTCTCCATTAAAGTCGCAGTTGGTTAAGTTTACTTCCAGTTGAGAGTGGTCTTTCGTTCTGTAAATTGTTGATGTCATCTTTGAAGTGATTTTGTGGGAGCAGAACCCTTTTTTGGGGTGACCATGAATCCAGGCCAAGGTAACATTAAAGTGTCACTAGCCATAAGTATACCAAATGATAGCAGATTGATGCATATACATGTTCCAAGAGTTTAGCTAATTAGTATGCCTATATCTTAATATTATTTCCGAAGAGAGAGAAAGATTCAGTTTGTTCTTTAGAAGGATTTATTTTTTAAATCGATTATCGGAAGTTTCATACTGAGAAACAGAACTGCAGCCATACGGCACGGCAGCTAAACAGAATAATCAAGAGGGGTAACGGCACGGCAGCTGATGGAGAAATCAGTATAGGAACATACATAACTACAGCAATACAGCACGGCAGTTATACAAGAGTATTATATGGGAAATAGCTATAGCCATATGGCACAGCAGCTAGAGAGAATAATCAGGTAGAGTAACAGCTATAGCCAAACGGCGCGACAGCTGAAGGAAAAGTCATATGGAAGCATAGCTACTGCCATACGGCACGGCAGCTAGATGGAAGGTAGGATAGGAAACCAACTGCAGCCATACGGCACGGCAGCTGAAAGAGAGCTACCGAAAGGTAGAGTCCTGGTATAGACTGGCTTTCAGGCCTTGTGATAAGACCTATATACCCTCTGAAGCTTAAATGTTCTAAAGCCTCTATCGAAGCTTTGTTGAGTAGCTGGGCATATGTAACTGGAGACCTGTGAGATATCACGGCTGTAGTTAATAAAGCAAAGTTAGGGCTATATTTAGTAAAGCAAAGTCAGCGCTTTATTTAGTTTTAAAAGGATGAGATGAAATTAGATATTAACTTATGAACGAACAAATGGTTCGTTACAAGCCGGCGGCACATAATTCTAAGCAAGGTAAAGTGGTCTGCAAGGTAAAGTGGTTAACGGCGGGAGTAACTATGACTCTCTTAATGGATGAGTTAAGACTAGTTAGGGCCCGACCTTTTATGGAGGGGACCCCTATACTAGATCCTGACGACTCTTGCGAGAGGGTCATGGACGTACCTATTTCCTTCCTCCTCGTGGTTCCCGCCGGTAATAAGATGTAGTGTTCATTATATATGCATATTTAACACCTAATAGATGACATCCCTCGTATGTTGCAAGTACTAGGATAGTCACATAAGAAGGCCAAACATTGCATATAGTTTTGGACACAGAACACTACATCTTAGCTAATAGGAAAAGGTTTTATAAGGTCCCTGGGGTTGCCAGCCCCTTCGATCTTTTTAAGTTGGCCCAAGTAATCAAAATCAGCCTCGGATAAATACTGATCGATTCCACTGACCGGTCAAAGCAACTTGTTCCTCCTAACCTCCCCCCCCCCCAATCCTAATTTAACCTACGCCTGCTCCAGGAGCTTTACCACCAAGACTGGGCTTGGAGTGCATATGAGAAGAATGCACACGCAAGTGCATGAATAAAATAAATTGCGAATAGACAAGAAAGCCAGATGGAGTGATGAAGAACTTAACATCGTGGCAATGAAAGAGGCAGATATCCCAATCACCTCGCACAATATTAATCAACTACTGGCACTTAATTGCCCCAATAGGTCCCTAGAGGCCATAAAGAAAATAAGGCAAAAGGATTCTTACAAACTTGCAGTAGCTCGCTTTAGAGATTTAAACAGCCAATCTCTTAATTCACCACTCAATCCACTACCGTCTACTTCTCATGATGTACAACCATCTTCAATCCCAGTTGATTACGCAGGTCAACAGGATACTGATAACCGTAACAATCCGTACCCAAACAGTAACGAAAATTTCGAAGACACCCACCAAAATCAATTCTTAATGCTATCAGAAGTTTGCTATAATCAAGAGACCTTGTCTCATTTAATCGATAATATTGAAAATTGTACCAAAAATGATATTGCTAATAAGCTATCAATATATTTGAATGATATCTGGCCTAACACCCAAAGAAGGTCAGCCGCCACCACCATAATAGTAAATGGCGCACAGCTAAACAGTAGGAAAAGGCGAAGGAAAGAGTATGCAAAAACCCAGCGTGACTGGGTAAAACATCAAACTAGATGCATAAAAACCATTCTTGATGGCCAGAACACCTCAAGAATACCTTCCAAAGAGCTTATGGTCCCCTTCTGGAAGGAGGTGATGTGTCAGGAATCTGTATCCTACCCCGCAGATGAAGATCTCAATCAAAATCTTGAATCTATCTGGTCTCCGATCAGTATGGATCAGATAAAAGATCCACAAATCCCCTTTACATCAGCTCTAGGACCAGATGGTATCACCGCTAGGCAACTTCGAGCGATGCCATCTGGAATCCTGGTACGTATATTGAATCTAATCTTATACTGTGGTGTTCTACCGAACCATCTAAGGAAGGCTAGGACGATCTTTCTTCCCAAGAAGGATCAGTCCATAGAACCTGCAGGTTTTCGGCCCATCACCATTCCTTCCACTATAACAAGGCTCTTGCATAGTATTCTCGCTAAGAGAATAATAATAATATTCTCGCTAATAAGAATAAAATTAGACGATAGACAGAGAGCCTTTCAGGCCTCCGACGGGTGCGCAGGCAATGCCACTCTTGTCGATCTATTACTACGCGACCATAATGATAAGTATGCATCTTGCTATCTAGCTACACTAGATGTTAGCAAAGCGTTCGACTCTGTTTCGCACAAAGCGGTTTTTCAAACACTCAAATCCTATGGTTTTCCAGAAGATTTTATAAAATATATGGATAAATTTTACGCGTCGTCATCGACAGTTCTGGTAGGTGATGGTTGGCTCTCCGATGAAATAACACCCAAAAGAGGGGTTAAACAAGGAGATCCTCTATCTCCAATATTATTTAATCTGATCATAGATAGACTAATGAAATGTCTCTCAGACTCCATTGGCTGTACAGTTGGTACAGCAACATTCAACGCTATCGCCTTTGCAGACGATATCTTGCTCTGCGCGTCCACTCCTCTAGGTTTGCAACAGCTATTAGATGCAACAAACCACTTTATGGCATTGTGTGGATTAACATTAAACTCAGACAAGTGTAAAACTATAAGCATTAAAGGCCAACCAAAGCAAAAGAATACAAAACATCAAATTCTATGTGGCTGGGCGTGAGCTGCCGGTTCTCATGAGAGACGATGAATGAAGATACTTAGGTATCTCTTTTAACACGAACGGAAAATGTAAATATAGAGCTTCCGAAGATTTGATGCCAAAACTAGATAACTTAACTAAGGCCCCTTTAAAGCCTCAGCAAAGAATGCATGCTTTGCGAACAGTAGTTCTCCCTCAACTATATCACAAATTGACTCTAGGTAATGTGATGATCGGCGGTCTAAATAAGACCGATAATATCTCAAGGATGTATGCAAGAAAATGGTTAAATTTACCCCATGATACCCCAGTAGCATTTTTCCACGCTGCTGTAAAAGATGGAGGGTTGGGCATTCCATCAATGAGATGGTTTGCTCCCAGCCTACGTTTAGCACGCTTGATGAACCTTAATATGCCACATCACAATAATATTATCATTGCTAATACGTTCATAGCGAACGAAATAGATAGAGCTGAGAAGAGACCACTTGTTAACAATACAGAGGTCCTTAAGACATCCAAATTAATAAATGAATATTGGAGTAGGAAGTTCTATGCTTCATTTGATGGATCTGGCCTCCGAGAAGCAGGCGATTACCCCCAGGCACAAAGATGGGTAAGAGAACTATCTAGATTACTCAGTGGCCGAGATTACATTCAATGCCTTAAGGTGCATATAAATGCTCTACCTAGCAAATCCAGGACCACTCGAGGTCGACCCTCCCAAAATCGTACCTGCAGAGCAGGTTGCCTAGCACAAGAAACTACTAACCACTTTGTTCAGAAATGCCACAGGACCCATGTCGCGCGCATTCATAGACATGACAGCATCCTAAAATTTATCGAATGGAGCTGTAATAACAAAGGGTTCACTTCCATAAAAGAACCCGCAATTAACACCTCGGATGGCTTGCGGAAACCTGACTTAGTCTTAGTCAAAGGCAGAAATTCCGTGGTACTTGACGCCCAAGTGGTTACTGACGGATGGTCCCTCGAGAGAGCTCACTCTAGCAAGATTCAGAAATACAATACTATTGAAATAGTAAATAACATAAAAGAAAGATACAGGCATTTGGTCGCCCTCATCAATCAAAGGCTTATTACAGCATAATATTATTAAAGCTATGGACACAGCATTACTCTCCACAAGGGTATGCATTGGCACTATGAGCTGCTTTCGAATTTTCAATACCTCTACCCTGCTAAGAACAGGTGTCGGTTAATCCCTTTCTCCCATCCCATCCCATGCGTGCTGTCTTCGTTTTTAATTACAGACACAACACACTGGCTGGACCCTTAAGGCTAGGGGTATCCATGTGAAGTGCCAAAAAAAAAAAAAAAAAAAAAGCCAAATGCCTTGTTTTCTAATTAGTGACGCGCATGAATGGATTAACGAGATTCCTACTGTCCCTATCTACTATTTAGCGAAACCACAGCCAAGGGAATGGGCTTGGAATAATCAGCGGGGAAGGAAGACCCTGTTGAGCTTGACTATAGAGGTGTAGCATAAGTGGGAGATGCATGGTCTTCGGATTATGTTGTCGCCAATGAAATACCACTACTCTTATCGTTTCCTTACTTACTTGATAAAATGGAACATGTTTCATTTACTTAGCCATTATACGGATATATTTTTATAATATATTTTATGGTATTTTGTTTTGATACAAGCTTCTTGTTCAAAGTAATCAAGAGTTTGTTAAATAACCTAAACAAATATTCAATGAAATTATATTTTAAACAAATTTTTCTTTATCGAGGATTTGATTTTTATATATAATAGTATACTGTTATTTGGTATGAGTCTTACACTCTGGTATGAGTCTTACACTCTGGTATGATCCAATTCAAGGACATTCCCAGGTAGAGTTTGACTGAGGTGGTACATCTCTCAAATAATAACGGAGGTGTCCCAAGGTCAGCTCAGTGCGGACAGAAACCAGACATAGAGCAAAAGGGCACAAGCTGACCTGATCCGGTGTTCAGTACACATAGGGACTGCAAAAGCACGGCCTATCGATCCTTTTGGTTTAACGAGTTTTTAACAAGAGGTGTCAGAAAAGTTACCACAGGGATAACTGGCTTGTGGCGGCCAAGCGTTCATAGCGACGTCGCTTTTTGATCCTTCGATATCGGCTCTTCCTATAATTGTGAAGCAAAATTCATCAAGCCTTGGATTGTTCACCCATGCAAGGGAACGTGAGCAAAAAAATGGACTATAAGAGCGATTTCTTTATCAAAATGGTACAAAAAAATATGTGGCTCTATAATTTTCAGCAGAGGACAAGTTTAGTGGTACGTTGTAAGGAAGCTAATTACCGTGAAACCTTACACGATCAAGGGATATTTACTCTGAAAGAAATCTGTTCGTATCAAATGGGCGTTTTTGAGATACCTTTTGAAAAGACATTTGAACAAGCTATACCTGTTAGGGAACCAGACCAACCAAATATCCCGAAACTAAGAGTTAGTGCAGATCCCCAGAAAATTCTTAATTTTCCTAAATTGTAAGTCCGCATTCACCTCGTTCAAAATAACGATTATTTACACGCACTAAAGTCTGGCACAAAAGCAATAGACGACCTGGAAAAGGATATAAACTTATTCAAATTAACGAGAGATTCTAAATAACAGCGCATTCAAACCCATATCAATTCCACAATTAGTATTTTGTGCGTTTTCATTGTTCTTTTTCTGGTTGTGGCAGTAATTCGTAAAAGATTCCCTAAAATTACTAGAATTGCAAGGCAAACCGAAACAGCGAAAGAAACCCCCCATAACGAATCGAAAAGCTCTGAAGACCCAAATAAACAAGACCACGAACTAAATGAAATAGTGGTACCAGTAACATCAGTTTCGGAAAACCCTCTTAGCAGGTTTAGTAAATTAGGACGTTCATTTAAGGTTAAGATTTAGGAAAATATAAACAAAAACAAGAACAGAATAATATAATAAAGTAATTAATTACATATTAATATACACTTCTGCTCTCTGCTCTTTTATACTTTTCCATTCTATCTGATATAATAAGGAATAGTAATATATAAGACACATAAACGAATTAAAGCGGAATATATTTCCATTTCAAAATTATTGTAGAAATTTATTTTTGTAACAATTTTATATATCTTTCGTAAGTTAGTTGAGAAAAGTAAAGACGAGGTCGCATAGCCTTTTTTTTTTATTATTATAGACATGTAATTAAATTAGATTTAGCACTGTATAGTTTCTTTTCTTCTTAATATTATATTAAAGTTATTGGTTGTTCTATAGTGAAATTAATTGGTATTATTAATCTGTTCTTATAGATGAAATTTATAAATTTGGTTTAAATTAATAATTTAATGAATAAGGGAAAAGTAAAATTAGAAAAATGTTTGTTTCATCTCATACAAAAAAAAAAAAAAAAAAAAAATTGGACAGAAAAATGTTACATACAGAAGGCAAAATTTTTCTTTTCTACGGGGGTAAGGAATGTAAAGAAAGTAATTATCCACAAATTCACGACCTAGTATTACCGAAAATAAACAAAATAAATTAAATTAAATTGCAAGCTTGGCATATTTAGGGTCATTCACATTTATTTGCATTTTCAATTGATAGGGAATGCGAATTGTGACCCAGATAAACTAAAATTATTAATTAATTGCAAGCTTTGCACTTTGAAATTTCTCCCTATCGCGCAAATCGAATATTGGGCAGAATTCATGATTGGTAGATTTTTGAGTGACCCTCAATGCGAGGTATTGTATTGGAGTCTGATCGATGAGTATTAGTTTTGAATTAAGACGTAATAAGCGGGTCGTGAATTTGTGCGGAAGTGGAGTGCGATTGATAAAGAGTGATCGAGGTGTCTGTTCTATATAAAATCTAGTGTAGAAATATAGATACTCTACAAATAGTGTTTAATATTTGAAAATAAAAATGATTACAATGTATTAGCAGTACTAAATATTTAGAAAAGTGTTTTATAAAATAATAAAATGATAAAAAAGTGTTAACCTCTTGTGTTTGTGATAACCTACATCAAAATACCTAACATTTTGCGCAGCCGGTATATACATGCAAGAAGAGGTACCAACATTGCAAACCCCAGAAGGAAGAAGATTTGCTGAAGAATCAGTGCACTATCCTTTGAAGATTGCACAGATCTAGACGACGACGACGTTTTTCTACGCGAGGTAAAAAGACACCTTTTTCGTACCAGCAGCACTGGAAGACTACATCTCCGCTCAGGAAACAAATATCCACGGAAGGTAGAAACAACACGATCTAGTAGTACTGGGAGACTTCATCCCTCCTCTGAAAAAAAATTTATAAGGAAAATGCAAGCAACAACATCAAGTAGTACACGCTTTTTCAGGAATACTTCATCAATCGACAGATATTGTAAATTCGCCTAGTAAGTCATTTTTTTCTGAAAAAGTAACATTAGATTGTAATAATAAGCAAGCACTAATTAACAATAGAAATACTAGCAATAAGAAAATATCTGAGGAAATGGCGTTAGATTACAATAAGGTTAATCAGTTAATAAATTTAAATATACCCATGTTCACAGGGGAAATATGTAGCGACACATATAATGAGGTAGAAATATTTATAAAGTATTGCGAAAAAGTTTATGAATGTTTAACGGGTGATCCGGAAACTGAACTGTTTTTAAAACTCATCCCTACAAAACTAAGGGGTAGAGCATTTTCGATTCTATGTGGGGAAACATTTAGGACGTTTGACGACCTCAAAAATCTCCCATTTGAAAAATTTACGGAGAATAAGCCCTATCGACTTCTCGTAGATGAATTGAGATTAGTGCATCAAATTTCAAGTGAAACAGTGAGCTCGTATGGTTCAAGACTGTACCAAAGCTATCAAAGGTGTAAACAAAGAGCCGAAAAGGGTCCCAAAAACTGCGAAGCGCTTTTGTGTGATCTTGAGGAAATCGGAGTTAACACATTCTTAGGAGGAGGAGGAGCCAACAATATAGTCTTGTCACACCAAAATTGAATGATAGCACGCCTTCCAGTATTAATACGAAAATTTTTCTAACTTCCAACCAAATAACAACAGCACTTTATGACTAAATAATCCTTCTAATCAAGTTATCACTTCATCGGAAATAAAAGGTGAATCCACTAACAACAACTTCAATACAATCCCTTTCAGAAATAACAGCTCTAATGAAGTTTTTTTCAGAAATTACAAAAATGAGCGGAACAATGGAATAAAATGTAACTTTTGCAATCGACTTGGCCATTCTTTCTCTCAGTGTCGTATAAGACAGAATTCACCTTTTTGCATTAATTTCCGAGTTTACGGTCACACCCATAGCCAATCTTTCACAAGGCCATTCAACTTCGAATCAGATTCACGCATTTAATAAAAGTAACACGCAATTTACACCGTGGAAAAAATGCGATTTTTGTAAACGTTCGTCACATAATTTACAAGAATATCGCGCTAAACAGGAATGGGAGTACAAAAACTCCAACCGTAACATTAAATCGGAAAACTAAGCTTGGCCCCCCGAAGACACCACGGACAAAGCCCAGGAAGCGAAATTCAAAGGTGTCCCTCTCCAGTTAGTCCAAAACCTTTTATAAAAGTTCCCATTGATATAGCGAATAAGCCCGAAGTTGAACTTCTTATCGACACCGGTGCAGATATAAGTTTAATCAAAGAGTCAGTAATTAAACCAACCACAAAAATTGTTCACACAAATCTCGAAATAAATTGTGCTTTTGGGAAAGATAAAACCTTGGGCAAGTTCGAAAGTATAATTAAAACGCCATTGACTAAACCCTGGCAATAATTTTCTTTCAAAATACTGCAATATTGAAAGTCCAAATAAACTCCTAAGATTTCCCCGATCGCATGTTAACACAAAGGAATTTATACTATCTTTAAAAGAAACTAACTGCACGAATCCACTACCAACAAACTTCAAAAATTCAGGCCGATCTCAGACTCCTTTAAAAACCACAACTGAGGTATCATCAAGGGTAAAATCGGTTAAACATAACATAGTAAATATATTTGATAAACCCAAAACTTTCATGAGGGAATCTGGTTAGATCAACATAACACCATCCTATATAGCTCCAATAGTTTTTATAAAGGTAGAAATGTAATTAAAAATACGAAAACGGTCGAACATAAAAAATTAGACAACCTGTTCTCAAAACCGCCTAATGGTGAAATATATCCGGAATTGGAGTGTAGAATGGCCGTGAATAAACAAAATACGGTGTCCAGTTTTAATATTGGAAAGGAATGTGAAGAGGCTCCGAGAGAAATTCGCATTCCAGCACGCGCAGAGAAATTGGTGCAAGTGCCTTCTGAAGCAGTTGAAGATATGTTTTGCTTGTCGCAGGAAATTAAACCTGGCATTTTTCTTCCAAACTGTTTAGTTCGCCCCGTGAGGAATAAAGTTCTGATCAGTATCTTAAATGCAACAGAAGTTGATCATGAACTTGAATCAATTAACTTAAATTTAGTACCGTTAACCCAATTCGAAATTAAAAAAGTCCGGAATATTCTCGATGACAGGTTTACAAATAAATATTATAGCAACACAAAAATGATTAGTATAAATTTATTTAATCAAATCGAATAAGTTAAAAAGCTTTTTAAAAATGAGGTTGCACATGACGATTTGAACACAGAAGAGAAAAATACGTTACTTTCTATTTGTAAGGAGTACTCTGATATCTTTTATCTACCAGGTAATAAATTGACCCACACTAACGCTATTAAGCACACTATTCCCATTAAAACAGATCATCCTCCAATAAATCAAAAGATATTTATTTTTTCCGGACTGGAATCGAACCTACACTTTTAGAATCGGTCAATGATGGAGAACTGAAGAATTTTAAGAATTTTTATTTTTAACGATTCCAAATCAAATTATAAATACAAGAAGAAAAAACAACCGTCTCATCCGGGGTTTGAAACCGGGACCTTCCGCTTGCCGGGCGACTGCTCTTACCACTGAGCTAACGAGACAGATGATTTTCCCCCTTGCACTTATCAATTTGTAATTAGCCTACTAAGCCACGTTGCTTTCAGCTGGCATTAACCAGTAACGATGAAAGCGCACAAATAAATTGTAAATTCAATTTTTATTTATTTTTTCCGGACTGGAATCGAACCTACACTTTTAGAATCGGTCAATGATGGAGAATTGAAGAATTTTAAGAATTTTTATTTTTAACGATTCCAAATCAAATTATAAATACAAGAAGAAAAAACAACCGTCTCATCCGGGGTTTGAAACCGGGACCTTCCGCTTGCCGGGCGACTGCTCTTACCACTGAGCTAACGAGACAGATGATTTTCCCCCTTGCACTTATCAATTTGTAATTAGCCTACTAAGCCACGTTGCTTTCAGCTGGCATTAACCAGTAACGATGAAAGCGCACAAATAAATTGTAAATTCAATTTTTATTTATTTTTTCCGGACTGGAATCGAACCTACACTTTTAGAATCGGTCAATGATGGAGAATTGAAGAATTTTAAGAATTTTTATTTTTAACGATTCCAAATCAAATTATAAATACAAGAAGAAAAAACAACCGTCTCATCCGGGGTTTGAAACCGGGACCTTCCGCTTGCCGGGCGACTGCTCTTACCACTGAGCTAACGAGACAGATGATTTTCCCCCTTGCACTTATCAATTTGTAATTAGCCTACTAAGCCACGTTGCTTTCAGCTGGCATTAACCAGTAACGATGAAAGCGCACAAATAAATTGTAAATTCAATTTTTATTTATTTTTTCCGGACTGGAATCGAACCTACACTTTTAGAATCGGTCAATGATGGAGAATTGAAGAATTTTAAGAATTTTTATTTTTAACGATTCCAAATCAAATTATAAATACAAGAAGAAAAAACAACCGTCTCATCCGGGGTTTGAAACCGGGACCTTCCGCTTGCCGGGCGACTGCTCTTACCACTGAGCTAACGAGACAGATGATTTTCCCCCTTGCACTTATCAATTTGTAATTAGCCTACTAAGCCACGTTGCTTTCAGCTGGCATTAACCAGTAACGATGAAAGCGCACAAATAAATTGTAAATTCAATTTTTATTTATTTTTTCCGGACTGGAATCGAACCTACACTTTTAGAATCGGTCAATGATGGAGAATTGAAGAATTTTAAGAATTTTTATTTTTAACGATTCCAAATCAAATTATAAATACAAGAAGAAAAAACAACCGTCTCATCCGGGGTTTGAAACCGGGACCTTCCGCTTGCCGGGCGACTGCTCTTACCACTGAGCTAACGAGACAGATGATTTTCCCCCTTGCACTTATCAATTTGTAATTAGCCTACTAAGCCACGTTGCTTTCAGCTGGCATTAACCAGTAACGATGAAAGCGCACAAATAAATTGTAAATTCAATTTTTATTTATTTTTTCCGGACTGGAATCGAACCTACACTTTTAGAATCGGTCAATGATGGAGAATTGAAGAATTTTAAGAATTTTTATTTTTAACGATTCCAAATCAAATTATAAATACAAGAAGAAAAAACAACCGTCTCATCCGGGGTTTGAAACCGGGACCTTCCGCTTGCCGGGCGACTGCTCTTACCACTGAGCTAACGAGACAGATGATTTTCCCCCTTGCACTTATCAATCAGTGGTAAGAGCAGTCGCCCGGCAAGCGGAAGGTCCCGGTTTCAAACCCCGGATGAGACGGTTGTTTTTTCTTCTTGTATTTATAATTTGATTTGGAATCGTTAAAAATAAAAATTCTTAAAATTCTTCAATTCTCCATCATTGACCGATTCTAAAAGTGTAGGTTCGATTCCAGTCCGGAAAAAATAAATAAAAATTGAATTTACAATTTATTTGTGCGCTTTCATCGTTACTGGTTAATGCCAGCTGAAAGCAACGTGGCTTAGTAGGCTAATTACAAATTGATAAGTGCAAGGGGGAAAATCATCTGTCTCGTTAGCTCAGTGGTAAGAGCAGTCGCCCGGCAAGCGGAAGGTCCCGGTTTCAAACCCCGGATGAGACGGTTGTTTTTTCTTCTTGTATTTATAATTTGATTTGGAATCGTTAAAAATAAAAATTCTTAAAATTCTTCAATTCTCCATCATTGACCGATTCTAAAAGTGTAGGTTCGATTCCAGTCCGGAAAAAATAAATAAAAATTGAATTTACAATTTATTTGTGCGCTTTCATCGTTACTGGTTAATGCCAGCTGAAAGCAACGTGGCTTAGTAGGCTAATTACAAATTGATAAGTGCAAGGGGGAAAATCATCTGTCTCGTTAGCTCAGTGGTAAGAGCAGTCGCCCGGCAAGCGGAAGGTCCCGGTTTCAAACCCCGGATGAGACGGTTGTTTTTTCTTCTTGTATTTATAATTTGATTTGGAATCGTTAAAAATAAAAATTCTTAAAATTCTTCAATTCTCCTTCATTGACCGATTCTAAAAGTGTAGGTTCGATTCCAGTCCGGAAAAAATAAATAAAAATTGAATTTACAATTTATTTGTGCGCTTTCATCGTTACTGGTTAATGCCAGCTGAAAGCAACGTGGCTTAGTAGGCTAATTACAAATTGATAAGTGCAAGGGGGAAAATCATCTGTCTCGTTAGCTCAGTGGTAAGAGCAGTCGCCCGGCAAGCGGAAGGTCCCGGTTTCAAACCCCGGATGAGACGGTTGTTTTTTCTTCTTGTATTTATAATTTGATTTGGAATCGTTAAAAATAAAAATTCTTAAAATTCTTCAATTCTCCATCATTGACCGATTCTAAAAGTGTAGGTTCGATTCCAGTCCGGAAAAAATAAATAAAAATTGAATTTACAATTTATTTGTGCGCTTTCATCGTTACTGGTTAATGCCAGCTGAAAGCAACGTGGCTTAGTAGGCTAATTACAAATTGATAAGTGCAAGGGGGAAAATCATCTGTCTCGTTAGCTCAGTGGTAAGAGCAGTCGCCCGGCAAGCGGAAGGTCCCGGTTTCAAACCCCGGATGAGACGGTTGTTTTTTCTTCTTGTATTTATAATTTGATTTGGAATCGTTAAAAATAAAAATTCTTAAAATTCTTCAATTCTCCTTCATTGACCGATTCTAAAAGTGTAGGTTCGATTCCAGTCCGGAAAAAATAAATAAAAATTGAATTTACAATTTATTTGTGCGCTTTCATCGTTACTGGTTAATGCCAGCTGAAAGCAACGTGGCTTAGTAGGCTAATTACAAATTGTAAGTGCAAGGGGGAAAATCATCTGTCTCGTTAGCTCAGTGGTAAGAGCAGTCGCCCGGCAAGCGGAAGGTCCCGGTTTCAAACCCCGGATGAGACGGTTGTTTTTTCTTCTTGTATTTATAATTTGATTTGGAATCGTTAAAAATAAAAATTCTTAAAATTCTTCAATTCTCCAAATCAAAAGATGTATCGACTGCCGGAAAAACAGAAATTAATTATACAGGAGCAAGTTGAGGAAATGAAAGAAAATGACATCATCGAACCTAGTAAAAGTCCGTGGAACTCGCCACTACTTGTCGTTCCAAAAAAGGACGGACCTCAAGGAGAAAAAAGGTGGCGAGTGGTGGTGGATTTCCGAAAACTAAATGCAATCAGTATAGGTGATGCTTTCCCCCTACCAAGAATCGAAGACATTCTCGATCAGCTTGGCCATTCTCGTTATTTGACAACACTTGACTTAGCTAGCGGGTATCATCAGGTACTAGTAAGTGAAAAAGACCGACCAAAAACAGCGTTTAGTACAAATTTGGGACATTACCAATTTAAACGAATTCCTTTCGGACTCTCTGAAGCTCCAGCGACTTTCCAAAGACTGATGAATTATATTCTAGCTGGGTTACAAGGTTTCAAGTGTTTTGTGTATTTAGACGATATCGTTATATACGGGAGGAACCTAGAAGATCATAACGAAAAGTTAAGAGCAGTTTTTGACAAGTTGCGCGAATAGAATTTAAAGCTCCAACCAAGTAAATGCCAATTTTTAAGAAAAGAGGTCGTATATCTCGGGCACATATGTACAGAGCTTGGGGTTTTCCCAGATTCATCCAAAACAAACTGTGTCCAAAATTTCCCAATCCCTCGCACTGTTCGCCAAGTACAATCTTTCCTGGGCCTAGCAAATTACTACAGGAAGTTCATTCCTAATTTTTCAAAAATGGCGGAACCAATACAAAAACTTCTCCGAAAAGGCGTAAAATGCAAATGGACCGAGCAATGCCAACATTGTTTCATATATCTTTAAAACATTGTTTGATAAACCCACCACTTTTGAGATACCCACATTTTTCTATACCTTTTATACTTACAATGGACGCTAGTGCATAGGCACTGGGGGCCGTATTATCCCAAGGGGCTATAGGTGAGGACCAACCAATTGCGTATGCCAGTCGTTCACTTAATAAAGCAGAACGAAACTATTCAACTATTGAAAGAGAGCTGGTTTCAGTAGTTTGGGCTGCGCGAAATTTCCGTTGTTACTTAATATGGACGGAAATTCACTGTATACACGGATCATAAACCTCTTCTAGGAATCTTTAACACAAAAGACCCAACATCTCGGTTAGTTCGCTTTCACCACAAACTTTCAGAATTTAATTACGACTTTAAATACAAGCCTGGAAAGTTCAATAAAAATGCCGACGGACTCAGTCGAATACCACAATCTGAAAACGCTAATGGAATATTGTTAGATAATGAAAGTCAGGGAGGCAATGAACAAGTAAGTCAATATCGCCTTGAATCGATTAATGATTCACAGAATACAAAAGTCAATAAGGACCCCATAGATAAAGGTGAAGGAACGAAAAATCAACTAGTAGTAATTGCTCAGGTACACCACTCTATGGACTCGGGCGGTAAGAATGATCTAGTTAAATCATCAGCTTGCCATGTTGTAACCCGAGCGCAATTGGTTAAGGATTTGGTTGAGACATCGAAACACAGTGATGAAGTAGGCCTAACTTCTTCTCGAACTACTAGCAGTTGTAGTTTAGACGAAGAGCACCTAACTAGTAATTCTGAATCTGAAACTGAATCTTTTCTACTGGGACGAGATTCAAAGATTCAAACGCTAACTAACCCAGAAGATATTAAAACTGTTTTACATGATTTTCATAACTCCGCACTCGGAGACCACAAAGGCGTATACAAAACGTATAAACGCATTAGCAAACAATTTAAATGGAAAAATATGCTAACAGATATTACGCAGCATGTAAAGAAATGTCTTAAATGCAAAAAAAAAAAAAAATCTGGGAAGCAAACCAAAATGCATATGATGAAGTGATACAGCTCAAAAACCTTTTGAGGAGGTGTTCCTGGACATTATAGAATGCCCCGGGATGGAATATATAATATTAATAATATATGTATGATCCAATTAAATTAAACAGTTAAGTTAATTACGCCTTTAAGTTTTATATACCCAATGACTTGAACATGGACCAAGGAGTCTAACATGTGTGCAAGTCATTGGGTATATAAAACCTAAAGGCGTAATTAACTTAACTATTTAATTTAATGGGATCATATATATATTATTAATATTATATATTCCATCCCGGGGCGTTCTATACAGTTATGCATTTTAATATAAATTTTTTTTTAAAGAATATCTTATATATGCCTCTAACTAGAGCGTACCTTGAGCATATATGTTGTCACCCGAAAGATGATGAACTATACCTGATCAGGTTGAAGTCAGGGAAAACCCTGATGGTGGACCGAAGCAGTTCTGACGTGCAAATCGATTGTCAGGATTGGGTATAGGGGCAATAGACCTATTAAAAAAGAAAAACGTAATCGTCGTCTAGATATGTGCAATCTTCAAAGGATAGTACACTGATTCTTTCAGGAAATCTTCTTCCTTCTGGGGTTTGCAATGTTGGTACCTCTTCTTGCATGTATATACCGGCTGCGCCAAAATGTTAGGTATTTTTATGTAGGTTATCACAAACACAAGAGGTTAACACTTTTTTATCATTTTATTATTTTATAAAACACTTTTCGAAATATTTAGTACTGCTAATACATTGTAATCATTTTTATTTTCAAATATTAAACACTATTTGTTGAGTATCTATATTTCTACACTAGATTTTATATAGAACAGACACCTCGATCACTCTTTATCAATCGCACTCCACTTCCGCACAAATTCACGACCCGCTTATTACGTCTTAATTCAAAACTAATACTCATCGATCAGACTCCAATACAATACCTCGCATTGAGGGTTACTCAAAAATCTACCAATCATGAATTCTGCCCAATATTCGATTTGCGCGATATTGAGAAATTTCAAAGTGCAAAACTTGCAATTAATTAATAATTTTAGTTTATCTGGGCCACAATTCGCACTCCCTATCAATTGAAAATGCAAATAAATGTGAATGACCCTAGATATGCCAAGCTTGCAATTTAATATAATTTAATTTATTTTGTTTATTTTCGCCAAGACTAGGTCGTGAATTTGTGGATAATTACTTTCTTTACAACATCTGCAGGAACCAACTTGACTTTAGCGGTGACCAGCTTCACAAAGATTGATCCGTCAGTGCGAGCATAAATTACAGCCGCTTAAGCAGCCTGTGAGGCATTTGCAAACAATTGAAGTCTGTAACAGCACCAGCTTACCCCATTCTTAGCCATCTCGGAACTCGAGTATTAGATAGGCATTTCAAAATACGGCTGTACTGAAGCCATTGTTGTAAAGTATGGACAGAAATTTAGCTTTGGTCTCAAAAGCTGTTGAAACATCCTTTTGGCGAGGAGTAAGCAGGGTGTTAACAGTCCTAGGGGATCGCAAAATTTAGCAGAGCCGTATAGTAATGAACGCTTGGTTACTGAAAACTTTGCTTCTGGAAGATATAGTCGTATATAGGATTTCAGTGGAAGCTTAGAGCCTTTACCGTACCTTCTTTAACAAATGAATAAGAAGCCGTGGTCTCACGGAGTGCCATTGGGATGGCTTTAGGAACTGCATCAAACTTCGAAACCCACTTATGTAACTCAAAACAGCATGCACAAATTTGAGGGCGGAGCGTGTTGAGATCAGTTTCGTTATCACATCCACTAAGCAGATCGTCCATGAAAAAGTCAGTGAGTACGACTACCTCAGAGAATAGAAGATCCTTTCCCTCATCTGTACCTACTTGTGGCAGACATTTGACTACGAGATGTGGAGCGGAAGCGATGTACCTTGGAAACCTTGATTTGTGGGTACATTCTAGCCACGTCGGCTGTCATTTCGAATCGATAGGTGCGAAAATGTAACAATGTCGTTGCTAAACCTGGTAGCAACTGGGGGCCAATCATCTGTTTGTTGTTAAGGAAAACTCCACTTGAACTCTTTTTCGATGTATGGAACAGTACCCTCAGCTTAATTGTCTTGCTCCATTCTTTTACTGCAGCTAGATGAGGCATGAAACATGATTTCTCAGGAGGTCTATTAGGATATGATTCCTCCATGTGGCCTAAGTCCGCGAATTGTCTAATAAACGCCTTGAATGGATCATATAGAGTTTTATCTCTAACAAACTGGACTTCGACTCGATGTAAAGCTTTGATAGCAGCGCTACGTGAATTTCCAAATCGTACATATGTGTGGCGTGAAAGGTAATTCGACTACATACGTTCCACTGTGGAGTCTAGAGTGAGTATCCGCAAATATCTTCTCACAAGCTTCCTCTTCAGTTGTCCGATGTTTTGTGATTAGGATGTCTTCCAGTTTCCAAAATTTGAAAAACAGCTTCCGTGAGGGCTGCGTTTGCGTGCAGAAACAAATTAGTTGTTGAAGTTTCTACTGTCTGAGCTTGACTGAAAAGTACCGAGCCAAATGCGGAGTTTTATGCGACAGGTGCTCCGATAGGGCCAGTAATATTTCCCATTCCTTCCGACTTTCAGAATCAAGTTTGTTGACAGTCAAGTGTACTAGAAAATCATCCCATTGATCAGCGGGGCGGTTAAGAGTTTTGAGTGCCCCAAGTGTCTACTAGTGCCTTAATGGCAGTAGCGGACTCAACTGTTACCTTAGGAATAGCGAATAAGCCTGCTAGATGTGAGTCAACAATAACACTCAGGGCATCGTAACGTTTTTTTTTTTTTCAAAGATAACCAGGCTTCAACGAAGCTATCATCTATAATAGGGAACGACTGAATGACATTAAGTGGCTCACCTTGCAGACTATTGCGTAACTGATGCAACTTTGGACTTGCTGATAGTGTCATATTTTTGCGAACTATTGAAACAAATCTGTCATCAAACGATTTGCATTCGTAAGGCATACCATTGAATGTAGGTAGCGTTATAGACGGTAGCTAGAATGGGGGTCATGGCGATGCTATTGCGGAACTGTTCATCGAAGGATGTGCAGTTATTGATGTCGCTCATTCACCTGGTTTAAATACTGATAGTAGTCGGTAAAAATTGCTTAATGCTCACCTATACCGCTCATCAACTTGAATAAACTCATCTTCTTAGTCCGCAGGATTCTAGTTCCAGATCATGAGCTAATTAAAAGGTATTCTACTGATTGCTCAAGAATTTAATGTAAGCTTCAATGCTGCTTTGATCGTGAGTTTCTGCATCCTGCTTACTTGCAAGTAATGCAAGTTTTAGAGCGGTGTTACGTTTTGTTACTGCAAACATCGTGACAGTACAATTTTACGCAATAAGTATCAACAAATATGTGACGTGTTCGAAATAAGAGGGCTTGCAAATGTCGTTCGATGTATATAACAATGATTCAACTGTCGTCGTTTGCTTTTCGTCACCTCCTGAAAGTTTGATTCTAATATCCTGGATATCGACTTGAGACATCTGACATGTGTACTCCTGCCACTGCGTGGAATTATACGTGCTTCAAATTGCAGCGAGAAATGAAAAAAGCGATCACGTGGCTGATGTATGTTTTCTTCTTAATCCAGGCTCGAAGGACCAAAAAATAGGTGGCGATGTATCAGCGGGTTCAATATAAAATGTTTCCAATATTCAATTAAACAAACTTTTATTACAATAAAACTAGCGACATGACAGATATGAATTGCTTTCTGAAAGGCTACTCGATAAATAATCAAAAAACGGTCAGTGAAGTGAAGTCAGAAGTGAATTATCTAGGTTTACTAGAATTACAGATTTTGATGGAGATATATACTTGCGAGTCGTTGCAGCTGCAACAGATAATTTGCAACTGTTTTATTTCTATCCTAATACGGTTTATATACTGTTAAAAAAACTCTTAAATTAACGATAATAATTGAAAAAACATACTTAAGAGGTACAGTCGAATTGTTCATCAAATTTTTAAGTTGTGACCAATTGAGCATAAATATGCTTGCGAGGTGATTGAAATCGGTTTACAATTGATTGACCGATGCATGCGATTTATTGATCGTCGCACAAATCTTTTTCTGAAATTTGATATATGTAGTGAATAAAGATGCTCAGCCACTCAGAAGTCTGATTTATTCAAGGATATATATTGTATTTTCGACCTTAGTTTAACCTGACATTACATTCCGGGTAATCACACAGATTCAGGGCATTAAGTATTAAGTGAACAACGTTGCCAATTGAAGATGTATGTACTTTTCTGGTGTACTGTCAGCACGTCTGAAAAATAAAAGTCAGATTAATTTAATGGAACATAAGTCCGTCCCAAAATACCTTGGACATCATACTGGCGACGATGATTGGCGTTTGTACTGATTCAGTACAATCTGGTAATAAAAGCGGATCAATGAAGTGGGTACTTTTTAGTTTAAAACAGTGGAGCTACGAATTTAAGTTACACTCACGATAAAACAGTTAAGTCTGGACAATTCATTATACAAGGTCTTAGATGACTACCCAGAGGTTTTCAATGGTGAACTAGGAACCTTCCACCATGGGAAAGCAAAGATGTACTCAAAGGAGTGGCAGTGCGGAATTTTTTACACCCAGAACCATGGCATTTGCCATAAAGGCTAAAGCAGAAATTAATGAACAACGGTGTATTACAACCGGTACAATACTTGATGTCAAGACCTTCAAAAAAATTATTACTTAAAAAATACATAATTCCATACACAAGCTCACATTATCTCTAATATCGGGTCTTCCAATAAGAGGTGTTATTTTAATTAGCCCATTTCGGTAGATGTCACTTTTGGAGCTGTCATTTTTTGACATTTGACAAGTAGAAACGCCATTAATAAAAATGGAACGAACACGATTCAACAACGCATTGAAATTATTAAAATTCACTATAAAAATGATGACAATGTGGCAGAGACAGTTCGTAAAACTCGAACATATTTGGGTCGTCGTGAAGCAGCCTGTCGGACCGCAATACAGAAATTGGTAGAAAAATTCGAGCTGTCGGGACAAGTTAGTGATGTGAAGAATAAAACCAGTGCATGTCGCTCAAGAACAGCCGAGAATATTGCTGCTGTAGCCGAAAGTGTTGAAGAAAACCCAGGTTTGTCCATTCCTCGTCGGTCTTTGGAATTAGGCATTCCACAAACGTCATTACACCGTATTTTGCATAAAGATTGGGTCTTAAGGCTTCTAAAGTTCAGTTAATACAAGAACTCAAGCCGGCCGATCATCAACAACGTCGAGTCTTTGCTGATTGGGTCCTTGAAATACATGAAAATGATCCGGAATTCCATGGAAAACTCATCTTGAGAGATGAGGCCCGTTTCCACCTCGATGGGTTCGTCAACAAGCAAAATTGTCGCATCTGGGGCTCGGAAAACCCAAGAGTTCTTGTTGAAAAGCCTCTCTATCCTCAATGTGTGACTGTTTGGTGCGGTTTATGGTCCCGCGGGGTCATTGGACCTAACTTTTTCGAAAATGAGGCTGGAGCAATAGTTACGGTGAATTTAATGATTTTTTATGGCCGGAATTGGATGGTATTCATCTGGATAACGTTTACTTTCAACAAGACGGCGTTACGTGCCATGCAAGCAACGAAACCATTGATCTTTTACGGGAAAAGTTTCCGGACCGTGTTATCTCTCGAAGAGGTGATCACAATTGGCCACCGAGATCTTGTGACTTAACACCTTGCGACTTCTTCCTTTGGGGCCACGTGAAAGAGAAGGTGTACGCCAACAGCCCAGCGTCAATTCAAGACCTCAAAGATGGAATTCGTGAGGCTATCGAGGACATAGGGCAGCCACTTTGCGATTTTGTTATGGAAAATTTCATGAAAAGGATATGGTCCTGTAGGCGTGGTCGTGGTGGTCATTTGGCTGATGTTATTTTCCATTATTAACGGCATACCTTCCTCTTTATAATGAAATAAAGATCCGATCATTTATCTCAAAAAATGGCATTTGAATATCAAAATAACACCTCTTATTGGAAAACCCTTTATAAGATCCATGTACAGACAAATTTTCATTCCAATTTTTAGAAAACCAATTGTGTAATATGAATCCGTCATGTGCATGCTCGTCATGGGCAAAATTGCGAAGTTTAATTTTTGAAGATTTTGGGTCAGCATAATTTTCTGATAAAATATTTTGTGGGAAAATATGAAAATAAAATTAAGTTTTAGTAAGGAAAACTTTGTATATAAGCTATAGTAATTTGCAAAATTATCAATAGAAAGAAATAAACATATTCATTCAAAGTTCTACGTGCTTACTTGCTACTACGAAGCTATTGCTTGGGGGAACACATGGTAAGGTTGTAATAGTAGGCACACTAAAGTGGCTTGGAAAAAGCTCCCAACCACTCAAAACTCGGATTGGGCGATACCAACAGTATCGATTCTCAAGGCAGATGGTATAGTCAGAATTTGTGGCGACTATAAGGTAATAGTGAACCCATATTTACAAATGGAAACGCATGTTTTACCTCATATTGAGGATATTTTTGTGAAACTGGCAGGTGGTGGTGTATTTACAAAATTTGATCACTCTAATTCATATCTGCAAGTTGAGGTAGATGAAACAGCCCAAACGCTGACTACGATTAGTACGGCTGTAGAAATTTTTGAGTATTTTCGATATACTTATGGTATTAAAACCCTCCCAGCCATGTTTCACAGGAATATTGAAACTACATTTGGAAATAATTCTGTAATTGCTATATTCTTAGACGATATTATTATAACAGGGAGATCGCTACAAGAACATTTGAAGAGTCTTACATTAGTTTTAAACTATTTAAAAAATGATGGATTTACAGTCAACCGGGACAAATTTCAAAGAACGTACTTGCTAGTTAGGGTACATAATTAATAAGGAGGGTCTACGTCCATCGCAAGATAAGGCGGAAAAAGTCATGAGGGTTCCAGCATCAACTAACGCGACTTCACTAAAAGCGTATTTATAGAAATGATTAACAACTATCGCAAATTTTTCCGTAATATTTTGTAGTAAAAATAACTTGAGTTGAATACTATAACAGAGTGACAAAGGTTTATTCATTTGACGTTATACATTAAGTTCGCTACAATTAAAGCTTTAACTGATTGTACTAAGTACAATCCAAATATTAAAAGCCCATTGTGGTATAATGATTTATAAATAGTTATGAATATAATTGATAATTTCAACCCGTCTCCCCAATTATATTTCGTCAATTGTACTACAACGCCTTTAATCCTATAGCGTCCAAGTAGTATAGATGATTGTTGGTGGGTAGATTCTTCGCCAACATGGCTGCAGGCAGCTTATTTGTCTCCAGCTACTCGAAGCGTACGACCATATCTTGAACGGATTCCCTTAAGAAGTAGTAACGTATATCGATGTATTTACTACGAGCATGTAGTATATTGGCTATCGTTGTATATGGCTATGGGCTTTTCAGTCGTGAAACATACCAGTATTTCCTTTACAAAAGTCGTTAAATGTGTCACCTCCTTAACTGCGTCGGACATAGCCATGTCGTCTGCCTCTGCGCTTGATAATGCTACAGTACGTTGCTTCCTAGATTCCTATGAAATACAAGAGTTAGCAAACTTAAAAATATAACCTGTATAAGATCGCCTGTAATCAATGCTGGATCTCCAATTGGGCCTCGACATAAGCCACAGGAACTGCCCCGTTTCCTCTGAATGATAGTCCTAAATTTATAGTGCAGTTGAGATATCTTAAAACACGTTTCACAGCTATCCAATGTTGTTTACCAAAATTCGAATTAAACTGACTCCATAGGCGTACGCTATATGCGATATCAGGACACGGAGTTATGGCTAAATACAGAAGTGATCTTATTAAATTTTGATTTGGTACGTTTGCAACCTCGTCACGCTCCGCATCACTTTTCGGGCAAATTTCTTTCGACAATTTGGTATTTATATCCAAAGGAGTTAAAATACTGTTAGCTTCCTCCATATTGAAACGTTTTAGAATTTCAGTGATGTTTCATGATGATATCTCAATTAGATATTTGCTCAAAACCAACTCCAAGAAAGTGATGTAATTTACTTAGATCCTCCAGTTCAAATTTCCTAGCCAATTTTTGTTTGAAGTTGTGAACGTATTTCACATTATTAGATCCCTCAAAAATGTCATCTACATATTATACAGTTGTAATCAAAATATTTTTACCATCACATAGAACATATATGCAGGGATCTGAGCTCAAAGCCTTTAGTCCCATTTTGCATTATTCTTCATATAATTTCCGAAACCATGTCTACCAGACTTTTTGAGTCCATATGTTGCTTTGTGAAGAAGACACACTTTGTTTCATTCGTATCCTTTATCGAATAATTCATAATACTCCTCGGGTAATTTCATAAATGTTGTCTCATCTTGATCACCATTAAAATATGCGGTTACTATATCGAACTGGTATAAAGACATTAAAATTCGAATGAAACACTGGTTCAAATGGATTCCTTTGCTTCTCTCTATTATGTTGAGCGTTATATTTTTATTTAAAAAACCCGTCGACATCCAATGACGTTTGAATCATTAGGCCTATTTACTACCTCCCAGGTGTTATTTTTTTCGTGAGCAAGACGTTGAATCCTCATACCGGTTATCCATTTGTCACGCTTAGGACTCAACTAAATTTCCGATATTGTTCCTTCTCCTAAACTTGATAAATTGGCAGCTTCATAAAAAACTTCATGTTATACAGTAGATAGTTCCCCATTTCATCATCACAATAACAACAACAACTTCACAATCTTTAAAAACTCTAGATATATCTGGTATGATGAAGGTATGAGGCGTTGGCCCATTCAAGCTTCGACTTTCGACTCTATTTCTTATGTAGTTGGCTATTAATATAGTCGCCCCCCCCCCCCCCCCCCCAAATGAAGTGGAAAGATTTGACTGTAGTGATATACATCTTGCCATTTTGAGAAGCGTTCTGTTTTTTTCTTTCAGCAACACCGATTTGCTGTGGAGTATATTCAACTGTAACTGATGGCGTATACCATTATCATGCAAATAGTTTGAAAATGCCCGAATAACATATTCCCTTCCATTATCAATACGTAACGATTTAATTTTATGCCCTGTAAAATTTTCTCAATATTTTTTAAGTCTTCTAAAAATTACAAACGCATCGCTTTTATGCTTTATTGTATAAGCTTCAAGCCATCGAATAGCATCATCGATAAATGTTATGAAATATCTACCTCCTCCATTCGATGCTACTTTCATCGGAACGCAGATGTATGAATACACAAGCTCTAGGGCAAAGTTAACTTAATATCTTAACTTATTAGGTTGTCTTTGTCTAAGGGATACATGCACCTGGTACCACCATTTTTTAGGAAAATGTGTCCTTGTTTGCTTCCCATTAACACATATTTCCCACAATGGTCGCTCACCGAGAATATTTGAATGTAATTTCACACCTATGGGCGATTTCTGCTTAAACATATCTCGCAAAGTTTAAAAATTTATTTGTCTCAATTTTGCGTGTCAGTGTAAATATTTATCCGTCTTCTCATAAACCATTTTATCGCTTACCTCGTACAGTAGTTTTTCCCTTTTGGTTCCTTACAAGTACTTCATTTTTGTTGAATGTGGTTATGTAACCGTTATCAGCAATTTTTCTGGCAGACATCAAATTTGAGAGTGTAAGTATATCAGTAGTGTGGTCACTCGATAGTGCCAATGATAATGGACTTGAAAATGTAACATGCTGAAACTTATCTTAGTTTGCACATAGAACTAGCTCCGCTATCCAAGCACCACTTAGATTTTGCTGATGGTTCCGTTGTCTTTTAAGTCCAAAATGATTGATGATTTTGATTTACAATTGGCTGCTATATTGCCAACTTTCCCACAACGAAAATATTTGAGTTTGTTATTCCTAGTTTCTTACCTGTATATGGAACATTTTCACTTTCAATTCGCTGATTTCCGCTAGCACTAGCTTGAAAACGTCTCGGTCGTACCATCATGAGAGCACCTTGGTTATAATTTGTCTCTTTATTTCTCCGGCATCATATTCTTCCAGCATTTCTATTTTAAGAATTTTTGGATTCGGTAAATCATATCTGGACTCAATAGCTATGCAAAAATTCTCGTATGAGTCTGGGAGGCTGTATAATAGAAGGATTGTTAGAAGGGCATCGTTGTTTGTGAGTTACATCTCCTTAAGTTTATCAACGACATCAAAAAATTTTGGAGGATGTGCATGCAAATCGTCCGATAATAACATTTTATTAATTATCAGTAACTTCAGAAGGGACGCCTTCCGCGCAGGACGTTTCGGGTAACATATTTCTTCGAGTTTATTCCAAATTTCATTTTATGTTAAACAAGATTTAACGTCCCTTTAAACTGACGGTCTTTCGCTTTGCGATCTTCCTTATGCCTAGCTGTTCCTGTTTCCAACGTTTTTTCATTTGTTTCAACAATCACAGGCCTCATCTTTGATTCTCTGGCGTATTCGCATAGATGATGTGAATTTTCCACGTATCGTAATTATCACGATTTAGAGGCTCAATTCTTACAAAATGCTGACTCGCCACCCTTTTTTTTTTTTTTTTTGTTATATATTGATATATTCTGATCAAAAAAAAAATTTTAGACTCCTAGGCGATTTCTGGGGCCTGTGCCCATAACCTGTAGTAAAAACAACTTGAGTCGAATGCTATAAGAAAGTACAGAGATTTATTCATTTGACGTTATACATTAAGTTAGCTACAATTAAGCTTTTTACTGACTGTACTAAATAAATCCAAATATTAAAAGGCTATACATTGTGGTAAAAGGATTTGTAAATAATTATAAATATAATTGATAATTTCAGTACATATCAACAAAATTAGGTCCGATATTCGAGTTATTGACAAGAAAGGTGAAATGGCTTTGGTCGTTTGCTCGCTAATTAGCGCTCGAGAAAGTTAAGAAGATGTTGACATCAACGGAAATTTTAGTATACATTGAAACCCTTCAGAAAACGTACAGTTGGCAGTAGACGTCAGCAATAATGGTCTTGTTCTTGTATTTCGTCATGTGTATGTTATGGCCCAAAATAAGGAAGATTCTTCTACCAGCAGCCAAGGGCGCATTCTAGCGAAATAATCAGCAATTGCTAAACAATAACCTCGCATGGTATTGTTCTGCAACTGTCGGTTATTTTGCTGATTAGCCCAACAGCTGGCTGAGATGAGCGCTTAGTGGAGCAATCGACGATTACAATAATAATTAACCTCGCATGGTAATTATTATGTAAGGCGATTGTTTACTACTAAGCGACTCAGGTGCTGCAACCGGTAGAACAAGGTTGTTGTCGTTTGTTTACATCCGCGTTGTGAGCAAAGAAAGCTTACTTCCGAGTATAGGTTCATAAAAGACCAATGACTGGTCTGTCGAGTGCCTGTAGTATTTTTTAGCCGTCAAGTGTTCAGTGCAGAGTCGCGTGCTTCCAAAGCTCTTAGTGCGGTGTCATCCATATGTATAAATATTGTCGTAACTATTAAGATAGGGCAGTTATAGAATGTGAATAAAGATTTGTACATAATTGCAAAGTGATACATGACTTCTTATTCTTTTCACGGTTAATTATTGGTTTTATTTAGTGGATTGCTTTTGGGACACGACATGTACAACAATAGCAAAGCAAGACCAATTGCATATGTATAACCAACTTTAACGGATGCCGAATGTCGTTACAGCCAAATAGATAATAAAGCTTTGGATATATATTACGGAGTCAACTATTTCCATTTATACGTATACGGTAGAGAATTTAAAATACTCACTGATAACAAACCACTGTTGGCCATTTTCGTTAACCCTTAAGTAGGGACAGAGCAATTTTAACCGCGAAAAAAATTTAGAACGCATTCTCCCTCGATCTTGCGTCTTCCAGTAGCTTTTCATCATAGAACGCTATTTTGAAAATCGTCGCTCGATTGCTTTTGTACTATAGTCAAATAATTCTTCTCGTGAGCTAAGTTTTGTTAGATATCTCTTTCGAAATTTCGATATTTTATAATATTCTCGGATGAGTTCTAGCGAAAATTAATAAAACACATTTTGAGATTGTAGTTTTGAGTGTACTCTACTCCGAATAGTGGTGTTTATTTTTTTTAACTTTTCTTTAAAGACTGGCAAGAAGTTCCTCAGTGTATAAAATAAAATTATTATTCTTTTATTTTTGTGATAACTTATATTTGTTTTTGTTAAAGTAATTAGATTTAGTTATCGAACTACATTGTTATTGTTTTTGAATAGTTTGTGGTTTACTTAAATTTCTTGAAAGAAATTGCGGCCACTACTGACCCACACTTGTCTGATTTTGCTAGTGCTCCTACTTAAAAGGAGTCAGTACCAAGATTTGGAAATTTCGTACATTTTTCAATACGATTTTCTGGCAAACTATTCGTAGCTAAATAATGATTTATATTTTAAATTAAAGGTAACGAAGAATTCTAGTAATTAAAGTCGTTAAAATTTAAAAAAATGTATTTAAGTGGAGATATTAGCTCGGAAACTTGTAAAAAATGATAAAAATTGAAAATTTTTAATTCAAATTCCTGTTAGTAGATATTCGCATTTCTTTAGATTGTGACTATTTGAGAAAGATAAAGCCTAGATCTAGCAAATAACGGCGAATTTTTCCAATTTTAGTGATGCCTTTTTTATTTATTTGTCTCTAATAGTAGGTACTTGTTTTTTCTCCCGATATTTCACCCGCGAGAAATTGCAATATTTCGTTGAAAGTTGTTGAAATACAATGAAAAATAGTATAATTATGTGCAAACAAAATGTAGGAGAGTTAATTCTTGTTAAATATTCATTTTTTTTCTTAAAATGTCGCATATTGGGTTCTGCCATTGATTTTATACATAGATATGCTACCGCCGCACACAAGATGTTGTTACCTCTTCTCACTGAGTCGCCACTATAGTATTACTTTATCATCTGCTCACATCTGTCAGCAAAACTTTGCGAATATGAGGATAATAAGTTGTCTTCGATAATAAATAGCGCCATATCACAGCAAAGAATCTAATCTAAGTTTGTTTTTTCTGTCTTCCTTTATCTAACGATGTGTAGGAATGTCGAAAAAATCTGTAATAAAGAAATATAAAGGCATATCTTGATTAGTATCAAGATGATTTGAAGGATTTGGCAAATGTGTATGTATCTTATCTAGGCACTGGGGGCTTCCAAGAAATATTTCGATCAGATTTTCGATAGAATTTCTGCGATCTGCTTTTTCACATCTGATTGTTGACTGGTACATTCAGATTTCGTGAATAGTTTGAAATATTTTGTGCCAAGCAAATTGTCTCACTTAATGAAATTTCGTAGAATTTTTGGTTCGGATCGCGGTATACGGAAAGCAATATCTTATGAGCGTAACAAAAAAATTTTTTTTTATAACCTAGATGAAATCTAAAGGATATACTAAGATTGTCATTCCGTTTGTAACACATAGAAATAATAATGCTAGAGCAAAATGGATTGGACCCATGCATAAAATTAAAAGTTATTTTGATATTTGCATGTCCGTCGGTCTACCCGTCCGTCGTTCCGTCCTCACCACGATAACTCGAGAAGTCGTGTACTTAGAGAGCTGAAATTTTGTACATGGGCTTTAAAATAAAAGCAAAATTAGGTTTAAAAATGGGACAAATCGGGTAACTCCTTCGTAGGGTTGCCATACAAAAATTTCATTTTACTACATATTTGAACATTGCCTGAAAACGCGTCAACGTAGAGTGTTGAAATTTTGTACATAGTGCTTTCATAAGAACAGTAAATATAATTTCAAAAATGGAGAAATAGATTCAACTCCAAACTGATTTGGGACTGCCTGCTGGAGTTAATTAGATTAACGCATTCCAATTTATTTACACTAACCAGGAAAGGATCCGAAATTGAATTCCTACAGCCTATACCCTTCAGTTACGCGCTGATGAGAGAGGTTGAGTTTACCTATGCCCTTTCCGTTACACAGGTGAAAAAAGTGGTTTGTAAAATGTTTTTAGTTCGATTTTTTTTTTCATCTATTTTCATAAACATCAAACAATATAAATTTATTATTTCCAGACAGTTTCCTCGTTGCCTCCACCGTGCTAGACGTTTTTTTTTTTGTGTTTTAAAACCCAACGTCTTGTCGGACGTACTCTTGCACATTTATTCCGTATCACACTCCAATCGATTTGACTATTGACAATAAACCGAATTTCTGCTTGACAATTACAAATTATTTTTATCGAAAAAAGCGTCTGGCACATACTAGCAACAAAGAAACTGTCTGGGAATAATGAAATTATATTATTCATTGTTTATACGTTTATAAAAACTAATAAAAAAGAAAAAAAATTAACTAAAATCATTTTGAAAATTGCTTTGTTTACCTGTGGAACGGAATGTACACAGGTAAATGCAACCCCTCTGCATTGCCCGTAGTCAGAGCGTACATGCAAAAAATGTATAATGTGATGAAAATTTATGCCACTGGTATAAAGTTAGTATTCGTTTGTCTACAAATTCTACACTTCACTATTAAACTAGAGCTTTAATACTCAATAAATTTCAGATTCACATAGTTCAATTTATCAATATTCAATAAATGGGAAATATAATATATATAATAAATGTAGCAACTCTGTTGCAAATAACTTTGTACTCACCTGATCTATGTTTGGCAGTTGATTGACTTGATTTTAATAATTTTAACTGAGGTTGGGATTGGGATATTCTTTATTCTGGTCGATACCCAGAATAAAGTGAGGTGAGTAGTTCTCACTGCAGTCGAAACCCACAGAGAATCTTTATTGCAGTCGTTCCCCACAATAAAGTGTTGGCTAGTAATTTTCTTGTTATAGTCGTTACCCGTAACAAGAATCTTTATTGTACTCGTTACCCACAATAAAGTGTTTTATTAGTAATTTTCTTGATACAGTCGTTACCCGTAACAAGAATCTTTATTTACCATTCCTAATTTGAAAATACTTTATTTATTTACCTAAGGTACCTATAATATATACATAAGTTACTGAAATAATGTGTCAAATGACATATGTATTAAATTACATATGCATTAATTTAAATAATAATTTCTTGTAGAGCAAAAGAAATACAAAATTCAACAAAAAAAAATCTCTTACGAAGTACTTCTCTATACCTACATGTATCTCATAAAAAGCAAATTTATTGAGAAAAAATCTGAAATTCTTTTGAATTCCTTTATTACATTTTTTCCACATTCCTAGACAGTTTGATAAGGAAGAAGATCAAAAAAATTTGTTATCGAAGATAACTTAATATCCTTATATTTTACAATGTTTTTCTAATAGATGGCGCCATCTGTAAACATGATTTCAGTCATTAGCTAAAAATTTCGCCTGTTTTCTAATTTGGTACATGTAAGGCCGGGCGCCCACAGGAATGGTGTGTGAGCAATGTGGCAGTGGCGTGGTTTTGGCGTGCGATGTGGCAACAAAGTGGTGTGGCAGTAGAATGGTGGCGGATTGGTATTAATATTATTAAGCGCACATCCAAATGGCTAGCAGCGTATCGATTAAGTAATTCAACATCAACAGTAATAACTAAGAAGAAGTGGCATCCACTGCCACTTACCACTCGAAAATTAAACTTGTCGGAGACTAGTGGCAATCAAGTGGTGCCACGCCACTTGTCAAATGCCACGTCATCGCCACTCTATTTCAATGTGCGCTATTCTATTTGTTTTTACGGGACTAAGTTTTTTCACTTACCATTTAATCGCCACGCCACTGCCACATTGCTCACACACCACTCCAGTGGGCGCCCAGCCTAAGGCTATCTGTCGAGAAGAGGTAACAAATTTGGTGGCATATCTATATGTATAAAATCAATGGTTCTGCCTTTTACGCTAAATGTCACTAATGTAGACTGTGGTCTACGTCTAGGCTAATGTTATTAGAATTTTCTCACTTTCAGGACACAAACCTACGTATACTGACTCCTCTTTAGGGTTAAATATATTAAAAGTGAACGCAACCCGATTTCTTATCGAGAGAGTCGATTGTGCAGACGGACAATCCAAGCGAAAACGACGTAGAACAGGATGTCCATATAAATCTGATTTTAACCAACGAACAAGGCTACTAACACAAAAAATAGATACCTAGTTATCGACGGTAGTACTAACAAAGTGATGTATGAGCAGAGCTCATATCAGCAACTAAATTTTTCAATATACATAGGCAAAAATTCAATTTTTTTTTAGTATTACAATCGACCATATTTCTTCAGAATTTGTGTGCATTATTGGTCGCTGTAGCAGGCTGTCAGGTCATAAAAAAATTTAGCCAGCCTTGATTTCAAAATGCGCTAAAAAGAGCCCCTATCTTTTATCAACTTTAAAAAGCATCAAAAAGAGCCAGACTGGATAAGCAATAAAAATCGTCTAAAGATCCTAGAAGA
Source organism: Dioctria rufipes (assembly GCA_963924295.1). Lineage (NCBI taxonomy): Eukaryota > Metazoa > Arthropoda > Insecta > Diptera > Asilidae > Dioctria > Dioctria rufipes. Next base: position 96,521,025 of record OZ002740.1, on the reverse strand, counting down.
AATTTCATAGAAAAATAAATCTTTTGTTTCTAACATACAAAACCACAACTCATAAAAATAACATAATTCTTAAAATTAACAAAACAATTAATATTTCCAGTCAGTCATAGAATATGACTGTATATACCTACTCGTATATGTGCCCTTTTGCTTTTAATTTAAATTCTGTTCCCAATATTTTCATTCAGATTGTTTTTCCTAATCTTCAAGCTAATTCATCGAAGATATCAAAAATTGTATTATTGTTTTCTCATTCATACATATTATTTGTATTACAAGTTTTGAGTAAATTTATTTTAGCATGTTTTGTTAACAATTGAATAAGATTTAATTCTAAGAATAGCAGTTGTTGTTTCTAAATCTAACCTATTTCTTAATTTAGTCTTTACAACATTAATTAAGCGTTGAAAAAACTCTTTCAACAGTTGCATTTGAAGTAGGTAAGGATAATATTGCAAAAGCGCTTATAGATATATATTTCCGAATAAAGACTTTTCAGAAGCAGATTTTAATTCCGAAACTTTTTCCCAAAATATCAGGCTGTCGTCTGGCATATCTTAAAAAATTTCAGGCCAGTTCATGTTTAGTTATTTATCATATTCCATTTCAGTTTCCTAATAATTTTTCCTTTCTACATTATACAATGGAAGTTCAGAGAATTTTGGTCTCATTGGGTTTAGGCAAACCTTTGGAGAAAATAATTTAGCTTTTTCGAAAATTTCAATATTTGAAGGAAGACGTTATTTAATTCTCGAATTAGGCTTAAAATGAATAATTTGCAACAATCCTGTAAGTTATTAAGGACTTCTTTTTCCATAGAACATGTAGGTATTTACCTCAGCGTAAATTCAATTCCATAATATGTCTGTTCGCGTACTCAGTTTTGGGACAATGCATTGCAATGAATTTGCACGAACTTACACATTTTCCGTTCGTTTACTTTCTCGTGCACACAAAATTACACGAGTTTTGCATATGTAACAGCTTCCCCTCTCGCTTGCATTTACCCGAAGTTTTTAGTTACTGCTGATTCTTGCAAGGAAAATTGACAACTGTCATAGGAAAGTGCAATATTTCAAACGAAATAAAAATTAATTTAAAGTTAAATTGTGGAAGTTTTAAACTAATTAAAAATGTCAAATGACGATGGATTGACTATTCAATGTTCTCCCCGGACTTTTGAAAGAGTGAAACAAGGTAAATAAAACCGCAGAACAGATATCCGTTTATGAAGTTCTTGTTTACACAAGTCAATAAATTTAATTTCTACCGTAATTTATATTCCTTTTAAGTTGTCAAATCTGAATTTATATGATTTGATTTGATTTGATTTGATTTAGAACTTCCTCAATGCGAAGAAAAAAGCATTTGAGTTGATGCTGCCGTGAAGTTATTGCTATCAACAGTTGGAGACCTTCGGCCAAAAGTGGGCAAAAGCTTAAAATTAAAAAATAAGGCCAAGATGTGGAAGGAGATAAAAAAAAATGAGCACAGAAGGCTACAGCTTCACATCTTTGCAAATAGAAAATTAATATAGGGGTCTGGAGAGTACCTTCAAGAAGGCAAAGTCTCACAATAATAAGACGGGCAGAAATAAGGAGCCCTGTCGTTATGAAAAGTAACAATGTTTTTTTTTCATTAATTGTTTGTAATCAATTCTAAACAGGGAGTTGACGGATTTATTAAAAGAGAGACCATCAGTATTTCCAAAGTGCCTGGTTGGTAGTTCTCGCAATGAAGTATTGTCACAAAGGCAACTTGTTTCGAAAGCAATGGATACGGACCCTGAATATTCAGAGTTGCAGGCGTCAGGCTCAAGTATGTATAGTTATTTAACGCCCAGTAAATTTATTTACATTTGCAAATATGTGGTTATTTTGCTTATATTACTTTGACTTACAGCAGATATCGCGAACAAAGAGAAGATCAACTCCCAACCAGACTCGGTGAACTCTTCTTCTAAAAAGAGGAGAGCTAAGACTCATCCTACAAGAGAGAAAAGACCAGACCGGCAGCATCTTGAAAGCTCTGGATGAAGCTAGCAGGAGGAACGAAGATCTAATGACAGAAATAATAATAAATTCCAGATTTAGTTAATTTAAGAAATGAAGTGCAAACTTTTTTAATATTTAAATTTTATTTTATTTTATTTTAATTTATTTTAATTTTAAAAATGAAGTGAAAACATATTTAATATTTAAAAATATCACAAGCAATGAAATGAAATCATATTATATATTTTAATTTTCACAAATGTTATTATTTGCGCTCAGTTCAACCTCGACATATTGCTGTGTGAAATAGCCACTTGGCACTGATACATTTGCAAGCACACTGAATCTCGTAAGGCCTTCGCTGCAGAATTTGGAGCAAATTCAGTATGCACCAAATTATTTTCATTGTTTGCTTCCGTTTCTACAGGCTCTTCTGTAAAATCCAAATCAGATTCGCTTGCCAAATTATGAAGGACACAGCAAGCGCGTACGCAGTGGCACAGTTTATCCATCTCTTTCAGCTTGCAGTAGTAGAGTTGCCGAAATCTCTGCTTCAGCATCCCAAATGCATGCTCGATCACAACACGACAGGAACTAAGATTCCGGTTGTACGTCCTTTGCGCTGCAGTAAGATGTCCATTATCTCTATATGGTGTCAGCAAGTTATTTTGTAATGGATACGCAGAATCTCGCAGTATCCAGTGATCTAGTCAAATAGAAATTAAAAAATGCTAACACTTTTTATTTAATTTCTTTATATTACATTTGCAAAGACTTTCTTATTTTGGATATATAAAAGAATTTTGAAATACTCTGCAGTCATGTGCAGATCCTGGGTACCCCACGAAAATATTTATGAATTTTCTGTTTTCATCACATATACCCTGGAGGATTATACTTGTTTGCCCTTTTCGGTCTATGTAATCATCCTTCGCTTCGCTTGGAGGATCTATGATGTGAGTCCCATCGATAGCACCTACAGACACACAGGATTAATATGATTATTCAAAATGTCATGAATCAAGACAGCTAATTATGTTAGTTACCAATAATTTTCAGGAATCCGGATTTACTTCGAAAATATTCTCCTGTTTTGTTCATTTTGTTGCTATTTGGCCATGTAATAGCCTCTTCCGCGAGATCGCTTAGGAATTTCGTCACACGGATTATTATTTCAGTTACAGTGGAAAGAGACACATCAAAACGATCATGGCCAGTGTATCATAGGAAAATAAGTATATGTTTCCCTCCAGACAGCCTTTTATCAGCGCGAAGGCGAACATATCCATTACTTTTTTCAAATCGGTTTGACAACTTATCAAATATTTCCCGTTTGACTCGAAAGTGCCTTATGAATTCTTCACTTGTGTAGGTTGGGACGACTTCCTCATTATAATTTTTTATGCTCTTCCTCTCCCTCTTTGTTGGAGGGACCAATTTCAACAACATCTCAACCTCATCATCATCATCCCTTAAGTAATTAACTATTTTATTAAAATTTTCTTTTCCCGACTTTTCTTCCTCAGTGGTTAACAGAGTCGCTAACAACTTTTGTTTTTTGTCCATGGCAATGTTTTTTCTTTTTCTTTTTAAATCTATTCCACCAAAACTAAACAAAACACAATTCTCAATTCCAATTGTAAGTTTATTAAACCAAAACTAAACAAAACTCATTTCTCAAATGACATTTCTCTCTTCTTCTTGTTTTTCACAAAGATACATGAAAAGCGTTCATTTACTTTTTCATGCATTTTACATTCTTCCCCCACCATACGAGTAAGTTTTCACCCAGAAAGTTTTTGCACGAGAAGTACGTGAACAGACCTAATGTATAACATTAATGTTATGTTTTACTAAAGTGTCGTCAATTGATAATACCAAAAATATTTTCACACCAATTAATAAAACTGCCTTTCAAAACTCGCCTAGCAAGAGAACGTATAAATAGTACTATCTCGTCTATAGCAATGCTGGGATCAATGCAGTCTTTTTGAAAATATAAATTCAAGCAGCTAATGGTTTTCAATTTAGGGTTTCAAAATAACAGAGTGATTTTATTTCTCTTATTTTTATACATTTTTGAAAGTAAGACAGCAGTATGACATTTTTCGTCTAAAGCAGAAATTGCGAAGAAAGTTTCCAGCTCCACATATTGATCCAAAATTCGATCAGCGGCTTGAAATCTTGATAACCAACGTGTCCGACTGAGATGTATTAATTTTCAAAATGTTATAACTTGATTGATGGCCTCCCCGATGTGTTTATATTTTGCAACTCTTAGAGGACTATTGGAAAACCAATGACAAGTTTCCCTAAATAGAAAATCAATTTCGTCAGAAAAAATTTCGGAAGCCTTTGATGCACATGGGCTTAAACTGTGGCAAACGCATTTACATAAAACAATATTTGGATTATTTCTACTTAACATTGTGAATATGGAATTATTTCTCCCACATAGGTTACTTACCCCATCGGTACCTAATCCAATTATTTTTCTTGGATCCAAATTAACAGATTTCATATAATGGAGAACAATCTTACTACAACATATTCAAATTTAATATATCAGATCAAAAGCAATATACATTTCTGAGTATATTTCTTTTTGATTGACTCAAATCCGTCAAAAAATTACAAAGTTATTGAAGCTTAAAGCAACGGAAATTGAAATCGGCCGCGGCCAGCGAATCTGGTGATGACGTCACGATACACAATACGTACGATGCCAGTCTACACAATATAATATTTATATGACGACCTTTCACGAAATAAATCCAAAACAAAATCCAATCCCGAGCGCTTTCTATCACGGCGGCGCAGCGACTACACTTGCGCTGCGCTGTATCGTGACGTCATCAGCCGATCGTTCATGTTAGAAGAGCCACTGACTTATAACAATGGACTGAGCGTATTGCCATTTTCCTATAGGAAAGCATGGTACACGTTTTACAGTTCTCTCTTTCGCCCTATGGCAGAGTTGGAGCTACCAACACAAAATATTATTCACTGAACGTTTACTTATGCCATTTCATGTTTTTATGTTGGCGGCAGATGAAATCACCGCAGAAAGAATAAGGTAAAGATAGTGTTTACCATGCGTCGTCTCTGTTGCCATACGCAGGATTCAGTTAAGAAAATTAAAGTCAGAATTAGTTTAAATTCTTATAAGAGTGCTTATAAGCAATTAAAATATCACTTGGACAAAAGAAAATGATTTTTTTAATTTAATTCGATTCTCGGAAGTAAAATTTCATCTGATTGGTTGAGTTTTAGATATTTTTATGTAGTAAACTTTTAAAGGGTGCCCTAACGGTGATATATAGAAACACAATATTTTTCGTGCCACATGAAATAGCAAATCGCTCAGTCCATTGTTATAAGTCAGTGGTTAGAGCGCGTTTTTGAGAATGCGGCACTAAAATCGCTGTAACTTCGTCCTTTTTTATCCGATTTCAATAATTCTTTAACTGAATTAATTGCTTTTTTTTTGTGACTATGATTCTACATAATTAACTCAAATAGTCGTTGGTCTTCATTACAGATAGAATTATACAAATGCTGAGATGTTGTTTCTTCCACGGGAATTAGGGAAAAAACTGAGTTATTATAGTATTTTTATCAGCAGAGTAGTATATCAGCTATTATTTCCTCCAATAACACAGGTGCTATGACATATTTTATAATACTAGTGCATTTCGTACGGTGCACTTGAAAATGAATCTTATCTCTAACTTGAGGTTGACTAACGTCGTTGCAAAGATCCACCAAATGATCCACACTCCTTATGACCGTGTGTGTGCATGGCAATATAAAAAGCAATTTTTATTTCTTTTGCTTTTTTATTGTTCAGCATCAAGTTATTAAATCCTAGTTAATAGATAATGCTTTAATTTTTTTTATTGTAAACAAAAAGTATTTACACAGAATGTCCAATGTGGGCTATTTTTGTAAGACAGCCGCGTTTTTTTTATGTTTTGGTGAACTTTTATCCCTTTTTAAATCACTCTTGTGCGGGCGTAATTTTTTTTAATTCGCTCCTATACCTAGTAAGGCAGCCTACAGTTTCCAAATTTTTAAAATGCACATCACAATTTATATCTTCATACCTTGGAATTCAGTTTCATTTTCCCATGTGGAAATATATTTGCACTTTTTTGTTGCCATATAATTATTATTGAGGTTTAAAGTCTTTTAAAAATCCGAACGTTAGTTAGTATTCGGTTAACGAAGAAGAAAAATGCAAATTGCCAATGCCACAATGCCACATGTCTTACTGAGAATTAAATGCCTACATAGATATATGGATAGAAGTTAGTGCAAACCAAAGCAATAAACTGAATATGTGGATAGGGTTGACATGAAGAAGTTCACTTCAAAGTTTGCGTGGAAAATAAGTGTTTTACTAAAAATATGAGAAAAAGTATTTAAACAGAGAAAAGCGACAAAGTCGCCAAAGCGTCTTGATGTATAGGAAAGCGCTTTGGCGAATCCCTTGAAAAAGAAGCGCCGGAGTATATGCATAAATCGCCAATTTGGCGCAAAAACACCAAGCCAACTCTGCACTGTAGTGTATGCGGTCGGAACAAATTATGTCTGCCGTCTTGCATGATTGGTTGGTGTGGGGGCGGTTGTTGGGGTAAACATTAATGCAAGATTTACTTCTTTTAATAGTTGGATAAGCGTACACAATTACAAACTTTAGCTAAATTAGAAAAACAACGCTTAAACAGCTATCACTAAAGGCCACAACCAAAACATATTTTGCACTTTTTTGGTTTTCATTAAAAAATTCCAAATTTTAACAAAAAATGTACTCGAAAATATTGTTTCGCACATCAGAAATGTTTTAATTATGATGAAGAAGGTACCTATTTATCGAGGTAAAAATTGCATTACAATTGGATTAAAATTGAAAGCAGGGAAAATGTACGGCATACCAAGGAGAAGATTAGTAATTAATTAATGCAAATCGATGATAAAATGCAAGTGCACAGTGAAATTTCAAATTACCGCAATAAATTTAGTTCATGGAATGCAAAGAACGACGGTGCTGTGTACTTAAGTAGAGCGAAGGAACCAATAATTGCAAGAACTCTGAGCGGTTTCCGCTTCTTTGCCTAGTCGTGAAATATGAATATAAATATAAATATCGGGATTCAAACTAACCCGGGAAATAGTCGAGATAGTACAGCTTGCATGCAAGCCTCCCTTCCAACGCGATTTTTAACTTGACAGCAGAAGGCAGTTCGGTTGATGTCTTATCATCTTGTATGCAAGTTCATTTAAAAAATGTCACTGCGGCGTAAAGTCAGGCGTATATTGGAAAATTATGGCAATAAAGGAAGTACCAAAATGATATAAACCCAAGAAAAGTTAAGAGGAAGGTGTTGGTAAATGATGTATGCAAATGATCCCAGAAAATCTCATTTTCCCAGAATACATTTATAAAATTCTCTCGGGCTTTTCATTTCCGCCATCTTGAAAACTGCATAATGTCAGCTGAAAGCTGAACACGTGCAAGAAGTATGGCAGTGTGGGTCGCATGCAAGCTGTACTATTACGTGTAACCCCCGGGTAAGAGCAACAAATTTGTTGTATGGTATAAATCGCAAGATATTGAAACGATTAATGTATTTACCGCCCCCCCCCCCCCCCTCCCACACATTCTAACACACAATCAATCCCGCAAGATGGCAGACAGAATTTATTCGGACCGTCTACAGCGAACAATAATGGAAACAAATTCTGAAAAAATATGGTCGATTACAATTCTAAGAAATAAATCAATTCTTTCCTATATTGAAAACAATTGAAAAGGGTGCCTACTTTGAAACACCGGGTTTTAATTCCAATTGCATTTAAAACTCAAATCCGAAAACAATTACATGCGACGCTTCAAGGTATAGTTAGGATGAAATCAATAGCACCCTCATACTTATATTGGAATCACGAAATTGAGGCATTAGAAAAGGCTGTGAGATATGTGCTAAAATATACCATGGCCCCCATCGAACAAACCATGGGAAAGAGTCCATTTAGATTATTTGGGTCCATTTAAGGGTAAAATGTTTTTGCTAACAATAGATGCATATTTAAAATGGCCGGAAGATTTTGAAGTTCCAAAGGCCGACGCGTATAACACAGTAAGGAAACTCAGACGGCCTTTCAGTTGTTTTGGCATTCCCAACTAATTGTGTCAGATAATGACGTTCAAGTTGTGACTGAGCTAGATTCGACTTTCTGCGTCCCATATCAAGACAAAGTTCTAATGATAGAACACAAGCTATTATTAAAAATAGGTAACGAAAGCAAATAGAAAAGTATCGGGAAAAGACACAAAACAATTTTAAAGTAGACGATAATACCTGGACACTCATTTATAAGAGGCAAAATAAATCCTGAATGGCCGGAATCGTAAAAAAGATTTTAGGCAAAACGACCTATTTAGCGGAAGTTTAAGGGAAATTAAGATGCCAACGGCGGCATATAGTTTTACCGGAAATGTTCCACGCGCAATTCTACTGTGGTTAGAGCAAGAGCGTAACTTGGAACTAAGTAAGAAGGGAGTAGATGAAGCAAACGAGCAAGACAAGGGTGAAACAAGTAACGGTAACGGAGAAACCTAATATTGACGGTTCAGATAAGCAATCGCTGGAGCCTGCATCAGCGCAAGAGAGAAATTGCGGACACTATCAGTGAAAACTCAAGAAGAAGAAATGAGGGTTTGGAACATGGCGAAAGCACTCGTTCTCACAAGCAGCCCTACCACACTAGGGGATTAGGTTCTTTGCTATAAAACCTATTTTTCTGGTCAAACTGAATTATCTTAATTTTGATGAAGAACAGAAAGTAGTTGTTAACTCAATTAAATAACTGGTAAGATATATTCTTAATGGATTAATAGATAGAATCTATCTATTAATTAAAATAATTTGAAATAACATGAGCTAAAATTAAAATACATGTAAAATAATTATAAAGAAGTGAATATACAAAACTATAATAATATAACTCATACCATATTAAAATTTATGTTGCACTTGAACGGATGTATACTACTGATAAAAAAAAATGAGCAGCCACAGTTTTTTAAAATTTTAAAGTGGATCAGGGCGTTAAAATAAATGCTGGTAATTATACAATGTTTTGTAAGATAATAGCATCGGTTGTATTTCTATTCTGAAAACAAAAGTAATTATGTTGCTGGCGTTATGAAAAAATAACACAACAAAGTTTTTGTGACGACTTTCAGTTTATTGAATAGTTTATTCTCCATTTTTTTTTTTTTTACATCTACTCGAATTCATACAACCAACAAATCATTATCGACGTTGTTTGTGAAGGGGGGATATTGGAACAGTATCAATCTTTCCACATTGCTGTGTAAATCAGTACAATTTCCCAATATCTGTGTTCAGATTCTTCGAGATACTATGTTGGGATTCGCATAAACTGAAAAAAAGTTAGAAGGTATTCACCTTTGATGATTAATTGCTGGGGGCTTCTAATGTGTGTACTTCGTGTTGCCTCCTATAGTCCTGTCGAGAAACTGACATCTTTTTGAATTTGCAACGCCTTTTTATAATACCTTTTTTGTGTCATGCTTGCTGTGATTTTGCCAGATTCCACATGCTAAGTGAAACTGTTTATTCTTGTCTACTATGTTTTTTTACTAATTTCCACATGCAAAGTGATTAGTAAGATGTCTAACTCAACTTTTACTAATTTCCACATACGAGGTGATTAGTAAAACATAAATTGTAAAATTGGTCCGAGTTCTCGCATTAGCTGCTGAAACAACAATCATTTTTGGAAGAAGGTTTAATAACAGCTTTGGAACGCATTTAGAATAGAAATGAACATATATTTCAACAGAATAATGCACCATATCATACGGTCCGGAAGACTAAAGCCCTGTTGAAAATCTCTGGGACCATATCAATAGGAAAATTCACAAAATTCATGTTCGCTATATTCACGAACCTTGAACAGCTGTCGAAAAGGCTTGGAACGAAATCCACCAAGTTTAATTGAAAATCTAATATAGTCTATTCCAAGAAGACATAATAAAAAATAATGAAGGACATATAAAAGCTAAGATTATATATGTTCTTGTTTGATTTCAAAATTTTAAGTGACCAATTTCTTTATATTAGAACTTAATGCCATTTGTTACCGTAATTAAACGATTCTTGAAATATTTTCCTCTGCTTACTTTTTGTTTATCAATAGTGTACATTAAAATAGATACGGAGGATGTGTTATATTCTAGGGTACACACTCGACCTAAGTTTAACATGACATTACATTCCATATAATCTCATAGACAGAGGGCATTTATTAATAACTGAGATACGTTGTCAATTGAAGATGCCTGGAGTTTTTCGGTATACTGCCAACACGTGTGAGAAATAAAATCAGATGAATAAAAGTGAGTTTAATTTAATGGAACGTAAATCCGTCCCGAAATACATTGCACATCACAAAAGCAACCAGTCTTTAGTGGGGAGTCTAGTTCCTCCGAGTATAAGAAGATCCTAGCAAAGGTAAAGTCGGCTTTAAGTATATTGTCAAGCTAAAAAGAAGGCGCAAGGGAAGTAAAGGAAATGTATTAGCGTGGAGTTGATCTTAGCTTCGGGTTCTCTGCAGATAAAGGTCGAAGGAGATAAAGCCGATAGTGAGAACTGAGTTGTGCACATTTTATGACGAGCAGATCTTATAAATTTACAAGGTATTGTACTGACCTATGTATATTACGGTTAAAATATTTTTAGCTCGGATTATTTTCCTTATATTAGTGTATGAAGTTTTGCATTGCATTCGTCAGCCACCACCCACAATCTTACAGCTGATTGTATTACTGTATTGTTAAATTTCAATAATATTCAAACAGACGGAGCCAAGAGGGATGTAATAAGAGTTTATTTATTTATTTATTTCAATCTACGGAATAAATCCTACAGATTACAAGAAATCTACACAAACATAAGTATGTATGTATATACTATTGAATCCAGAATTAATCAAAAGTTATTTTAAATTCTAAACTATATTACAAATTTAAAAAGTTTAATCGGAAAAATTCTAAACTAATATTCTTAAATCCCTCTCTAGATAAATGAAAATCATATAATGAATCAAACAAGTTGAAATTAGCAATAGCATGTTCACAATATCCAAAGTTCGATCTATGAAACGATACAACCAATCTAAGACGAATATTTTTTTGAAGCATAATATAGAAGGAAATTAAAAATAGCAATTCCGAACATGAAATCCTACAACTAAGTACATCATGGACCAACATTATTGAACTCATGACTCTTCTAGAGTGTAAGGAATGCAATCCCAATGAAAGACAACGTTACTTATAATCCAACGTAAGATTCCTAGTTTAGATACAGCAAAACGTGTAAATTTTCTTTGAGTCCGCTCAGCACGTCTTATATGAGTTATTTGTGTATGCATCCATAAAACGGATTATAAATACGTACTAGTGGAAAATACAAAGATTTTATTGTTAAGAGATCTTGAAATCACCTCTCTGCTTCTTCAAAAATCCTAGCATCTGAAAAGCTTTAGTCGATATGCTCTTTAAGAGATATCATCCTATCGAACATTACACCAAGATCAGTTATATTTTCAATAATAATATTTCTGACACAATAACGGAAGGATATAGGATGTGCCAAATGGTAAAAAGACATTGCTTTGCATTTTGTGGCATTTAGTTCGAATAAATTTGTCATTGTCAAATTCTGTTGAAGCTCCATTCTAAAGGTCTTTATAATCATTAAAAGGTTTGAATCATCTGGAAAATGAAGGAAGTTAGCAAATGTAAACGGCCAACTACGTATTATCCAATCCATCAAACAAGAAAGAGTGAAATCCTAGTGTATTATTAATCTTATCAAGGGTTTTCCTGAAATCCGTATAGATCACATCTACCTGTTTACCTGACTGAATAGCATTGATCACTTTATTAAAAAAAGTTAACCGAATAGACCTTTTTTTCTAGCAATACGAGACCGACGAAACACATTGAAATATATCTTTATCAACATATTCGCCAAAATTTACGATTTTTTTTTCATCCTTGAATTGTTTTTAGGGGCCCAATTAAAAAAATAAATGTTTATAATCTTTGACAATCAAAATATGTGCGCGTTACAAGGACCTAACCAAGGCATATAGAATTAACTACTCCCATTAAAATTTTGGCACATGTTCTGTGACGTGATTTCGTGACTAATGTATATACATTTCTATAGGAAAGCCAGAGAGAGCGCAGAGAGTAATGTGATCTCTGTACCGTGCTTTCCTATACATTTTCACGATATTTCGTTACTAATGGCCGTAGTTCGTAATGGGAATCCTTTGTATTATAATATATATATATATATAATTCCTATGTCACGCGTCGTTTTCGAGTAAAAGGTCTGTGACAGACGACGGACGGATAAGGGTTCCTTTTTTTTTTTTTTGTTTTACGGAACCCTAAAGATGACAGATTTAAGTATGTAAGCTTAAGTATGTACAGGGTGTCCGAAAATCATGTACTCTAGCATATAACAATAACATCTTTGCAGTGCCTCCTGATCAACGTATGTACCGGGCCCCTGCTCAAACCACCCGTTCGTTCTTGTTTTAAAAGAGTTACTAAAATTCTAAGTTACTGTTAATCTTGTCAAGGACATCGCAGGTAAACATTTATAAGATTTTATTTGAATTTATTTATTTATTGAAATACAGTTGGCATTCCAACGTTACATTATTTTTTTACATCTGTAAATAAGTGTTGGATTTATGAATTATTATCACGACCGTAGATGGGTAAAAATGTGCCTTCTACACATGAGGAAAATCAATCCGAACTAATCAAACCAACTCTTCTCATTCTCATTTCTCGATATTACCGGATTTTTCATCCCGTATAATAGAGTTTTTCCCGAATAATGGAGAGAAATCAAAATATCGTCGGAAATATAATTCATCCCGGATAATAGAGTTTCCGGTTAATCGAATCACGAATAATCGAATTTCGACTGTAGTACTTATCCCAAATAGACGGACGAAAATTTTTCCAGCACAATTCATTCAATAGCAGTACGTCCATAAAGCAATTTTTCCATGAACAATTATGCGATCCACTTCTTATCTACAATAATTAATTCAAAACAATTAATCTTATGTCAAACGAATATTTACATAAATATTTACAATTTTTGTAAAACAAAATGATGATGACATAGATTCAAAAGCGAAAGTAATAAAGTAAATTAAATCCTCCCACATTCGGTATATCGAGAGTGAAATGAAATAACGAAACAAATTACTTGCATAAAGTGGTTGATGATATTCATTGTATATTATTCTGTTCGTCCAATCCATGTACTTCCATTTTTTCATGGGGACGAGCCTTTGTGAAAAAATTGCGATATTACTAGCTAATTATTTTATTGAACTTATCAAAATCTCATTAGGCTCTAAACTGTATTCGTATTTTCTCAATTTTTTTCCTTGTTGCATTTGTAACGAGCAGAATTCTAACTATTTTAGGTAGACTATAATATTTAAAATTTTATATACCACAAATTTGATAGAATCAACACAGATTCATAAAATTTATTTAAAAGAAAAACCTTCATTATGATGTTTACAGAATATTGGACGAATTATGCGCTATGTATAAATTGCCGTTATCCCAATTAACTGAGGGCAAATTATTTAATGGGTGACTTATTAGTAGATATACACATGTATTTCATGTAAGAATTTAACGTGAACCAATTGTCAATAGACAAATTTTCCGGATACAAAAGTATGTGGCTAGTAATCAATATATTTTGTTAGGTTTTTCAGCTGCTGTTCAACTACATCATAATATTAGAAATAACCGAAATCACTCAATTACAAAACAAATTTCTGGTTAGTTACTCGCAATTAGAGCCTGATGGTGATGTAATATCTACAAGTTAATTGACTTAATGTTAATTACATGGAAATTAGTGTGTTGGCACTCATTTTGAAATATTTGCTTAATTATCTCACTTCAAATAGCACACAATTTAGATATTTGTATGTATGCATGAATGTCTTCAAATTAATCACTTTGTGTTTGCAGAAGCACAACAATCAAAAGCTCGGGTGATAGATACCATTATGCGAGCACCCGTATATTTAAGATAATCCCTTGATTTCCTTCATATCTAATATAAATACGATTTTCTATAATATCAAAGTGTGCATTAGCTCGAGATTTATTAACGAAATGAAACAAATAATTTTGTTTTTGTTTTTTTCTTATTTCTGAGAAAATTTTAAATTAAATAAAAATATTAGTGCCGAAGTTTTCTACTATTTAAATAAGAACTCAATTGGAAAAAAAATAAAACAAAATTTAAAGCTGTGTAAATATTCCACTGTAGGCAAAAGTCTTTTGGAAAGTATCCAGACAGGCGACCCCTTATGAACGAACGTAGAATAGTTCGGAAGTTGACCGCAATTGCGGCAGTTACTTCCGTGTGGAAATATATGGAATAAAGCAACCACTTGTACTGTTCTACTCTACCTCACCCCAAAATTTACTACCCCTAAGATAAGATTTCTTGGGTTTAATTTAATTTTTGAAATAATGAACATATTATTCTTCTTATTATTCAGCAACTAGAATTGATTGATTAGCGGAGTTACACTCAAACGCTGTCCTCCTTATGTTTTCTCTATAAAAATTTGATGTCAACCATTTTGCTATTGTTTTGAGCTAGTGCTCCGTGATGCTATTAGAGATGGTCTTTTTTGTTTAAATATTGGCCTTACTTCTCCATCAATTAGTGATTCTGTTCTTGAGTACTAACGCTGTAAGCTGCGAATTGGAGAAATTTGTACGAACGTAAAGTTCAAACTACGGACGGTAATTATTATAATCAGATCGAAAAAAGTCTTGAGATAATAACTATTTTTAATCTTTATTATTTTAATCAAATATAATAATTATTACATGATTTTTATTATTTAAGCGAATAAATAAAATACGCTAAACAAATAAAAAAAATATATATAAATATAAATAAATAAAATATGCTGCTAGTAAATATTTTTTAAAAATGGACTACAAATATGTGTTAGTATAGGTTGATTTCGATACATCAATAAAAATTATTATTAGAATTTAATTAAAATTCCACACACACACACTAACGTGTTGAAAGGCATTATCTCCATTAAAGTTAACACTCGAGTAATGCAATAATAAAATCCTTAATTAAATTTTCGTAAATTTTATTGATGATCATATCCACCAAATACGTATAATAATGTTTATTTTTATTTATTCACTTAAATAACTAAATTCATTAAATAATTCTTATTGTTACTATAAATAAAATTTTTTGTTTTTATTACAAAAAAAAAAAAAAAAAAATAATCGAAATCAAAACTTATAATTATCTTTGACTATAACAAACAAAATTTAACCATTAATTATTATTTATGATCTAACAAATAATAATCCAAAGTAATGATTTTAAAAGGATTTAATACATTTTATTAATAATATCAATTAGATCAAATTCTGCTGGTTCTTCTCTGCGATTTGTTAAACTTATCTTACCAGGAATTGCTCTTCTTATATTATTAACGCGTGCCTAATGAAATCTTTCTATGCTATTTTATCACAGACAACAGAAGCCATCCTAAATGGAGAGTACAAAAAGAATTTAGCGATTGCCTGTCAATAAGCCTCTTATGCTTCCTGGCGGCTTTCGAAAAACTATTTTGTCCCCAAACATTAGACTATCTTCAGACAGCCTCGCTAATGATAGTATGGTAATCTGGCTTCCGAAGAGGTCACAGTTATGAGGAAGCTTTACTTAAAGTAACACCGGATATTCGTATACGTATAAAGAGGCGGTGGCAGATATTTTTAAGGACTGAGTTTAACAAAAATGGTAAAGAATAACAATAAAAACCATTTTTAATTCAATCATTCATCAGAACATAAAGGGTTTTCCAATAAGAGATGTTATTTTAATTGGCCCGCTATTTCGGTAGACGTTACTTTTGGAGCTGTAATTTTTTGACATTTGACAAGTAGAAACTACGCCATTAATAATATTGGAACGATACACGATTCAACAACGCATTCAAATTATTACAATTCACTATAAAAAAGGTGAAAATGTGGCAGAGACGGTTCGTAAACCTCGAACATTTTTGGGTAGTCGTGAAGCAACTTGTCGGACCGCAATACAGAAATTGGTAAAAAAATTCGGGCTGTCGGGACAAGTTAGTGATGTGAAGGATAAAACCCCTGCACGTTGCTCAAGAACAGCCGAGAATATTGCTGCTGTAGCCGAAAGTGTTGAAGAAAACCCAGGTTTGTCCATTCCTCGTCGTTCTTTGGAATTAGGCATTCCACAAACGTCATTACACCGTATTTTGCATAAATATTTGTGTCTTAAGGCTTATAAAGTTCAGTTAACACAAGAACTCAAGCCGGCCGATCATCAACAACGTCGAGTCTTTGCTGATTGGGTCCTTGAAATGCATGAAAATGATCCGGAATTCCATCGAAAACTCATCTTGAGTGATGAGGCCCATTTCCACCTGGATGGCTTCGTCAACAAGCAAAATTGTCGCATCTGGGGCTCGGAAAACCCAAGAGTTATTATTGAAAAGCCTCTCTATCCTCAACGTGTAACTGTTTGGTGCGGTTTATGGTCCCGCGGGGTCATTGGACCTTACTTTTTCGAAAATGAGGCTGGAGCAACAGTTACGGTGAATGGATTGTGCTATCGACAGATGATTAATGATTTTTTATGGCCGGAATTGGATGGTATTGATCTGGACAACGTTTACTTTCAACAAGAGGGCGCTACGTGCCATACAAGCAACGAAACCATTGATCATTTACGGGAAAAGTTTCCGGGCCGTGTTATCTCTCGAAGAGGTGATCTCAATTGGCCACCGAGATCTTGTGACTTGACACCTTGCGACTTCTTCCTTTGGGGCCACGTGCAAGAGAAGGTCTACGCCAACAGCCCAGCGTCGATTCAAGACCTCAAAGATGGAATTCGTGAGGCTATCGAGGACATAGGGCAGCCACTTTGCGATTTGGTTATGGAAAATTTCATGAAAAGGATATGGTCCTGTAGGCGTGGTCGTGGTGGTCGTTTGGCTGATGTTATTTTCCGTTACTAACGGCATACCTTCCTCTTTATAATGAAAGAAAGATCCGATCATTTATCTCAAAAAATGGCATTTTTCTTTGAATATCAAAATAACACCGCTTATTCGAAAACCCTTTATATTAATAAATTTACATTCAATACATATGGTCATATTTAAAAATTCCATTTCACATAATGTATAAATTAATATTATATAGCAGCGAGGATGATGGTTTGGAACCGTAATAGCATCTCAGAATCAGGAAGCAAAACAAAGTACACATGCGACATGGGTTGTATAATACTTAAATTAAAATATAGTTTAGCACAACTATTTTAATGATAATAGCATCTTTTCCCACAACTGTTTGATTCTTAAATGTCCTTCGAAAGCCGTAGGAAGCTCCTTGTTTTGTTTAACTTAAAGGAGGATGAGGATATATATAATTTTGTTCTTGTTTGTCCAATATTATCGGAATTTCACAGAATAACACTTAAAGTAAGTTATCTGACAGTAGAAGAAACCATTGAAATTTTGAGCGGAAAAAAAAACTAAGAGATCATTTATATTTACCTAAATAGTGTCTGTCGGGACAGGGGTTTTCCTCTGGTATAAATTTTATATTATGGATATATAGGAAAGTCGAACTGTTAAGTCTATTATTCGGTTGAAACTCTCAATGACTGTATTTCTGTTATTTTTGGTCTCATCCGATATCATATATAGTGAAAACGGATGAGACGTAAACGTACATATATTCTTGGTTGCTCTGTAGATATTTACCTTACCAGTAGACTATTAATACTGACCCACAAGTTTCTTATTACCAAAGAGTCTTAAATATTATTGGAATTGCCTCGAGTCAAAGGCGGATCAACGTCCTCAAAGCCGTAGGTCCTGATCATTTCTCGCCCCTGTTAATGAAAAGTTGTGCCTCATCGTTGACTAAGCCTCGGCGCAAACTATTCTATTTGTTTTATTCGGCAGGAAAATTTCCAACTGCTTCGAAACTAGCTCACATTCAGACTATTTTCAAAGAAAGGAGAGGGTAGCGATCCGTCAAATTATCGACAAATTGCAATCACTTCGATTCTTTCAAAGGAATTCGTATCAAGTAAATGAAGTACCTACAAACCAATCAACTCCTCAACGATGGCCAATATGGCTTCCGGACTAGACGTTCATCTGGAGAATTGCTGCCTTTTCTTGTGGAACGTCGGTGAGTCAAAAATCCTGGCCCTTCTTATTCCAAAGGTCTTTGATAAAGTGTGGTATTCAGTCCTTTTAGTCAAACTTAAAGAGTTTGATCACTCCCCTCATCTTCTAATATGGATTGAATCCATATTGTATGTTTCATCAGATCCTCATCCTATTTATGTCTGTGTGTCGCAGGGCTCCTTCATCACTTGATATATCTTCCTAAATTTAATTATTAATTATCTGCTTTTCCTTACTTTTAATCCCATCCATTGCTTTCCCGATGACAGTACCCTCGATATTGCTTACTCCTTTGAAACTCTTGCTGACTCCTTACCTATCAAACGACAATGCATGATTAGATAACTGAATAACGACCTAGACAATATCCTCACTTGGGGCAAAGTGAATCGCAATGAATGCAATACAAAGTCCCAAAGCTGTCTTTATCCAACAGTCTTGGATTTCTAAAAAGGTGTAAGGAATAATTTAGTTCATCGAATCTAGCTTTGATCTCCAAGTCCTACATCAAACCTAGAATGGAACACAGTTCCCGAATCTGGGCAGTTTCCCTAATCCTGTACCTATCTCCTTCATTCCATGCTGTTCTTTTCATCATAGGGTATGCCCTGAGTTTGGCTTAATAAAATATAAAATAGAAAAAAAAAAGGATCTGGTAGCACAGGCGATGTGACAATAACTTCTCATATCCACTCAATCGAACACCGCCGCAATTTTGGATGCCTTTGGCTCCTTTATCGCTACAAGCATGGCCAATGTTCTAATGAAATATCTAGTCCCATCGCTTGTAAAATGATTCCTGTACGCAATAATCACGTTGCAAAACCGCGCACATATATTACCCTTTAAATTACTTTTGGCTGAATAGTGAAATTCCGTGATGCTTTTTTATCGCAAACTGTGCGAATGTGCAACAGTCTACCATCATCAGTCTTTCCGGCATACAATCTGCGGAAGTGTAAGGCTGACATACATCAGCATTTCCACAACATTCCCTATCACCTTCCTATCATGCTATGCTTTGCATCATAGTGTATCCCCTGAGGTTTGTTTGATAATAGAAAAAAAAATAAGTCAAACTTTCTTACTTGTCCATGAAGATTATGTACAAGGGATGTATTGCATCTGTTCTGTAACTGCTATTTTAAATAGAGGTAAAGTGGGTAACGGTTTAATTCCTGTATTTTTTAAAGTTAAAATTCGTGTACAATTCGTGAATTTGAACAGAATATTTTTCCCTGTTTTTTCTAACTAAGAGAGATGATTTGGAAATTTTACACTTCCACTATTTACAAATCAAAACAAAATAAAGAATTTAATTAATATTTAATTAATTTGATTTAAAAATTCTTCTTATAACATACTGTATGCTGTTCTAACAGATATTAGCTTATTCACATTAATTACATTTCAATTATCTCCCTTTTATTAACTTCATTCCACACAAAACTGATCACCTTGGAGCACGGCCCTATCCGATTTGGCAGAATCTTTCAGTGTATGTATAGAGAATGAAAAAAGCTTATCCATCTCTTTTTGTTTCATCCAATAATAAAAACCCCCAGCTAAGAGTGCTAGTAATTTTGTGATTTTACAATAAAACGTCATTTGCAAGAAATCATGTCTCGAGAATGGACCAACCGATTTTTGTGGTCCATAAGGCAAGGTACCTTAATACCAGAGCCGTAAATAGTACTACGGCTTTGTTAATACCTTATACTAATTATAAACACATATAGCAATACCAAAGGAAAAGAATATTTTCTTTCTTAATAATAATATTCATTAAAAAAAAAATATTAATTATTATATACAATTGTGGACCTCTAGCACAATTTCGTTGGTGTTTGGCTTCCGTTTGAAAATATGAATTTTGAAAATTAGGTACCATATACCTAAAGCAACGCAGTATTGAAGCACTACATTTAGGAGAATATGTATTTTTTTCTCTGCTGGGGACTAGCAAAAATAGCGGTGGTGGTCAACTTGGGTTCAATGTATGTGTCTACGGAGGATGTAAACTCAGCATTGGCCAAAGCTAAGTGCAGCCACTCTTCTGGTCCTGACAACATTCCAGCGATATTTCTAAGTCAATGCCGTGATCCTATTTCGATGCCTCTTTCATATGTTTTTAATTTGTCGTTATCCTCGGGACTGTTCCTCAATGAGTGGAAAATTTCATTCGTTCGTCCTATACATAAAGCGGGTGCTAAAAACTGTGCCAGTAATTACCGTCCTATTTGTAAAATCTCTGCAATTCCGAAGCTATTTGAAAGTATTATCTCTGAAAGAATTTCTTTTCTAGTTAAGGAGTACATTTCTATTCACCAACATGGGTTTGTAAAAGGACGCTCTACAGCAACCAATTTAGTTTCCTATGTCAACTTTTGCTTAAATGTCCTAGAACAAGGTAGTCAGGTTGTAATACTATATACTGATTTCGCTAAGGCATTTGATAAGGTCAATATTCGCCTGCTTTTATACAAACTTGAGGCGTTTGGATTCCATTCTGCTCTTCTTGCATGGTTCGCTTCCTACTTGACTAATCGTATACAAATTATCAAAATTAATGATGTGTACTCTCGACCGATTTTGGTACATTCCGGTGTGCCTCAGGGGAGCCATCTAGGGCCCCTTCTTTTTATTATATTTATCAACGATGTCTTTAACATCTTTTAATTTTCCTCTGTTCTAGGTTTTGCTGATGATCTAAAAATTTTCATGGAAATTGTTGATATGTCTCAAGTATCCAATTTCAAATCAGAAGTCGATATATTTGCGAAATGGTGTCATCTTAATCATTTGTTGATAAATTCTTCTAAATGTAAACACTTTATGGCTACTAAAAAAGTAACACCAATTAATTCTGAAGTGTCTATCGATGGGATTAATATTCCTAAATGTAGTATAGTTTCGGACCTTGGGGTTATTCTAGATAGTAAATTTACTTTCTCCTACCACATTGATTATGTAGTAAGTCAAGCTAATTCTCGGCTTGGTTTTGTTAAACGTCGGGCTAATGAATTCTCTGATTCATACACGCTTAAGGCATTATTTTCAGCTTTCGTTAGGCCTATTTTGGAATATTGCACGGTTGTATGGGATCCGTACTATGTAACGCATTCTAACAGAATTGAAAATGTGCAACGGAGATTTACCAGGTTTGCTCTTAGGAGACTTAACTGGACCGGTGATTTACCTCCTTATGATGCCAGATGCCAGTTGATTGGCTTACAGAAACTGTCTCTCAGACGTAAAATTTATAATACTGTGTTTATTAGAGATGTTATTGAAAACAGGATTATTTCTCCTGATATTTTAAAGCTTATCCATTTATATGTGCCAACTAAGCAGATAAGACTGCGCCCCATTCTTTTTGAAACTTTCCATAGAACAAATTATGGCCTCAGTTGTCCATTAAGTCGTTGTATTCGGCAGTTTAATTTGTGTATCAGCATAATTGACTTTAGTCAAGATAGAGTTTCTCTTAAAGCCTCTGTTTCGGACTTTCTAGAAAGCTTGCTATAACTATAAAATTAGATATGTTCATACTTTTTGTTACATAGTAGGTTAGTTTTTAGTTGACGTTCTTACCAAAACATAATTTTAGTTTTAGTATATGCATGGTCTGTTGATTTTGTAATCTGTAGACTAAGAATAATAAATAAATAAATAAATAATGCCTCTTCCAGAAGTTGCATTGGTATGTTTAACACATGTCATTTTGGGTTTCAATTGGTATTCAATTTAAAGATCAGGAAAGAATTCATTTCCCCAAATTTCTCCGTTAAATGTGAAATTAATAATAAATGGGGGGTCCGGAAAATTGATCGCCCGCAATTGATCGCCAGCAATTTATCGCCAACAATTGATCGCTAGCAGTTTACCGCCGCGGCAGTTTATCGCGTAAGCAATTTATCGCCAACAATTGATCGCTAGCAGTTTACCGCCGCGGCAGTTTATCGCGTAAGCAATTTATAGCCTACAATTGATCGCAGAAACAACAAATAATACGCCCCATTGTATTATTTCAAATGTTTCGAGAACCTGTAGCCGAGCAGCAGCCCCAAAGCTTCCAAGTATAGACACAATGAAACGAACGATCCGAAATATAAGAAGTCGAAATTTTGATGGGCCAGCTCTTCCAACGCATCGTAGGGACATAGTATTTACAAACGAATATAAAACATCATGCAATGGAGAATTGTTTCTACAATTTGATTCTGGACCTGAGGATAATCGCATGTTAATTTTCAGTACGAAAAAAAATTTGCTGTTGTTAGCGCGAAGTGAGCACTGGTATGCCGATGGGACTTTCAAAACTGTTCCCTTACTTTTTTTTCAACTCTACACGATACATGGATTCAAGGACAAAATATCGCTTCCATTAGTTTATGCATTATTGCCTAACAAGTCTGAAGAAACCTATGTATCCCTGCTTGAGCAGCTGAAAATATTGGAACCGGCTATGTCTCCGCAATCAATAACTATAGATTTTGAAATGGCGATGATGAATGCTTGCAGAAGAGTTTTTCCCGGCGCTTCGCAACGAGGTTGTTTTTTCCACTTTTCACAATGTATTTTTCGTTCCATTCAGAATAATGGATTGAAAAAACGTTATGAAAGTGATGCTAATTTTGCTTTAAATATGCGAATTTTGGCAGCAATTGCATTTGTTCCCACTCCTATTACTACGACCGTTTTTGAACATTTGTGTGAAAATGGTATTTTTCCTCCAGAATCGCAAGAAGTTCTTGATTATTTTGAGGATACATGGATTGGACGCCCAACCAGACGACATCTTCGTCGATCACCAAAGTACTCCCATGAAATGTGGAACGTACACCAGCTTGTTCTTGAAGGATTACCAAGAACGAATAATTCGGTTGAAGGCTGGCATAGAGGATTTGAGGAACAAGTCGCTGCTTCTCACCCCAACATTTGGAAGGATATAACTTACATTTTTAGCGGTACTAAATTCTTAAATAACACGTACAGGCAAAACTTATTTGCAAGTTATAAATTGAAAATATGTATGGACTGGCGATAAAATATGCTAGCGATCAATTGTAGGCTATAAATTGCTTACGCGATAAACTGCCGCGGCGGTAAACTGCTAGCGATCAATTGTTGGCGATAAATTGCTTACGCGATAAACTGCCGCGGCGGTAAACTGCTAGCGATCAATTATTGGCGATAAATTGCTGGCGATCAATTGCGGGCGATCAATTTTCCTAGACCCAATAAATGGATCTTTGTAATACCAGTGACATATCGAGTTTGAATCCCTGCAAATTTAAATGTATGTACTTAAAATGTCCTCTACCTGAGAGTTTTATTTTGGGTGGAAATTTTCGTGAGTACAAAGTTTACATGTTTTACTTAAACGAGTAAAATTAATTGAAAGTGTGACATAAAGACATCTATATACATTATTCGTAACAATTTTACTATATTTACTAGTTAAAACAAAGTATGTTGTCGGTTTAGTATTCATGCCATCATACACCCCAACATCATATTTCGAACAACTAATTTCCTAGACAAGTTCCAAGAACTTTAAGATTTACTCATTCAATTACAATGCTCTGGCATTTCCAAGTACTTCCAAGGGTAAATTCTGGCAGTCATATTGCAATGTCGTCTAACATAGAGCACCACTTATGGAAATACGACTGATAAATGAAACACGCAATTTTCCTGTCACTCTTATTAAAAAGTCCAGACTCAAATTTTCAACATATTACAGACTTTTTACCATGGGTATGCTAATTAACACAAATCAGGGCGGAAAACAAGAGCCGAGTCACAGAACAATGTCTGCATCCGATCGAGACCAGTTACAAATCATGTCATTGCACACAATAACACAATTCCAAATTATGACCTACTGACACTGCCCTTTCTATGAGGTCACTTTTATACCCTATATGAAATCGTAGGGTATACGAAGTTTGTCACTCTGTTTCTAACGCAAATAACACTAGTAGAGCAAATTTGGTTGAACACCCGCGCATAATACTGAAAGTTATTTTGATTTTTGTATATCCGTCTGTAAGTCTGTTCGTCTGCCCGTCCGTCGGTGTGTCTAACAATAACCTGAGAACGCATGTACTTAAAGAGCCGAAATTTTGCTCACGGGCTTTAAAAAAAAAAGTATAATTTAGTTCGAAAATGGGACAAATTTGGTAGGTTACTTCGTGAGGTTGCCATATAAAAATTTCCTTTTCTATTATATATTTAGACACTACCTGAGAACGTGCCTAAATAGAGAACTGAAATTGTGTGGGGCAACCGTTTCTTGGTGTTCCCATATAGAAGCTTAGGATTTTTACGTAAACTGGATGTTTTATTGTACTGAAAAGTTCTTCAAAATAAAAACCTATGAAATTGGTCATAAACATTTTTACTGTCCGACGAACCGTTCTAGGGCGACCATACGGAATAACATCCGGCAGCCATTCATCTACGATATCATAATAATTGGTAGTAGACTAGTTCTTAACTTTAGTGAGAAATCATGATAATCTTACATGGTAATCAGTGGCATCAGTACTAATATTTACCCGGATCAAACTGGTGCGGCCGAAACGATTGTTGAGAAAATCAGAGTATTGCGAACCGATTTTTAAATAACTAAAAGTACTAAAATGAAACTTTCAAAATGTTAAGAAATATTTATTTCCAAGAATTTTATAAAAAGGAACATGAGA
Organism: Dioctria rufipes; assembly: GCA_963924295.1. Taxonomy (NCBI): domain Eukaryota; kingdom Metazoa; phylum Arthropoda; class Insecta; order Diptera; family Asilidae; genus Dioctria; species Dioctria rufipes. The sequence continues at coordinate 96,495,929 of OZ002740.1, read as the reverse complement.
GACATTAATAAACTAACATTTTGTTATGTATGTCAGTTTGTCAGATGAATTTCTAAAGTTTTCAAAAGAGAAGCTTATCGAGCTATGTAAATAACTAAAGTTCTGGAACAAGGAACAAACTTCTTACGGTACCCTAATGAATGCCCGTATGTAATTTCGTAAGTTTCTGCGCAACTTTTATTGTTAAAGTGGCTTTCACATCTATTTCTAGAACGTTTCGACGGACTACTGATTACAACCAATTTCATTTGATATTATTGAACAACTTTTCAGTACATTAAAAACATCTAGGAATGACCATTTTAACTGTATTCGTAAAAAATCTAAATTTTTATATGGCAACACCATTTTTGAAATTATATTTACTATTTTTATGGGAGCGCCTTGTACAAAATTTTAACCCTCTAATTGTCACGCCCTTGCAAACAAAATTAGTCTCACATGAAATAGAAAATCAAGCAGTTCAATCAGTTATATATGGCAGTGAAGCAATAAAAGAAAAACACAAATTAGCAAACATGATATTTATGATCTGAGTATATACTTCTAATTACTTACATAAACTCTAAATACCCCGCCTATCAACATCAAAGAATCTAAAAAGGGAAGGAAAACGACTTAAAGGACAAAATTAAAGGTAATCATTAAACACTTGTCATCATTGGTAATGATGACACGCCACCTCTCTTTACGTATTGAACGCTCAGCACCGCCAGGGCTCACAACCGCAACTCTTTTCGATTTTTTTAAAAGCCCTATCTACCCTGTGCATTTCCACAGTATAAATAGAGCGCTGCAAATATGAGAAAATCTTGATTTGACTTGACTGAGAAAAGCATTGTGTTCTGAGTCATCAATCGAGATAAATCGGCAGTTTAGAAGCCTACTGAAGTCTTGAAATCCCAAAACTAGAAGCACTGACTCGAGTATATACTGACAGCATTACTTCCAGTATATTATTCGAAATTACTAAAAAAAAATATTTTAGTATATTTCACGTGTTAAGAGTATTGCTCTAAAACACAGAACCTAAAAATAATAGAATTATTAACTCTAGCATATTTGACGAACTAAGAACATTTGTTCGTAATACATTCATCCCAAAAATACTAGAACCATTGATTTCAGGATTCCTGAGAATAGAGCCGTATATTTCTCAGCAAATATACAACTATGCTCCTCGCACACTGAAAAGCACTCTGCTCGCAATAAAATAAGTCAGTTACATTAAAACTGACGATTGTCCTATTAGATTTTCAGAGTAAGCAGATTTCCACAGCACCATAATTCGGTGCTGTGCAGTGTAGCAATTTACTACACCGATTTGCGATACAAGTTAATTAAGTTGCTATTATTAATCGAAATTAACTTGCTGACTGTGCGCAAGGTGCTACCCAAGCTGCTACGTTTACGCAATTGCTGCACTAACTTGCAGTTTAAACTGCTACGTGTACACAACTCGATTAAAAGCTAAAACACTGACTATTTCACTAAAATCGTAGTAGCATTGAAATATTAAATTTAACCTGCCATCATCTACAGTTTTTTCCATTACGTTCCAGATTGAAATACACACATTGGTGACCACTCCTGCAAAATGGGATTTGTTTGGACGTATCCGTGACTTATTATTTCTTATTGAATTATTATTTTTTATTTTTATTTTCATTTTTTATTATTAAATTGTTTTTGAGTTATTAGTTAAAATTAAGGCTTAGCAAGTAGAAAAGAATTATAATTAAGAGCGAAATAAACGTAGATTTTTTTACAATTGATAAAACACCATCGTTTTATAATTTCCAAACCTGTCTGATCTAGTTCATAATTTTCTTATGACGAGACCTCTGATAGGCCTAGACAATTTCACTACACTTTGTCTGTCAACTGCTATCACTAACATACGAGTCAATTTTTAATACAGAAGTTGCTATTTAAACCGAAAGTGGCAGGAAGAAATCCTCCTAGCGCATATATACTTCTGCTAAGTTCCCTACAGCAAACCAAAGACGTTGCGGAACGTCTTTACTTTAGATGTTAATATGGATGCATATATATCTGTATAGAATGCTATAACTCTTGCGCTAACTTATTTTTCTTCTAATAACTTTTTTGTTATATTACGTATGATTAATGATGCCTATTAATCTGCAGTTATGAAACGCCCAATATTAATCACTTTGTGTACCGTCAATTTTTTTTAAGTTTCACATAAAAAACCATGAAAATTCATGTCTGCTAAACGAGCATGCCGACGAATGCCGGGAAAACTAACTAGTCTTAAATACAGCTCTAAAACGCCGCTTGGGCACTGTCACAAAGTGTATATAAAAAGAAATAAACAAAGCGAAAAAATATTAATACTTTCGGATATTCAATAGGTATAAAAAATCCTTGGACTTATTAATACCAACCCTGTGTATACTTCGCGTTGTAACATAAAGCATGAAGGAATTGTCAAATGAAAGCGAGTATAATTTCCTTACAGAGAATTTGCGCAGAAATTATAATTTTTTCGCTTGTATTTTAACCAGAGACTATACTAAAAACCATTTCTCAATTTACACTTTTCTTATTTTATTAGGTCTGATTATCTGTTTTCTCTATCATTCATTAAAATTCATAGAATTGTTTTAACGTCAAGTCAAAAATGAATTATAATTTTTGGATGTTTGTAAATTTGAATACAGCTTTTATCATAATTTATTATATTTAAATAGTTTTTAAACTAGCTAAAGTTGCCCGTTTTTAGAATGCGATTTCCCCTTAAGTTTGTAAGCTTTGCTTTTATTGTTTTTTAATTCTTTAATTTTTTTTATATATTTTTTTTAGTATATTTTAATATTTTTGATTTCTTTTTTTTTTCAATATTTTTTATTCTGTTATTTATTTTTATTATTTTTAATATCCTTTTAATGTTTTAGTTAAAAAAAATATTCTCGGATTCGAACAGGTTTTTATTTTTATTTTTGTATTTTTTTAATATTCTTTTATTTTTTAAATCTATTTTTTAATAAAAAAAAATCATGCGGGGATTCGAACTCGCTACAAACAGTCTGCGTTTTTCGCAAACATAAAGAATGGTGGATTCATCCGCGTTACCGGCAGAGTCTGGGCTTTTTTATATATTTAATATTAATGATGTGGCAAACAATATGATTTGAATCCTTTTTCCGGTAAAATTTTACTTGCTTTTCCTATCTATGGGGATTAAAAAAGAAAGCAAGATTTAATTGGTTCATATTAACATTATTATATTTATTTTCCAAATTGTGCAATTATTAGAAGAAGTAAATTTGTTTTTCAGCGTAATTATTGGGGTGTGAAACGTTCAAAAATATGCAACTGATTCCGGGAAATTTTTAATACCTTTTCGATGGAATAAACAGTTCATTATTTTACTACTAATACTGGCCACGACTGAATTTTTGTGGGAGGGATCTAGTGGAAAAATCCAAATGGCAAGCTAAACAAATATTATTGCACCTATTTTAGCCGAATTTCACTTTAAAATTTCCGGCTAAATCAACCCCAACATTGACACGTATGCTTTCCATACTGAATACATACATACATTTCTTTTCAGTGTTTATTTGAGAGCGCTGAAGACATACATATTTAATGTTCCCTACCATAAATTAATTTTGACTCCGCTTATTACAATAGCATATCAGTATACGTCCAAATAGATATCCATGAATAATAATTTCTTCACGCTTTTTTTACAAATTTAAATGTAGAATCCCAACAACATGTTCATATTTGAACTGAATGGAGCACTGCAAATGTTAGTCCACATGGATCTAACAAAACAATTCAATAAGCCTCAATGTGCACAAAACTTAATGAGCTAGTTCTTTATCCCACATACAGAAGAAAATAAACTGCAACCCATATTTGATTTTGCAAACGAAAGTATTTATTATTAGTAGCAAAATATATTTTTAATGCAGCATATGCTCGTAGTTTAGTTAAACAAAACCGCCCCATGGTAGATATAATTGAAGAAATTGAACTACAAATTAAAAATGGTGTAGCATGTGGGAATTGTTTACATTCAAGATTTACTGCACTTAATATTGTAAGACATATTTCTAAAGAAATAAGTAATAAATTATTTGGAAACATAGCAGAACAAAAAACGAATCTTTGTATAGTAATTGACGAAGCTAGCACAATTATGTAATATTAATGAGGTTACAGAGTAGTGGTGCGCAAAACACAGAAAGATGGATATGATACAGCGATATTTATATCGGTGGGAAAATATCGTATCGACGCTAGTTCACTCGATATATCGATACACTTGTTAAACTCTACTAAATGTAGTTAACTTTTATCTTTCTTAATAAGCCGCGTTGTCCAAAACCCAGCCTAGGTAATATATATATATTGTTACGTGCAATAGAAAGAGACAACTGGTGACATCTATGTACTGGCAATGGAGAGTAAACGACTTCAGGTTCGGAGAATTGATTATGGTATCTACAGGAAGGTTCAGGTATAGAATGAATAGAATGAATAGAACAGTCAAGAAGCTTCTGGAAAATAGAACAATCGAGAATAATCTGGAGAGTTTCTAGGGTATAAATATAACAGTTGTCATAGCCAGAGAAAGAGTCTTGTCTTAGACGTTGCAGTGTTAACAAGTGAAAAGTAATAACGTGCGAAAGTGTTGTAATTAGATTGCGATAATTGAAAGTACAGTATTAGCGATAATTAAAGTGTAGTTGATTAATAGAAAGTTTGTGAATTTTGTATGATTAGAGTGAATTAAAGAACTTGTATATTAAGTATTTAATATTGTGTTTTAAATAACGAACCTAAAGGCCACGCTCGCAACAATATATATATATATATATATATAAAGACAAGTTGTTGAGAATACTATTAGTTGCTTTTTATGGGCCATAGTCGATTGAGGCTGAAAAATAAGAAGATAGGGCAATCTTAAGTAAAATACTATTACATGCATTACCTGTTGTGTGTCCTTGTCCAGTGTCTTGTCCTCTTTTTCTGGAATGCATATATTCATCAAGTACCTATGAGCGCTTCAGTGAATGCAGCATTGCTTCCTCACCAGAAACTCGCTGGAATACCTTCGAAGAAATTTGGGAACGAGAATCAGATAGAATGAATACCCTCCATAATATGCTGGCGATGTATTACATATAATTCACAAAGACATCAGGCAGTATTTATTTTTTTTTCAATCGGTTAGAATTATAAATAGAAATTATTTGCCACTTATCTGATCAGGGCTTTCATTTCCATGAAAACTAAGCCGACTCCTAACCTAGCAAAACTAAAACATAATTTGCTGGTACAAACTTCCCGACGATAAAAATGTAAAATACAAATTGCTCACAGCCCAAGGTAAATGTCGGATGGAAATAATCATATAAAATTGCTACTGTTAACACAATTTTTGTTTCCGAAAACTTCTGTCAAACGGAAATTCACCTCAAGAATTTCCATACAAAAAGAATTTTAAGAAGTTTTTCATCTATACCAAATGGAAACTTAAGTAAACAAGATTATTTTTATACAAAAAATTAAAAAATAATAACAGTTCAGCGGAACGATTGGAAACGGGTTGTCCGAATTGTGAAATATTTTGAAAAATTTCCAATATAGGGGAAATTTTCTATAAATCCGATGACCGTGGTAGCTGAACGTACTCAGTTGTCTTAAGTTTAGTCTTAAACCAAAAAAAAAAGGAAAAGCTAGGGAAGTCGGAAAATATGGTGGAAAAGCGAGCTCAGAATAAATTTGTTAAAGACGTATTTGGAAAAAAGATAAGTATTGCCTTTAATTTTGAAACCAAATTTCATTTTAGTTTATACGTCAGGACAGGTTTTTTTTTGTGTTTTACATCTACATATTGCATACAAAGGTGAATATGCGCTGCCTTGTCTGCCACATTTCTTTTATTTTAATTTGAAATTTGTGAAGTCACTTCGATAGTGACAATTTGGTTTGATTAAAAACTTATAACGTGTTTTAAGTATCAAGAACGTTGTTTTCATTTTTTTTTTTGCCTTTGATTCACAACAACACACAATCGCGGGCTCTAAAACCACGTGGCGCCCCACTGCATTTCTGGTCCCACCCATTTCTAAACGCTAGCCGGTGCACTTTTTTCGCACGAAGAAAATGCGTAACATGATACATATAAAGAAGTTCTTTATGTTCCAGATATTGAAATTAGTCTTTTTTCTTCTGATTCATTAGACAAAGGTCTGAAGTTAATGTCTGACAATGAAAGGTGTGAGGTTCTTGATAATGGCATACTTGGAAGAGCGTAAAAATAGTTTATTCAAAAGGATGCTTAAAGTACAGAAAGTAGTGGCTTCGAATGTAGCAATGAAATGTAGGTCACTTGAAATTTGATTCGAAAAAATTGGAAAAGAAAGAAAATATTAAAGTAATGCAGTATTTATCATTTCTGCGCGTTATAATTGTTGAGAAAATCAATTGTAAACTTACCCGCTCTAGATTCGCCTCCAAATTAACTCAAAATTATGTTCTTAACCTCGCACAATAAAAACTTCGTTTTACGCCCGAAACTTTATAGCCCAAATAAAAAACATGCACATATTTTTATACGATTCTGCAATTCACTTGGGAGACTGATTTCCCCAAGTACATCTATTATACCTCCATTGGCTAATCTAACTAAAATCGCTCGATAGTAGTTGCAACCCCTTGCTATGGAAGAATTCCTTTATAATTCCTATCCACAAAAAAGGTAGTAAAATTGATATTTCTAACTGTAGGCCCATTGCAAAATTATTTTGCATGCCCAAATTATTTGAATCTATCATTTCTTCTCAAATATTAACCTCCTGTAAGAATTTACTCTCTTCTAACCAACATGGGTTTATTTCGGGCAGGTCTACAACCACAAACTTGTTGGAATTTGTCTCAGATATCATTGACAGATTTGCTAAAGGCTACCAGACAGACTGTATTTATACATACTTTCGTAAAGCGTTCGACAAGTTATCTCACTCCGTGATACTCTTTAAAATGGAAAAGTATGGGTTTCCTCTAACATTTCTTAAATGGACGGAGTCTTATTTAGATAACAGAACATATCAAATCTTATTTCGACATTTCGTCTCTACAGTCTTGAGAGCTTCGTCTGGAGTGGCTCACGGGAGTCACTTGGGCCCATTGTTCTATATTCTGTCTATTGACGACATTGTCTCTACTGTGCGGTATACTGCAAGGTCTTGATTTATGCTGACGACATGAAACTTTTCGCCCAGATTAAATATTTTAACGATTGTGAGTAGGTACAGAGTGACCTTCACAGATTTTACGATTGGTGTAAAAGCAATAACTTGACACTCAATATAGAGAAATGTAAGGTTATGACTTTCCACAGGAATCAGAGACCAATTTCTTACGATTATGTGTTCTCGAATTCCTCGATTAGCCGTGTGGGTGCTGATGTGATTTGGGTATCAAATGTGACCATAGATTGAATTTTATCTTCCACATAAATTACATTGTATCAAAAAGAAGTTCCATGCTGGGCTTTATAAAATGTTGGTCCCGAGAGTTCTCGAATCCTACCATAACATTGCGTTTGTACACATGCTTTGTAAGACCACTTCTTGAATACGCTAGCCAGGTCTGGTCTCCAATTTACAGTACACACATCGACCGTGTCGAGTCTGTTCAACGGAACTTCCTACGATTTGCCCTCAGGTGGCTACCCTGGAATAATTTATTAATTCTTCCACCCTATGAGGATCGCTTGAAGTTTATAAATATTCACTTGAGAAACGTCGCATGGTTGCCGATGTAACTTTTCTGCATCAGCTCTTAAACGCGAATATTGATTCCCCCTTGTTGCTTAACAAAATCTCTTTTCGTGATAGTAGGCACAATTTTAGAAGGCTACCCCTCTTGCATGTTTACTCCTCAAGGTCTAATTTTAATATGTATGAACCTATTAATCGCATGTGCATTACTGTTAACAATATGGCTGAGAGTTTTATTGTTGACATTTCTAAGCATGTTTTAAAAAAACGTTTATATAACATTTCATCTTTTTTGTATTGTTTTTGTGCATTGCATGTAATTTTATCTGGTGTTTGGCTTATGTTTATTTTAACCTACTAATACTAACACCGACTAAATGATGAAACACATGTATTGTTGGCCGTTTATTTATTAAACGTGTCCATGCAGCGAGCTTTTGTTAAGCTGGCTCTGATAGCCATAGTTTAAGTCTTCTTGCTTCCGTGACTCTAACTTTAAGACTTGTTTCTTTAATTAACTCCCAGCCTGGTCCACCAATGATTGCCCGCCCACCAATGATTTTATTGGCCCACTGCGTCGATCCAATCGTGGTTTCAAACATATATTCACGGTAGTAGATCAACTAACTAAATTCCCCTTGCATTTCGCCTTACGCTCTGCTAACGTAAACTCTATTTGTCGAGCCGTATCAGATGACGTGTTTCTACTTTTTGGTGTTCCCAGAACGTTGGTGTGTGACAATGTGCCCCAATTTAAATGTGGAGATGCTAAACAATTATGCGATAATTATGGTTCAGAAATTCGTTATACGGCATTTTACTACCCTCAAGTAAACCCGGCTGAGATAACGATACTTTGTGAATTTTGGAAAGGAAATGGCGAGACATGCATCTGAATATAAGAATATGGGAAATAATTTACTATTTGATCCATCCAGAGTTTTAGAAGATGTTAGGAAAGATCCGTAGGAGGGATCAACAATTCCTCAGGAATGATTTAGTTTTTCGCATGAACTATGTTCTCTTAGATGCGGCTAAATATTTCAACGCAAAACTTGCGTCAAAGTCCGTCGGTCCATTGTCGATATCTAAATTAGTCTTGCCGAGGATATACGAGTTAGAAATCTACTGGGAAAAGTGCAGATACATAGAATTCACAAGACCTAAAAGCGTACCATTCTAATCGTGATAAATGTGAGTAAAATCTCTTTATTCTTGTGGCCCTCATAAGGCATCAACCCAACCAATGTTTGCCGCTTAAGTTTACTGCGGTCGATACTCTGTTGGACGTAATAGTATCATAATTTTAGCATATCTGGTTACTTGTATCGTCTCTATATGCCAGGATGCAGACTATTCCAAACCACTAATAATATTGCATGGAAATTGGTGGTTCATGGTGTTGGGATCGTACCTAGTACGAAGTCCAGTAAACCAATTACGTGAAAGAAGTAAAGTGTATGATAGGCTCAATATTTGTATGAATAGCTCATTTTAAAATTGAAGCAAGTCAATGTAAAGTATATGAGGAAAATCGTATTTTCTATCATGGAAAGAAATGTACAGTGATCATCTAGTAGTTAAATTTTTTTTTGTCCTTTCCTTCAGAATGTGAGAACCAAAATATACGCAAAAATTTACTTTGAATGTGGAAGTTGTTCAGGGCATTGCGGGCGTATAATTTTCTAAATGAGATTTCTAGGAAATCCCCCGGATGAAGGAGGCATGTTACGCCTCGTCTGCTATCTGAATCTGGAAATGTAATATTAGTTTCATAAGCCAGATGCATGTATACTTACCTGTTTTGTGTCCTTGTTGTCCAGCATGCCGTCCTTATTCTCCACTAGAATGATGATGCAAAAAAATTTCTTTTATATATTGCAGGAATAAAATAGAGATACCACTCAACTAAATTTCACTTAGGGGGACCTATGTGGTTGATTCGACCATGTGAAAGCCTCAAGCATCAATATTAACCAATCACCCTGAAAGCATGAAGACATTATAGTGTCACAGCACAAAACATACGAGGACACAACATACAACATAGAAAACAACATCAGGCAAATATGATCCAACACGTCATACCTTAACATAAAACACAATATACCTACTTATGCACATGAATGATCTGCAGTCACTGGACTTACCTTTTTGTGCTTGGACACCATACTGGATCGAAGAGTAGCTGTAATTAGATAAGCATATAAGATTAGGTTCGGTTAGATTTAGTATCATGAATTTAGTTTTTTATTTATAAGATTTAGGTTCTGAATTTTCATTAATAATATAATAAAGATAGAGATTACTCTATAGTATTTTTTCATCAGGTCAAACTTATATTTGTTCAAGAAGGAACTTTTTTTGGATTCTCCGGTATATAGTAAAAGTTAAAAAATGTTTTTAATTTGTTATTCCGTCACACAACTCATTAACTTTGGGTGACAAGCTTCAAGTCTTGGTTTGACTCATCAACAGGTCCCAAATAGCGAAATTGAGTGATTTGAAAAAACAAGTGAAAAATTAGAACGAAGAAAAGAAATGTAAAAATGAAAAAAATTGAGAAAAAGAGCAACAAAATTTTTTATTAAAAAAATTTTAAAAATTGTTTAAAAAATCAGATTCATTCGAAACGAATTGAACCTGTATTCGCCCGCAGTGGGCTGAAAAAGAAAAATAGAAAGGAAGAAGCAGAAGCGTTTCGTGTTAGCAGAAAACCTTACACTCATCGGTGCAGTTTTCTGCCTCCTGCAGATGCTTGAAACAGATCAAATTGATCTCCTCTCATAATTCTGAGTTTATATGAGAGGAGATCAATTTGATCTGTTTCAAGCGTCTGCAGCAGGCAGAAAACCAATAGGACAATATATTGATGTATTGACCTTATGGTTGTGATTCGGGGCATTGGGTACCTGAGTCACAACACCGCACACAAATAATTTTTTTTGCTTTAACAGTTGGGCCAAACAGTAGGCGAAGTTTCGGTATAGAAATTTGTTTTCCGTGAAATGTTCTATTACGTTCCGTTTGACAAGTGTATCAGTTCAAAGTGAATTTTTAGCGCAAAGCAACGAAAACATTTGTTTTGTGTGAAACCGAACCGTGAATAATCCAAAAATAATACTAATTTCTGTCCGATTGATTTGAAAAAAATACTGGTAAGTAGGAAAATTTCTTATATTTCGTAAAGTGTACAAAAATTTTTGAATTTTTGTTTTTTTTAGCGATAATATGTAATTAGCTAAGGCCGTCTGTAGGCGGACCTGGGCTATCAGACGATTTTATTTTGTGTTTATTGATAGTTTGATTTATTTGTTATTTCTTCTTTGTTAGTCATGTCACATCGTAAATCTCACTACAATCTCTCCGAAATGTCGGACGAGCAGATTTGTTCGTTAATGGAGGTTGTTCCGACCGACGATGAAGAAACTGGTTGTGAAGGTGGAGGCGAAGATTTCAGTAGTGACGACGATGTTGCTGACCCCGATCATGTGCAACCAGAGGACTGCTTAGCAATTCATCAGTACCCCAAGTCCGCAGATATTATTGGTGAAGAAATGGGTATGAATATGAATTTATTCAATATTCGTAGGCATAATTACAGAACTCTTCCAGAATTACAAGCATCTGCTGAAAAAGCTATCTCTGCTGCTTCATCTGCTACCTCCAGTTCTCGTTCTGCTGAATTTACGTCTGCTGCTCCCTCTGTTCCCACCAGTTCTCGTTGGGCTGTTCCTCTGTTCAATAAGCGTTCGCGAGAAGTGAATGCGGACGAAGAAAGTAATCCAACTTCTTCTACTAGTGGTGTTTTCACTGGCATCGCCAAGGAAGTTAGGAACGATTCATCGGAATTCAAAACCATGATTTGGAAAATGAAAAACTTACAGCTTCATGCCAACGAGATGACTTTTCGTGGCCAAAAAGTATTACCGATTGAATTAAAAAAATTGGGAACTCCATATGACTGCTTCTGATATTTTGTGACCGCAGAATTCCTCCAGCTCATGGGAACTCAAATGAATTTATACGCGTGTCAAGCAGATATTACAACCCGTTTCGTCACTGATGAAGCTGAGCTTCGTAAATTCATCGGCATACTCATTTTAATGTCTGTCTATCGTTATCCAAACGTCCGATCATATTGGGGAAGGCATTCGTTTGAACCAGTTAGGAAAGCAATGACATCGGTTTGAAGAGATCCGTCGCAGAATACATTTCAACGACAATTCTGCTATAATTCCAAAAGGTGAACCTGACTACGATCGGTTGTATAAAGTACGTCCGCTCATAAATCACTTCAATGAACGATTTATTTCCATTCCAATGCGCCAACGGCTCTGTGTTGACGAACAAATGTGTTCCACAAAAATGAAAAGGAATTCAACACGTCAGTATATGCCTGCTAAGCCTCATAAATGGGGAACGAAAATCTTCGCTCTTTGCGATGAAACAGGTTTTTCGTATTGTTTCGAAATTTATTCTGGAGCCGGCGATAATATAATTTACAAGAATTGACCGGATCTTGGAGCTGCTTCGAATATCGTTGTTTTCCTTTGTCGAAGCACATTCCTGATAATATGAACCAAATTGTGTACTTCGATAATTTTTATACATCTCTGGGCTTGCTAGTTTATCTAGGAAGCCGTGGAATTTATAGTCTGGGAACAGTGCGAGCAAATCGAGTACCAAATAGCAAACTATCTACAGAAATAGAGCTTACAAAGAAAAAAGTTGAGCGTGGTTATTCCGAAGAATACGTTGGCACAGCTTATGGAGTAGACATAAGTAAAGTTTTATGGCGGGACACGAAAACTGTTCGTCTGTTATCAACCTACGTTGGTTCCAAACCCTTTGTCTCGCGAAATGTGGGCCAACAACCTCAGAAGGCCATATGATGGGACCGAAAATGTAAACAGAACGTGGAAATCGATTGTCCAACGATCATAAAGGAATACAACAAGCACATGGGTGGTGTCGATCTAATGGATAATGAAGGCCACAAAATGGACAAATCGCATATTCTTTCACTTGCTGGATCTGGCTATGGTCAATCCCTATATATTATACCATAGGTTGCACGAAGGAAAGCCCAGGAACAAACTTCCTAACTTTCGAACTTAGGTGGCAGAAACTCTGTTCAACCTGTGAAACGTGGTCGCCCATCAATATCAGCATCATCAATGCCACCTCCAGCGAAACTAAAAAAGTCATACCTGCCTCCGGATAATGTGCGATTTGAACACGTAGGTCACTGGTGCGTGTTTTTCGATAGAAGAGGTAAAAAAATGTGCAAAATGCCGAAATGCACATCAGAAACACAAGCATTTTGTAAAAAATGTAATTTAAACTTATGCAATTCAACTACAAAGAATTGCTTTTTTGCTTTTCATAATCGTGGACAATAGCCAGTTTCATTTTCCTACCATATTGTTTGAATAAAAAATTAGTTTCAATTTATAAATGCATTTTTTATTCATAAAAACGAAAAAACACCTGAGCTTTGTTTTTCACCATGCGACCCAGGTCCGCCTCGAGGCGGTGCTCTTCATATTTACCTGTAGTGATGAGCGATACATCAAGTCGAGTTTCTGACATTGGATTTATGTTTCTCATGCTAAAAGTATCCCCCTTTAATTTTATTGAGTAAAAAAAAAAAAATTGTGGCATTAGAGGGTTATTATTAGCTTCTCCTTTCCACGCTATATAAAACAAAACTTTTATTTGTTGTCATTTCGTCTGGTGTTGCCTTGGTGATTCTGATCCTTTGTCGTACTTTAATGTATACACATAAATGAAATGAATTTTTCTACCTCTTTATTCGTGTTTTTATTCAGCTCATCTAGCCTTCCATTAGGTAGAATGAACTGAAAATGGCACTTCACATTACAAATTCAAAATATTATTTTGAATTTAAGCACTTTTATTGATCTACTTAGGTGTAGAATATCCATTTACTACAGAGAAGAAATATGTCGGGCAATATTTAAACTCAAACTTCAACATTTAATTTGTGTTTAATGAACGATATACAATATAAACTATTTATGATAGTGACAACGATTATTAAACTAGCTCAAATTCTAGTTACTGATAAAAAAAGAAACAGAACTACTTATCACCATGGTTAACATTGATCTCTATGTCCATGGAGTTCGAGCTACGTGATACCAGTGACTCCTCAAGGTAGCAACAATCAGCACCTGCCCCAGCCGAGATAAACTCTATGTCCTAAGCTGATCGATAACGATAAAGCGATATAATTGATGTATGAGTTCAAAGCATTTTGCTGCCTATTGCTGATCTTGACAATGCTCTGACGTACTCATGACAATTCAACAATTGCTCATTTAATTAATTTACAAGAGTTGTTTAATGTTTAGACAATTGTATGTAGTGAGTTCTTATATCTCAACTACTTTGGGTTTACTACATAGTATGTCGATATAGATATATTCACATTTTGATAAGAACATAACTATTGTAACAACTATTCTCTTGTATTTGTCGCAATGGTATTAATTGAGCCAAAAGCCCTTAAATAATTATAGTATCGCCGAGTTCTCTCAATATGTGGGAACCTAACATCAACTATGCACACGTACGCACGTAGGTATGTTTCTATACTTACAGGAGCAGAAGCTTGTTATGTTATGTTAGTAGTTACTATTAATAAATTTCAAGCATGTAAAGATTAATTCAAAATTATGTAAGGATTAATTCAAAACTACGTAACTAATTGCGGGTTCAATAATGCAATTTTAATCTAAGTTGTTACTTGTTGCTATCTGTTAACTAAACATATAGTATACAATTTTTGTCACAAGCTCTGAAGCGTTAACTAATTTGTCTTACTTTTAGTCGTATCTATATTCCGATGATAATTAGTTGCAAGTTCATTTTAGTTTATGTTGTGGTTGATGAAAAGGATAAATTAAAATTAATATAGTGAATACAAAAATACGACAAATTTGAGGTGAAATGTCAAAATATCTGAGAAAAATACACGTCTAAGCGACGACTAAGAGATCAGAATCACCCCCGTGGTCCAATATGAATTGCAACCAAACAAATCTAGTCTTCTCTAAGCATTTTTGTCTAGCTTTAGTTATAGATTTAACACTATGTACTTTTTAGATCAAGCAAAAACAAGAGTTTATTATAGGGCGACCCCCTTTAATTTTTAACTTAATTTTATTATCATTAGTTGTTGTTATATCAGCTATAGTATTACTCATTCTTCGAACATTTCATATGTCTACCTATTAAAGTTCTTGGGATTTGTCTTAAGATGTGCTAGGCCATTTAAGCAGCTTTCCTCGCACATAACTATGTATAACACCTTGGTTTTGAGTACGCTTTCCCAATTTGGAACCGTTTCTATACGACACGTACAGAAACAAAATTGAGAGCGTTCAACGCAGATTTACTCGGCACTTGCTCTTTAAACTTACTGGTTCATACGTGGATTACGAAGCCCGATTGTCCAAATATTCTATGATATCCTTAGAAGCGCGTCGCTCCTATCTCGACGAAATGTTCCTGTTTAAAATCTTGCATGGGTCTATTGATTCAACCCACTTATTATTCCTATTAAAAATCTGCTCTCCGAATCGCCTCACTCGCCACATACTCACTTGATGCTCCCCGCACCAACTTGCGCTTTAAATCCCCCTCCGCTCGGATTCAAAAGGCTCACAATGTCTTATATAATGATTTGGAAATATTTGGAGATAGTTTTTCGAGTTTGCAACCTCTTGATTGTAATAAATCGATTGCTTCATTTCTCCTATTTCTTACATATTCAACTTGTCTCACCCTATGCCTATTTGTTATTCTTTGTTATCATTTTTTTCCCTTTTTTTTCTTATTTCTTTTATTAATTAAGTTAACTTTCTCATTAATAAATAGACTTATTTGTCCCTGAATTCTATGGATTTCTTCTTATGACTTCTTTCTACTATGTATTATATCGTTTTATGTTTGTTTCATTCCTATTATGCTTCTTGAAATTTTGTTTTATATTACTTACATATTAGCTTTAATTCCACCTATGTACTTACAGATATTCTTTTTATGTCTACTATATATCAATAGTTCTAGTTTGTTTCATTCATATTATGCTTTTTGAAATTTTTCTTTGTATTTACCTGGATACTATGTAGCTTTAACTTTTCCTATGCATTTGTAGATCTTCCTTTTTCTTTTCGTTTTTATTTACTTTTTAACTTTAGTTGCTTAGCGGTAGTAAGTAAGGGGATTTATCTGTTTGCTATCGCATTAATTTTTCAAATAAATAAATGAGATACAACCCGCTAACAGACAAGCGGTCAGACGGACGGACAAACGGACAGCGGAGGCTTAGTAATGGGGTCACGTTGGCACCCTTTGACTATGGAACCCTAAAAACAATACATTTGACATAAAATAAAATATTTATTAAAAAATAAACCAGTTTTTACACAAAATATAAAAAAGTAGATCAGATTCGCAAATTCTTATTGCACATAGATGTAACCAGATAATAAGTAAAAAGGAGCAAAAATTAAGAAAAGGAACAAATACAGTATTAAGGCTTCGCTTATCTGTCAGAATATGCAAAATATCTTCATTTTCAATCGTATATTAGAATGTCTTTTTCGGAAGACATTAGCATGAGAGCCTCCAAATGAACTTGAGAGAAACAGCTTCTTAATCTATTTAAATTAAACTTTAATTTAGAAAAGGACCTTTCTCATGCATGTGAAATAGGAAGTTTTTATAAATATTTGTATGCTTTTTCTAGATTAGCGTATGCCTCGGCATATAAATTTTATATTTGCAGAACATAGTAGCAGCAAATTATACATTGTTTGCAGAATCTGTGCTGTCGAAATTTTGCACACGAGATTTAAAAAAAGTTCGAAAATGGGACAAGTCTGGTAACTTCTTCGGAGGGTTGCCATACAAAAATTCTGTTTTTCACTACAAATTTGGACACTGACCGAGAGCGCGTGAACGACTATGAAAACAGTCAATCCTAGATGTTTATATCATATTAAAAAGTTCTTTAGAATATTGTTGAAGTTATGAGGAGCTGTCGAGTAAAGCGATTTCAAGACGGGCAGGGGAAGAAAATCAACGGTAACTATAAAGTTGCGGCTTTGTATTTTATTAAATACAAATATTTTACGGTTTTTTAAATTTGAAATAAAGTACAATTAATATTTTATGGTTTTTTAAGTTTGAAAAATAAAATACAATTAATATTTTACGGTTTTTTAAGTTTGAATAATAAATACAATTAATATTTTACACGACAGCGGATTCGCAATTGTTTTTCTTCCGTCTCAATATTTTCAAGGCCTACGCGGTTTACATCCTTTCTCCTTCGTTTCGGGTAACAGGTGTTTTTCTTTATCATATACAGTGGTGGACGGATGTAGCATGACAATCGGCCCTTCCTGACGGCGAAACGTCTCGGTTCGGTCGTTGTTTACTTCTCCATCGATTTCGTCTTCGGACGTAGTTTCAGAATTGTTGTCGAGTTCAGGCATTAGTGAGCACCATGGCTTCATTTTCTCGGCCGTGAAGATAGAGCTGAATTTTCTTCGGTTTCGCGGAGCATTTTGAATGTCTTCCAAAACATATTGGTCTCTTCCTAGGGCTTTAATAATTACATAAGGTCGTCGAAATCGGGGCTCTAATTTGCGGCTTTCTCCACTGGTAGGAATGATGTTTTCTATTACCACGAGTTCGCCTTCAGTATAGACATGGGGTCGCTTATGCCGTTCGTCGAATCGGATCTTCCACTTTCGTTGTTCTTTACTAATATTATGTACTACTTCGGCACGTTTGGCTGCCATATCCACTAGTGGAATCCCGTCAATGTCTTCGGTTTGAAGAGTTTGTAATAACTTATTCTCGGTAACATCCCTCTGCGGAAAATCGAACACTCATTCATTGGGGCTGAATCTCGTCGTGGCATTTCTCTGGGAATTTAACGTCCATTGTAAATTGCGTAGATGCAAATCACACGTTGGTGTTTGTTCAGTCGAACATCGTAAGAAGTGCAAGATCGATTGATTCGCCCGTTCTACTTGTCCATTGGCTCTTGGGGTGCGAACAGTTACTTTGGTATGCCGAATTCCATTTGCGGCAGAGTATTCTTCAAAGGGCTTCGAAGTGAAAACAGTTCCTCGTTCAGTGATAATTGAAGATGGCAATCCAAAGTAGGATGACAATTCCTTAAGTACGCTGATAACTGGATGTGTTTTAGTTGTTTTTGTTGGTTTCACAATCAGATATCGGCTAAAGTGATCGGTGATGGCTAAGATTTAGAGGTTTCCTGATTTGCTGCGGGGGAATGGACTTAAATGCTCGAGATGTACTACTTTAAACGGCACGGGTATAACTTCATCAGAGTATATTTGAGCTTCTGCCTTTCCATAATTACTCCTATTATAACAGCAGCTGATGCTGGAGGATATGTAATCCTTTACCTATTATCTGATACGCGGGAACCAAAAATCTTTTGCGATTCGTTGAATGGTTTTCTCCAATCCAAAATGCCCTGAATCATCGTAACACGTTTTTACTATTCTCCATCGTACAGAAGATGGCACAACAAACTTTAGTAGATCATCCACTCGACGGTACAGACGGTTATTTCGGAAGCTATAATCGGCCTTGAACTGTAAAACTTGTTCATCCTCAGCTTCACCTTTTAACGCTTTCATGATTCTTAGTAATTTTAAATCTTGCTTCTGCATACTAAGTAGCTAATGATCGGTTGTAATTTCTATTCGATTGATATTACTCATAACTGCTTCGACTATTTTTGGCAGCTCGACTGGTGCACGACCTAACGCATCGACATGTAACATTCGCGCCGAAGAGCGATGTATGACTTCGTAGTCATCATCTTGCAATTTTAAGAGCCATCGTGCAATTCTCGGTCCTAGCGGTTTCATATTTTTCGTCCTATTTATAGCGGCACAATCTGTTATTACTTGGAAATGTTTTCCGAGCAAATAGACTCTAAATCGTTCCAGGGTTTCTACTATAGCTAGGGCTTCTAACTCGTAGCTATGATAATTTCTTTCGGCATCTGTGCAACGCCGACTATAA
Organism: Dioctria rufipes; assembly: GCA_963924295.1. Lineage (NCBI taxonomy): Eukaryota > Metazoa > Arthropoda > Insecta > Diptera > Asilidae > Dioctria > Dioctria rufipes. The sequence goes on along the minus strand of OZ002740.1, from coordinate 96,477,051 downwards.
TAAAATACTGGTTTCCACTCATTATTGTCTTCTAACTGCATTAGTACTCCTACTAATCCTATCGTGCTAGCGTCAGTATGCACTTGGTGATTCCGGCTAGGATTATAAAGTGCTAACACCGGGTCACTACAAAGAACGTCTTTCAAAGAATCACATGCTTTTTGCTGCTCATCGGTCCAATAAAAATGCACGGATCCCTTGGTTTTCAAAAGATTCGCCAATGGTCGAGCTATATGTGCATATCCTTTTACAAATTTTCTGAAGAAATTAGTTAATCCTACGAATCGTTGGACTCCATGTACATCAGTCGGCTCTGGGAAATCTCGAACGGCATTGATTTTTCTATTCCCGGGATGGATTCCTTCTTTATTAATACGGTGTCCCAGAAAGTCGATTTCGTCAGCAAGGAAGACACATTTATTAAGGCGTAAAGTAAGTCCAGAATCTGATAGTATTTGAAGAAAACGGTTTAGCTTATTTAGACCTTCGGCTGCATCCACACTAAGTATGATGACATCATCCAAGTAAATGATAATTTCTCCCGGTTGCATACGTTTCGCAAGTTCATTCATGGTACGTTGAAATATACTTGGGGCATTGAAGAGTGCAAAGGGAATACAATTGAACTCGTAGTGATTATCATTCGTTACGAAGGCGGTAAATTTTTTTGAATTTTCGGCAATTGGTATTTGGTAATACCCCGCCATCATATCGAGAGCCGTAAACAAGGTATTTCCAAAAAGCAGAGCGAGTTGTTCTTCAACTACGGGCATAGGAAATGTTTGTTTAATGGTAATCGCATTTAAAGCCCGGTAATAGACACATAGACGCTCTTCGCCATTGGATTTGCTTACAAGCACAATTGGAGACACGTATGGAGATTCGCTTTTCCTTATTATTCCTTGCAGCAATAATTCATAAGTTATTTCCCAAACTTTTTGTCGTTTGGCAAACGGTATCCTATACGGATGTCGGCTTATTGGTACGTGAGAGGTTAATTTGATTTCCATTTCATTGGTACTACATTTCCCAAGCTCTGACAAGTCATTTGCGAAACAGTGTCGGAACGTACGAAGGACCGCTTCCACCTGCTCTCGATTATTCTATGATAGTTTTCAGCCTGTTTTAATATCAAGCAATTTCGCACTTTCAACTTTACAATTATCTTTTTCAATAACGATGCGAGCTTCGTCTGTACAAAGTATGTTTATTCCCAATAAAACTGGTTCGGGTAACAATTCATCTTCGACTACTAATAGCCTAATTACTAGTAGCACATTGTCCATGGTAACTGACGCTGTAATAGCCTTATTTGATTTAAAAGTTGCTCCACAGAACCCCTTCAAAAACATTTGTCCATATAGAAAGTTTCACTATTTAAATCACCTGCTAATGATTTGCGTATTAAATAACACTCGCTTCCACTATCGACGAGTGCCATCATTGGTATATTATTAATAAATACGTTTTTCGTAACAGCTTTAGAAGATTCCTCAAATGTCGAAATCTGGCGGATATTACTTTGCAAACTCATCGTATTAGATCTACATTCGTCTCGACTATGACCTGACTTTTGACATGCGGTACATCTAGGACGACGTTGAGGTTTCGGACATTTTATAGATAAATGACCTCGCACGAAGCAGTTGTAGCACATAGGATCTTTATTTTCTGTGTCCGGTTTTGATGCATTGGGCGATTGTGCATTAACTGTCGCTATATTAGTATGTTGCTTCTGTACATGTGGTAATTCATCGTCGTACTTATAAGAACTGTTTTCTAAGAAACGACAAATAGTGGGCAATATATCATTAGGTGTTTTAAAATTTGTACTTGCAATCGAATTTTGAAGCGGCGAGTGATTTAATCCTACTCGGATGTATTTGATTATGGCGGCGTCATCTAGGCCTCCTTTGGAACCCTTCGAATGCATTCTTTAAAAGTATTCTTCCAAATTTCATTATATTTTCTTTTTGTATAGGGTTTTCCAATAAGAGGTGTTATTTTGATATTGAAAGAAAAATGCCATTTTTTGAGATAAATGATCGGATGTTTATTTCACTATAAAGAGAAAGGTATGTGGTTAACAATGCAAAATAACATCAGCCAAATGACCACCACGACCACGCCTACAGGACCATATCCTTTTCATGAAATTTTCCATAACCAAATCGCAAAGTGACTGCCCTATGTCCTCGATAGCCTCACGAATTCCATCTTTGAGGTCTTGAATCGACGCTGGGCTGTTGGTGTAGACCTTCTCTTTCACGTGGCCCCAAAGGAAGAAGTCGCAAGGTGTTAAGGCCCAAGATCTCGGTGGCCAATTGTGATCACCTCTTCGAGAGATAACACGGTCCGGAAACTTTTCCCGTAAAAGATCAATGGTTTCGTTGCTTGTATGGCACGTAGCGCCGTCTTGTTGAAAGTAAACGTTTTCCAGATCAATACCATCCAATTCCGGCCATAAAAAATCATTAATCATCTGTCGATAGCGCAATCCATTCACCGTAACTGTTGCTCCAGCCGCATTTTCGTAAAAGTAAGGTCCAATGACCCCGCGGGACCATAAACCGCACCAAACAGTCACACGTTGAGGATAGAGAGGCTTTTCAACAATAACTCTTGAGTTTTCCGAGCCCCAGATGCGACAATTTTGCTTGTTGACGAAGCCATCGAGGTGGACATGGGCCTCATCACTCAAGATGAGTTTTCGATGGAATTCCGGATCATTTTCATGCATTTCAAGGACCCAATCAGCAAAGACTCGACGTTGTTGATGATCGGCCGGCTTGAGTTCTTGTGTTAACTGAACTTTATAAGCCTTAAGACCCAAATTTTGATGCAAAATACGGTGTAATGACGTTTGTGGAATGCCTAATTCCAAAGAACGACGAGGAATGAACAAACCTGAGTTTTCTTCAACACTTTCGGCTACAGCAGCAATATTCTCGGCTGTTCTTGAGCGACGTGCACAGGTTTTAATCTTCACATCACTAACTTGTCCCGACAGCTCGAATTTTTCTACAATATTCTGTATTGCGGTCCGACAAGGTGCTTCACGACGACCCAAAAATGTTCGAGTTTTACGAACCGTCTCTGCCACATTTTCACCATTTGTATAGTGAATTTTAATAATTTAAATGCATTGTTGAATCGTGTGTCGTTCCATTTTTATTAATGGCGTAGTTTCTACTTGTCAAATGTCAAAAAATGACAGCTCCTAAAGTGACATCTACCGAAATAGCGGGCTAATTAAAATAACACCTCTTATTGGAAAGCCCTTTATTCATCATAGCAATATGAACCGTAGCACGATTTGTCATTGTCGGAAATACTTTTATCACTGACATATGTATCCAGCTGTGAAAAATTGGAACGCTATCGACCCAGGTTTTTGCTGGTCCGCTTAATTTGGTCTGAACGGCAAATAAAAGCGCAGTCTCATTCCATTCATATACTTGGGTTAGTTGACTTATGCGTTTTATGTACTGGTCGAATGATAACGAGTTTTCATCTATCGGGTGGAGGCTAGGCAGAATATCGATTATATCTCTGATGGAATGAGATAACGATTGACGCAGAAAGATGTCAGAACGAAAATTATTACTTTCGCTTAGTTCAGGACTTAACTTCTTTCGCAAATTATCGTCCTTTTCCGACAAAATATTGTTTGCAGCTTCTTCAGTTGAAATAATTGGGTTTGTTGTCATAGAATTAGTTACTAGCAATTTTTCGACGAGCGCTGTAAGTTTGTCCATTCTATCTTTTAAACCCTGAACATCATTTGTTGTTTCGTCCGACTTTGATTCTAGTTCCACAGTCTCACTATTCAGCAAACCAGTAAAGCGAATCACTAGCTCTGCCCTAGTACCGGCTGTATCCTCATTCATTTTTTAGAGAACACCTTTATCGATGCGTACCATCGGCATCTTTGAAATTGTTTTTCCTTTTCGTGTTTCGTTCAATTAATTATCGTTTTTTTTTTCCTTTATTTTCGTTTTCGGCAGCGTATTCGGCTTTGGTTTCCTTCCAATAGTTAAATCCCACTTCTGAAATTTTTGAAGTAATGAGGAGTTGTCGAATGAAGCGATGTCAAGACGGGCAGCGGAAGAAAATCAACGGTAACTATAAAGTTGCGGCTTTGTATTTTATTAAATACAAATATGTTACGGTTTTTTAAGTTTGAAATAAAATACAATTAATATTTTACGGTTTTTTCAGTTTGAAAAATAAAAACAATTAATATTTTACACAACAGCGGATTCGCAATTGTTTTTCTTCCGTCTCAATATTTTCAAGGCCTACGCGGTTTACATCCTTTCTCCTTCGTTTCGGGTAACAGGTGTTTTTCTTTATCATCCACAGTGGTGAACGGAAGAGCCATAACAATATGAATTCCTATAAAATTGGTTGTAATCATTTTTACTGTCCGACGAATGGTTCTAGAAATATATTCCAAAAACCACTTCAAAAAAACAACTTGCATAGATGGGTGACCACACAGAATAACATACAGGCAATCATCTAGTGTATTATAAGAATTGGGATTAGTTAGACAAATTTTTTTACTATTTGTTTTCGCAGTAAACAAATCCGATTTTCTATGGCATCTCTTCGCGCTTTTTTTTTCAAAAGTGTTTATCGTTTCTCCCTTTAATTTTCTCTTTGAAGCTTTGGCTATTAATAAGTTTGTTTACTAATATCACTCATCTTCACTAAAGCCTGTCAAAAATAAAGAAATGTGGAAATGCCATACACAATATAAGTGGGTTCTAACGTAGCATTTGTAACATTAAATGAAACCCTTATAGGATGAAATAAATGATTAAAAATTACTTAATCGCAATTTAATTTAATTTCTGTTTTTTAACATAGCGATTAGTTTTACAGTCAGAGTCATAAAATGTAATGAGATTTGTAGTGAGGCACAGTCTTAGTATTTCTCGTTAGCAAGATAAAGTAAACCGGCCCTTTTTGGGCCATTTTTCTTGGTATTTATTGACAAACGTTATTTCTTTGAACATTTTCCAGGTAATGAAATGAGAAATATTGTTCTAAACCCACACTGCACTATAAATATTATTACACTTCAAAACTAAAACTGCAAAATTAACTACTCTGGTAGAAAAATTAAATATACAATTAAGTTAATTGCACTTTTATTCGCTGAGGTTTCATTTGAAGAAAGATTCAATCCATGCAAAAAAGGTTTCATTTAATTTAGAAATTGTTCTGTTTGATCCAAAAATGTATTTTTGGTGACACACAACTTACTTAGTTACATGGTTTTAATATATTCTTGTATGATTCACTGTACGCAGAGAATAGCCTAGCGTGTCTTTTATAGAGATATTAAAAATGGCTGCATATCGTATGTCAGTATTATAATGAAACTATACAACTCATGCTGCGTTGAACAATACATACAGAATTTCAGAGCCATCAACTCACTTTCATATTTTAATATCCGATTTTTGAAAAGTGGATGCTAAGTAATGTTATTCTTTCAAGCAAGGAATGCTAGATTCTATGCTAAATTGTAAACACCGAACAATATAAAATTCTGTTTTTCTAGAATTTGCAATATCTTAAAAAAGAGGAAGCAAGAAATTAATACAGAAAACATGTTTGCATAAAATTTGTATATGAGCGGTTGGTAAACTAAAACAGGGTTTCTCTATGAAAAAACAATTTTACTTATGAAGGAAGTGAGCACAGAAGTGAATCATTATTCCCTTGCTTGCTTTTTAATAATTTTTGTAATAAAATTACAAAGCAAAATTTAAGAACAGTTCTTGTACATTTATTGGTCTTTCTATTACAAACTTTGTTTTAAAAAGTAAATCATGGTAATGCAAAAAACTGAATAGTGTATGTGCCCATAAAAAATACAGCGTTATAAGAAATTACTAAAAGCCTAGAAAGTACACATCATATGTAGGTAGATGTAGCAACACTTGCAAATCCTTGTTGATAAAATACATTTTGCTTGCGTTTTTCGAAATAAAAATTATTTTGATTTTAAAAAATTCCAAATGCTTTTTTAACAAAACGAATGCTTTCTAAGCCACGTGATGCCAGATTTTGTATCTATAATTGCATCTTAGTATTTGGCAACGCTCTCAAGCTACCTGGCTCCGCGGCCTATCAGTGTGTTTATAGATTACGGAGAAATTCTGAGTATTTTTAAATCATAAATCTGCTTCCACCGCAACAGCCGTAGAGTTCAATCGGAGTAAATGGTAAATACGTGTGGTCGAATTAACCTGGAGACTATCGGCGCTGACTCCACCGGCCCATCGGGCTATCGCTCGATCGTCCGTACTGCCAGTTCGGCTCTGGTGGTGGTCCTATTTCATGGGAATCTCAACGCCAACGTAGTGTGGAATTATCTACAACTGAGACCGAGTACGCGGCCGCATCTCAGGTAGTCAAAGAGTTGGTTTGGGTCCAACATTAGCTAAAAGACTTGTTATTTCGTCAAGAGAGCATTAAATCAACGCTATACCTGGACAACCAGAGTTCCATCCGGTTTGTGAAGAACCCTGAATTCCGCAAGCGCATCAAGGACGTTGATGTTAAGTATAACTTTGTAAGAGAGAAGTTCGCTCAAGGGATTTTTTATCTCGAACATATAAGTTCTTCGAATCAGTTGGCAAACATCTTCACAAAGGCTGTACGGAAGAAGCCGTTTACAAGAATTCGAAATTTAATTTATGTGGTCCCAATTTAAATTTATTGCGCTATGTTTTTTGTATTATATAACCAATTTACATAAAATATTTTTTTTTGGTTTTCTTTGATGAGCTGTTTCTTTAAATTGTGAGTTTTTTCTGGTTTTTCTTTTGAATGAAAATGGGAGTGTTTAGAATAATTTTAGTATTAGTTCATACATATAAACAGAGAGAAAAACTCTTCTACGCGTTTATAGCACACACACACACTCTAACTTTTTAATTCTTTCATAATTAATACTTTACTTGATGTTCAGTTGTCGAAACTCGAAGATGCTAGCCGTTTTTCTTAACAAAAGTACATATTTAGGTAACGAAACATTTAATCCATTTTGACAAAGCAAACTCAATAAATAATGAAAAATATAAATGACAAATGAAAACAACATAAAAAAAAAACAAAATACTGCAATCCGCAGATGCTCTGCCCAATCATCATGTATTAGCGAACATAAAAATAAAAGCTCGTTAAGTCTTGAAGGCTCCAAATTTTACCGACGTTTATTCATTATAACTCCTACTTTAGAAAAAATAAAAAGTTAATGCAATGCCAATTAGGGAACATCGCCCAAGAATTGGAAATGGAAATTTTACAACTTGAACGTGTTGTTAGTCCTTGATGGGCTGCTTGCAATGCAGTACTTTTCATAGACATTCTAGAAGAATTGGCACTGGTTTTTGAAGTCGAAAAGTGACAATAACTAAAGCAGATAGACTAATTTGGAAGTGTATAAAAACACTGGAGCTAATGAAAGATAATAATGGAACTTATGAATGTTTGTAACATAATCCAATCAGACCCTTATAAACATTATTATTGTTCATTGAGATTAAATATGTTCGTTTGCCATATGTTAATTCAAGGTATCAATTTTAATGTATTGGATCCAGAGCTGGGCAATACTTAAGTAAAAAAAGACTTAAGTACTACTTAAAGTACATTTTCGTTACTTAGGACTTATTACTCAATACTTTTGAAATGCCTCTACTTAGCACTTGAACATAAGTACTTGCTTCTATTTACTTGTACTTAAGACTTATTTTGTACTTAAGTACCAAGATCTTTACTTAGGTATTTCTGAGTGTACTAAGTACCTACAAATATTTAACTCTTCGTAGAAAAGCAAACACAATCGCTAGCGTAACTCCTTTTTTGTTGAGTTTTAAAGCACGCAAAGAACTGTGAAAGAACATGCCGCACTCACGCTTCAAGACAGAATCTTAGACAAACTAATAACATACACACAAGACAGGGCAAGTAGAACAAAATCCAGTAACGTCTCGCTCGAATATAAAATCGACAATGCCTCGACTTGATGACATAACCACTGACATGTATAATATGGATTGCAAAAAGTGGGCTTACTTCTATATTGCTAACTCTTCCGGCCTAAGCAGCAAGTAACAACTGAGAGAGAACTGAAAACAACAAATAAATTAGTGGATTCGTCAAAATAAATGTTTTTAAATTAATCATTGAGGGTTAATACTGACAAAAATTGTTTTATCAAAGGCAATGTATTGCATATTATATACGTCAGTGGACATAACCAAGGATAAGGAAGCAATACCTCGCTCCAATATAAAAACAACGATGCCTCGACCTGATGTAGTGAAGGCCTAAATTTTTTCTTAGAAATTTACTGGACATTTTTTCCTTAGAATTGTTATGCATTATTGGAGGCGATAATGGCTACCTGGGCGGACCTCTAATGGTTTTTGTGAGTGTAGCAAGGAGAAGTGAAAGTTTTACTCTACTTGCTGCACCGAAAACTATGAAAAACTATAAATAGTAGCCACTGGTTACTATACATACTATAGTTTTCAAAAGGTATTGATTTATTTATATCTATTAACTGAACTCGATAAATTTCATTATATTACTGTCAACGTACAAAAATTCTAAAAAAGTACTTTAAAAAGTACTCAGTACTTTTTATAGACTGAGTACTTAGTTACAAGTACTTTTCATACATGCGGTACTTGTACTTACGCTGAAGTACTCAGGCCTTCAGTACTTGTACTTGTACTTGTACTTAAGTACTTTTTCTTTGGTACTTGCCCAGCTCTGATTGGATCCTACTGTATAGCGAGGAAATGTTTCACTCTCAATCACTAAAAATAATTTTCGAGAGTTGGTTGATAGCAAAGATTTACCAAACTTACATATTGCTGAAATATTTCAAGGAGCTAGGAAAATTTAAAAATTTGTTTGAGTTAGTTTGGCCGAAGTTGAATGAGCGTTCAGTGTGATGAACAATATTGTAAGTGAAAAAATAAATCCTTGTTGATATTTCATATTTTATGATAATAAATCTGCTTGGAAAAGCTTTAACAGATTATGATGGAACGCGATTTGTAAAGTCGCGGTTGCAACGTGACAATCATAAAGCTGAAGATGGAAGTATAAAAAGGAAATATAATATTCTAAAAACCAACAAGCCATCTGGTGCTTATTGTAATAGTAATAACTTAATTCTTAATGTTAAAATTCTTGCTCTTAAATGTAAATGTAGCAATGAGCTCGCTTATTGAATTTCATTAATTTTCTAAGCCATTTTCTACATTCTCGTTAAATTTTCAGTTTCTTAATATGTAACCCTCTATGTATCCCACGTTACACCGTAGCTTTAACGTGGAAGTTTTTTCAATAAATGTTATTGTATTTAATTTATTTTGTTTAATACTCGAAAAAGTATTTTACTCCAGTTTAATGAAGTTTTAGATACCTTACTGGATAAGCGAAGTGGTTGTTAAAAAAAATTGAAGCTCTGTGTGTCTAATTCTTTGCGAGTCAATTCATATGTCAGCACCCATGCTAATAATAAATTATGTTAGTCCACAACGTGTGTGGCATTGTTTCATGTCTCCGCAGATCCTAGTGCTTTAGAGACCATGCCTAATATAGCTCTTACTATCGAATCGGATTAGCAAAATGAGCGGATTACTACATATGTACATATGTAGAAAAAAAGCGAAAGGCTATCATATCAAATATTTCAATACTTGTATAAAACGATGAAGAAATCAAATTATTATATCTGCGATAACGCGAAAAACTTAACTATGTAATAAACTCTTTAAGTTTTCATAAATAAACATAAACATATTACTTTAACTGGTCTACTTATGATAGGTATTATCTTATATACTATATTCAAATATAGTATAATTAACCAAGAATATTTGGTATTTCGATATAATTTTCCCAACTGTGTGCAACATAAAAAAATTGCTTTAATACTCAAGAGAAATTCAACGTGGTTACGATCTAAACAGCGAACCATTTTCCATAACAATAAAAGTTATCATTTTTATGAGAAGTAATTTTTTGCATAAGTGTAAAGCATTTATGAAATTTCTACCGCCCTACAGTAAAACTAGCAGCACGTTACTATTTTAATTTGACCATGCTGTGTGGTTTGCTTTACTCAGTATTTCACATGACTCCAACATATCCGTCGGTTCATATTTCTAAAAATTATATTAAAGATCCACATAACTCGCACAATTCACATAAATACGTCTAAGTGACAATTATTCCTCTAATAATTATATAGGTATTTGTTACGTCTAATTTTGCTAAATAGCTTTTTGTACCCTAGATGAAATCATGTACTAATTTTGTTATTCCGGTTGTAACGCACAGAAATAATGCTACTAGTGAAAGGTGGGTTGGGTGCCCATGTATAAAATTACAAGTTATTTTGATTTTTGCATGTCAGTATGTCCGTCTGTCTGTCCGACCGTGTGTCTCCCCATCCTCACGATAACTCGAGAAGACGTTCACATAGAGAGCTAAGATTTTACACACGAGCTTTTGTAAAAAAAGGTAAGGGTCTTCCAATAAGAGGTGTTATTTTGATATTCAAAGAAAAATGCCAGTTTTGGAGATAAATGATCGGATCTTTATTTCATTATAAAGAGGAAGGTATGCCGTTAATAATGGAAAATAACATCAGCCAAATGACCACCACGACTACGCCCACAGGACCATATCCTTTTCATGACATTTTCCATAACCAAAGCGCAAAGTGGCTGCCCTATATCCTCGATAGCCTCACGAATTCCATCTTTGAGGTCTTGAATCGACGCTGGGCTGTTGGCGTAGACCTTCTCTTTCACGTGGCCCCAAAGGAAGAAGTCGCAAGGTGTTAAGTCACAAGATCTCGGTGGCCAATTGTGATCACCTCTTCGAGAGATAACACGGTCCGGAAACTTTTCCCGTACAAGATCAATGGTTTCGTTGCTTGCATGGCACGTAGCGCCGTCTTGTTGAAAGTAAACGTTCTCCAGATCAATGCCATCCAATTCCGGCCATAAAAATCATTAATCATCTGTCGACAGCGCAATACATTCACCGTAACTCTTGCTCCAGCCTCATTTTCGAAAAAGTAGGGTCCAATGACCCCGTGGGACCATAAACCGCACCAAACAGTCACACGTTGAGGATTGAGAGGCTTTTCAACAACAACTCTTGGGTTTGCCGAGCCCCAGATGCGACAGTTTTGCTTGTTGACGAAGCCATCGAGGTGGAAATGGGCCTCATCGCTCAAGATGAGTTTTCGATGGAATTCCGGATCATTTTCATGCATTTCAACGATCCAATCAGCAAAGACTCGACGTTGTTGATGATCGGCCGGCTCGAGTTCTTGTGTTAACTGAACTTTATAAGCCTTAAGACCTAAATCTTTATGCAAAATACGGATTAATGACGTTTGTGGAATGCCTAATTCCAAAGAACGACGAGGAATGGACAAACCTGGGTTTTCTTCAACACTTTCGGCTACAGCAGCAATATTCTCGGCTGTTCTTGAGTGACGTGTACGGGTTTTACTCTTCACATCACTAGCTTGTCCCGACAGCTCGAATATTTCCACCAATTTCTGTATTGCGGTCCGACAAGGTGCTTCACGATGACCCAAAAATGGTCTAGTTTTTCGAACCGTCTCTCCACATTTTCACCATTTTTATAGTGAATTTTAATAATTCCAATGCGTTGTTGAATCATGTATCGTTCCATTTTTATTAATGCGGTAGTTTCTACTTGTCAAATGTCAAAAATTACAGCTCTAAAAGTGACGTCTACCGAAATAGCTGATTAGCTAATTAAAATAACACCTCTTATTGGAAAACCCTAATTGGGACAAATCCGGTAATTCCTTCGTATGGTTGCCATGCGCATAAATTTCGTTTTCTACTATATATTTGGACAGTGTCTGACAACTCGTCGGCGTAGAGAGCTGAAATTTTGCACACAAATGTTTTAAAAATAATGCAAACTTTAAGTTCCAAAATGCGACGAATCGGGAAACTACTTCGTAGAGTTGTCTTACCAAAATTTCGTTTTAACTATAAATTTGAACGCTGCCGTCTTGGTGTTGCCATGTCGAAATTTAGGTTTTTACGTATATTGTAGAAACCAAGGTATATAGAAGAAACAAGGTATGCCCATTAAAATTTTGACATATCACAGCTGATCAAACAGCTGATAGTCTGTGACGTACTTCAGTGAATGAATAAAAAAGAAAAAGGAAATCTGATAGTGGCAGTACAAGCGCAAAGAATTTTGACACATTACAGCTGATTCCCTGTGACGTACTTCAGTGCATGAAGAAAAAGGGAAAAAGAGTTTTAACAAAAATGGCGGAACGTGGTTCGAGTCGGGAATACCTTGTCTTCTATATACCTTGGTAGAAACGATCAGTCCTAGACGTTTTTATTGTACTGAAAAAAGTTCTTCAGAATATGAAATCTTATGAAATTGGTTATAATAAATTTTACTGTCCAACGAACCGTTTTAGAAATATATTTGCGAAAAACCATTTCAAAAATCAAACCTTAACAGATGTGTGACCAGACGAAATTGTGAACATATGGGCATTCATCTAGGATATCATACGAATTACCAATTCTCTTTTTGACTTGTTTATAAAGAGATCGTTTTGCTAAACAATGATTTGTGAAACTTATTTTTTTATAAAGTGTCTTCAGGTGATTAATTTAATTGTAACTGAAAATGAAAATGAATGAATTATTTCCAACTTGTTGATTTGTCTAAATTTAACAGATCCCTATTGATTTGTGCAACTCACTGTAGGTATAACTTTCAAGTAAATTGTGGAAAATTATTCTCCTTAATTTTCTGAGCTTCATACTTCAAAGCGAATACATATTCTAATCTGTCTCACCAAATGAATTCTGGGATGCATATAAAGTTTAAACAATATGATAAATTTGGAGCATATTCGCATTGAAAGGTATGCTTTTGCTCTATTAATTCGATGAGTCGATTGCATGCATTTAATTCCAAAGAGACTGTTAATGTGCCGTTAAATTTTTCCACCTGACATTTTCTCACAAACTGAACTCCAGCTAAATTGCCATTTTCATTTCAATTTTATTTAAGTATTTTGTGCTAATTATGTATGTACATACATGCATAGAACACATTTAGACCACCAACATTTGTATAAAATGGAGCCTAATGGTTCAGATTGTGAGTGCGCCCTAGAAATGTAGTGAAATTTACAGTGCAGGCAACTGAGCAACGACGAAATCATGGCAACCATGCAAATAGCAAATTACAGGCATTTAAAACGTACTTAGCAGAAATGTTCACTAATGCAAGAAATTGTTACAAATGCATTTTGTATGGAGATGGTGTGCCCCGTTTGCTGCACGTCTATTTTTACTCATTTAGATCTCCCTCTCGTTCTCAAGACGTTTCGACTCTCCCTTCTGCCATATATAATGCAAGGGCATTTTGTGAAACAGTTCACTTGATATTGTGGGACGAGACGTGCCCTGGCCTGGCATAGTACTATCATATTCAATTAGAACACAATTTCGGAAGCTGAGTGAAACTGGAGCTAAATGAGGATGTGCATCCCCGCAGTAGTTTGCACTTGCACTTTGGGGTTGTTTCCATCATAGTCCATTGGAGCAGCGTTGGCGCAGCTAAATTGCACACATTCACACTATTCCAGAGTAATTTTGTGGTTCTTTTCAGCTCCTCGAGTATCTGGGTACGTACAACGAGGTAATTTGAAGTTTTATACGAACTCGTACCCAGTTTGGCGTAGATAATTACGAGAGCTTTATCTCTTCATTGTCTAATTAGGAAAATTGTGAAAATTTGCAGAGCAGGAGGTGCACAATCAGTTCACACAGCAGTTGGAGCATGTTAAGAGATTGTTAATGAAAAAGGTCAAATTCTTGTACAATATAACTACATGCATAGTTCAGCAACTGTGCATCGTTAATGATTGCTGGTACACAGGAATGCTTGTTACCGCGCGACATGACGGCAAACTAAGTGGGGCTTACCAGATTCGTTGAATTAAACTTGAATTCGATTCGAGAACAAAGCGATTATTTAGAGCACAATGTAAACTGTTGCTAGAATGAATACCTCCATTCACGAATATTTTCTATATGCTTGCTAATTGACGAAAACTTTCACAAAGAGGATGTTTCCTATTTCGTAATTTGGTTCTGTTTTAATAACACTTCTATCCTGCTTTTGAGGAAGCGGAGTGTAGATATAAAACAACAATTTGAGTTCACGCATCCATTGGATGATTGTTGCAGGTATTTATTGTAGTTTATGCTATGAAAATATCCTGTTCGTTTACATTTTTATACACATTTCATTTATAGATTGAAAAGGCACATGTACGTGTACCTTTGATATTTAGAGGTACAGAATTACTCGCGTATAAATATTGTGTTTTTGAGCCAGAATGGTTATTATTGCAGACGATAAAGGCTACAGATAATTTAGCCGTTTTCGGAGTCAATAAATAATCATTTGAATTAATCCTTTGTTTAAACTACGGGCTAAATATTACAAAGAATTAATTTCTATGCACAGAATATATTATAAAATGTCATTGTTAACCTAACAGTGTATTATGACAATCCTTCCTCAAGTCACAAGGAGTGAGTTCCAAAACAAAGCCACAGTTAACTACAGCTGACTTCAATCATTTCAAAACCCAGTAGTCAACTGAATTATGTAAGCTGAGCTGACTTTTGTGCATTCTTAACTGCTATCTAAGGGATAAGCCTTGATCTTTCAATTAGTTGCAGAGGGGGGGGGGGCAGTTAAATAAATCCTAGAAGGTACTAGTAGTTTAAACTGTTGTGAATCAGTAATTGGAACAAGACAATTTATGAATTCATTGGCCAATCTAAGTATATTGAAAAAAGAAAATCAAACAAAAAGATCAATGTTTCCTATGATTATGAAAAGGTTTAACATACTTTTAGGTAAGAAAATATGGCGGAAAGATGTAGTAAAATTTCTTATACATTAAGGAGAAATTTGCAATACATCATTTAAAAATTATGCTGTCTGGGGAAATAATTTATGGAAGTTTGAAAGGAAATGGCTTTCATGATTTAGCCAATCAATACAAATTTAAGTTTCATGCATTCATGGAAGAATTCAGTAAATTGTTTTCCAAAGACTATATCGTAAGTCCAGTAGCTGTTCCTGAAAATCTGCAATATACTCCTCTGGCAATCACAAGCAGAGTCGTTTTGAAAAAAGATGCCAAAGTAAGTGTCTCAAAGTGAAGGAGAAACCGAAGATGTTTCTTCATCAGCTCCGAAAAGGAGCCTGCCTGCTAATAGAGTGCTGTTGGAAGAGCTCCAATTATATAGAGATGAGAAAGCTACGAGGGAAATTAAAAGGAAAGAAGAACGAAATGCGGACGGGGATGAAACAAAGAAAGTATTGTAGTGATGCGGCAGGCCGTAGATACATACAATGAAATTATGAGCAAACTACTGGACAAACTATAGATTAATGTAATTCTACATTAAAAGGGTGCAAAATTTAATAATTATTAGATTTAAAGAAAACATAAAAACCGATTGGTCGAAGTTTCATGCAATGGACAATTCTTGAGCCATCAAATTTGTCAATATTTCACCGGCTCACATTGTTTCCAAATTATGATCTTTACATGTAGAGGAACTTGCTGCAGCTTGTGTTATTCCCTCCTCAAGTTAAGTGTCTCTGTATTCCTCTGGAAATTTGTGGCACAAATTTTGCAACAGACGAGAAGCTAAAATTTCTCATTCATTTTCTAGAATGATTTCAGACTTCCTTTCAAATCGCTCTCAGCATGTTAAAGTTGGGGTACTAAATCGAAGTGGATTAAGGTTAAATGTGGTGTTCCGCAAGGCTCAATTCTTGGACCGCTTCTCTTTAGCTTATTCATAAATGATTTCTCTAATATTATTGAAGACGTGAGCATTCACACGCATGCTGAAGATGTTCAGATATATCTACCTCGTCCAATTGGGTTAACTGAGGACGGCATATACCGAGTAAACCGTGATTTAATAAATATCTCTGATTGGGCCACCAGCAATCGACTCTTGTTGAATCCCCTGAAATCTTCTTGTATGGTTTTTTACAGGAGAGACTTATAAATCTTAATAGAGTACTTTTTCCATATGCCAACAAGGTTAAGAATCTTGGGGTTTACTTCAATAGTAAATTGGAGCGTTGTGACCATGTTAATTCCTCATTACAAAAGATTTATGGCGGCCTTCGATTGCTTCGTCTGTCGAGTAGCCTGCTCCAGATTAAGTTAAAGCTAAGGCTTGTTAAGGAACTGCTAATTCCACATTTCATTTTCTGTAGTACACCTCATTCGCGGCTTAACTCTGTGTGCAGTCGTAAATTAAATGTAGCTTTTAATGATTGCGTGCGTTTTGTTTATGGCTTAAGACGTCACAATCACGTTTCTGCTTATAGAAATTCCAAATTAGGATGCTCTTTAAATATTTATTTAGATATTAGAGCAATCGTTTTCCTACGCAATTTGATAATTGCTAAGTTTCCTTTGTATTTATATAGTCACATACAATTCGTGCATTCGTCCGGTCATGTAATCCTGCGGATTCCTCGTGCACGCTATGTTGTTGGTCAACGTTCTTATTTTCCGTTATTTCTCGAGTATGAAATTCTCTTCCGGTTACTGTTAGAAGGCAAACTCGGACATTAGATTTTAAGAATGAGGTGAAGCGTATTCTGAATTAATCATGAAATATACATGCCGATGACACAATTTTTTGGGTAGTTTAGATTAATATTAAACTCTAGTCCTTACAATTTTTTAATTTTTTATTTTATTATTTTGCTGATTTTTTTTTTTTTACTATGGTGAATTTTTCTTCTCTTATTTGAAATTATTATAGTCATATTTGGTCTTAGATTTAATTTTTTTTTTTTTTTTCGTTCTCTTTCACTAAATTTTATATTTCCCATTTGTACTGTACTAAGAAAAGGTGTAGTCATTTGTATATATCCATGAATAAATTATTATTATTATTGCTACCAATTTATTCATGCCTAAATACAGCGATCTCCGTCAACACCCAAAGAGCAGAGCAAAAGTCCTGTCAATTACTTGCCTAGTAGATGAATAGATGAATGTGATTTAGTTTTTTGCACTTCATTTAGTCTGCAATTATCAATGAAAGGAAGAATGCACCACTTCCCAAAATAATTGTCAAATTTTTCTTCAACCTACTGAAATATCAATGCATTTTGAAACGCATCGTGGACTGAACTGAAATATCCAACAAAATAATTTTTAAAAATGAATGAAATCTCTTGCGACTAGTGTAGCAATGCGCATGGTCTATAGGGACTTTTATTGGAACATATGTACCATCTATAGCACCTATCACATTTTTGAAGCCAACAAATTTTGAGAATCCTTTCTTAATAACTTTGTTTTCATGAGAATCCTTTCTTACTAATTTACTTTTCATCTGTATCCAGCTAAGTTATTATAGTGGCAGCTATTTCGTTGATGGCGTCTGTTATACGAAATATTGTTCTAGATAGTGTTTCCCTCCTAATATCAAATCTTTCGTCAACTGATCTGTTATGAGTTAAGTAATAATAGTAGGTTTTAATTTATTATAGAAAATCAAAGGCTGCTCTAGTCAAACGAAAATTTTGTTGGAACTCGACGTCACTGCAATTATTTAAAACTCTCTCAATATAATTGTCAATGCGCACAACATCTTCTTTTACTACTACTAGTAATGGTACCTTATCACCTTCACGGTCATAATTCAAATCTGAAGTAGGTCTAGGCTAATAAAATGAAAATATTATATTTTAAAAGATTGTTATTATGAATTTGAAATTAATTACAACCATTCTTGCTAAATATTGTGGTTTTTCCCTAAATTCGCCGCCAAAATGTAAAGTTAGCAAAACATCTACTTTTCTCTACCTCATTTCGGATTAATACACAGATATAATTCCTAATAAAATATTAGTATAAAGTATAAATAAAATTATACAATCAATATAAATAACAGTTCTTATACTTTTAGCTAACTCAGATCGTTCCAAAATCTCAAAAAGTTTTAGTTAACTTCAGGCAGCATGTTGCAGTTATGTTTTGGACGCACTCCGAGTGCGCGATCATGAAGTAGGCTGTGTCCTCAGCCGCTGTAGCTATCTTGTAGCTAGGCATAGGTGCATGTGGCTACTCCTGACTTTAGGCATTGCCAGCTTGAGCGATGTCATAGTTGGAGTATGACTTACATTTTCTGTAAATATAAGATTGCACTTACAGGGTGTCCCGTAAGTCGACGTCAAGCCGGAGTTGGGTGATAGACCAAATCATAACAGTTACCAGAAATATATAAAAAAAAAATTAAGTCATGCAGTTTTCAAATTACAGACATTTCTTTTGTTTTCGGGAAAATGCACACCCTATGATGGTTTTTTTAGCTACAAATCTTTACTTTTTTCAATTTTATTTTTCTTATGTAATCCTGAATAGTCTTTATGATTTGTAGCAACAGGAGCTAAAATACCATCACAAGGTGAAAACAAAAGAAATATCTATAACTTGAAAAATACATGACTTAGATTTGTTTTTTATATTTTTCTGGTAATTGTTATAATTTGATTTATTTATCCCGCAGACGGGAATGGAACCTACACTTGTTAGAATCGGTCAATGATGGAGAAAGAAGATCTTTTAAGAACTTTTATTTTTAATGATTCTAAATAAAATTTCTAATTATTTGTGCGCTTTCATCGTTACTGGTTAATGCCAGCTGAAAGCAAAATGTGGCTTAGTAGGCTAGTGATAAAAGTAACAAACTGATAAATGCAAGAAGGAAAATGATCTGTCTCGTTAGCTCAGTGGTAAGAGCAGTTGCCCGGCAAGCGGAAGGTCCCGGTTTCAAACCCCAGACGAGGCGATTGTTTTTTCTTTTTGCATTTAGAAATTTGATTTAGAATCATTAAAAATAAAAGTTCTTAAAAGATCTTCTTTCTCCATCATGTTATAATTTGGCCTATCACCCGATTTCGGCTTGACGTCGACTTACGGGACACCCTGTATATGCAATCTATAACATAACTATAAATACTTGCTTTATCATGCAAACGCTTCCCACCTTTATCTTGTAAATTGTTACATTTGCCATAATTATAATAAATTTTATTTTATTTCCTGTAATATAAAAATAACATTAACATACAGGCCAGTAGCTAGAACCAAATTAAAGGTAGGGCATCAGAAATTTGAAGTAGGGCGCACATTTTCGGTGCATTTGGGATGCATTAGTTCAGGTGAAGAGACATATTTTTGAAAAACCAAGTAAAAAAGCTAATATTGGTCTAAGAACAATTCTTATGATACCCTAGATGAATGCCCGTATGAAATTTCGTATGGGCACCCATTTAAACAATTTTGATTTTTACAGTGGTTTTTTGCACATATGTATTTCTGGAACGGTTCGTCGGACAGAAAAAATGATTATAACCTATTTTATAGGATTTCGTATTCTGAAGAAGTTTTTAGTACAATTGAAATACTTAGGAATGATCGTTTTCACAGTATCCGTAAAACACCTAAATTTTTATCTGGCAACACCAAGAATGAGTTGTCCGATTTATTCCATTTTTTAAGTTTTATTTGCTATTACTATGAAAACACAATGTACCAAAATTTCAACTCTCTGTGTCAACGTGTTCTCAGGCAGTGTACAAATATATAGTGGAAAACAAAGTTTTTGTATGGCAACCGCACGAAGAAAATTTCGCGTTCTCGAGTTATCGTGCGCACGAACGGACGGTCAGACGGACATGCAAAAATCAAAATAACTTTTAATTTTATGCGTGGGTGTCCAATCCATTTTTCTCTACTAGCATTATTTCTGTGCGCTACAAACAGAATGACCCTCATTTTATTACATTTTTTTTATAGGTGAACTAAAATAGGTACGTACAATAAAAAGAAATAAGTGAACCAAGCAAGAAACACAACATGGTAAAAATATTCAATTTAATTGCATTCTTCGATTTACCATATTGTCAATATCAATTTTGTTTGTTATTTTCCGTTCAAATGCGAGAAACACCTAACCTACCATGATCTCTCGTGAGCCACTGACATTCTGTGAGGCTTATTGATAGCAATTAGTGTCGAAAAGGAAGATTCGCACGAAGCAGTACTATATCCGATTGTTGCGACTGCTGCAAACAGTTCATACGTATCTCTGAAGAATTCCCTTTGTCTGTATAAAACTTGTAATATTTTTTCGCTCTGATCTCCTCAACCATTCAACTTATTCAAGTACCTTTTCACAATAGTGGCGTCTTCTTTGGAAGCAATTTTAATATCTTAGAAATAATTGCTATTACAGATTTGTTTTTTTTTCTCATTAATTTCCTCACAATGCAGACTTAAACTTTGTCCAACTCATCAAGACCCAAAATTGAATCTAGTAGATCTTCATTGTCTGCAAATCTTCTTTTCAGCTCAGCTGTTATTAGGTCTACAGTTTCATAATATTCCGCTTTAAATAGGGGAGCTTCATTTATGCCGGCAGTGTTTTGATGAGAAAGTGATGAACCATAGAGCTTTTAATCCTCCAAATGTCTTACCTTTACTTGTCTCTTTTCTTCTGGGAACTATTTTGAGATTATTTTCAACAATACGCTATTCTCAGCTTGTTTCGAAAATGTCTCACATATCTCTTCTGAGTTCAATTTCTTCTTGTGGCGTCATGTTATAACTTCACATCGAAAGTGATCATCGAAGCGAAGATAACGCTCTTGCGGTATGTTATAAGATTTTCGTTCGACTGGCTATTTTGCTTATTTCGAAATTGTTTCCGATTTTTTGCCCTAGCACAAACGACATTTATAGATTATTTCTAGTTGTTGATAATTTTTAATGTAATAAAATTGAATTTTATGAATTTTTCAAGCGCAGTGGCTTTATTTGTAGAGGATAGCGAAAATGACGCCAAAAGTAAATTTTGAAGGATATTCCTAACAAAATGTTCTGCTTTTTTAATTTTTTAATTCAAGAAACATTCTTACAAGTTTTGTAACTTCAAGTTTGAAGAAAATATATAATTAATATAAAAAATTATTTATATTGAATAATTTAAAAAGAAATTTAATATCTCAAAACTAATTTCTTAAATTTGACGTGCATTTCATAGTCTTCGCATGTATTATCACTGTCAACAAAACTCAGTGATGATCTATCGAAATTATCGCCTGTCGAAAGTGATACAACATACCGACTATCGATAAATTGTCCAACGTCGAATCTTTCGAATTTATAATATCTTGCGCCCGGACACATTTTATTATGGGTATGGCATCCTTCAATCTCATGCTTCGAACCTGTAAGGCCGTATCAGCCTGTTGCAGAACACATAATGGCCCTATCGTCCAATTCAAAAGATTAATGATTCCCACCGCAAATAAGATTCACTTCCTCTTCACGATGCGATTTTTGAATCCTCCGGCAGAAGTGCCACATTAAGTATCAGTTTTCAACTTTCGAAAATGTAAACAGCTGATGATTTATTCAAATGTAAAGTATAAAGTGGAGCTACGGTTCATTTTTACGCATTCAAAAGTTATAGGTAATAAATTATTATGGACAAAATCGCGTTATTTCATGATTTAGAGGACGATGAGGATATATTATTAAGTATATTACGGAGAACAATCAGGAACAGCGGAAATGTTATGGAATTACAGGACTACAAGTAAGTCGATTATTTTTATGTTTATTATGCTTTTTTTTTTTGTTTTTCTTCTTCTTTAGGTTTCGGAATAATTTTTCTACTACAGTGCGCTCTACATCAATTCTGTTTGAACCTAAATTTGAAGCTTGCTTAAGATTTCTTATTGAAGGAAGCTATTAGCGTAGAATACAGAGCTGGCCAAGTACCAAAGAAAAAGTACTTAAGTACAAGTACCAGTAGGGAAGGCCTGAGAACTTCAGCGTAAGTTCACGTATCGCATGTATGAAAAGTACTTGTAACTAAGTACTAAGACCATAAAAAGTACTAGCCTTTTAAAGTACTTCTTTAAAGTACTCTTTTAGAATCTTTAATATAATGAATTTTATACAGTTTAGCTAGTAGAAATTGATAAATAAATAGCTTTTAAAAACTATAATATAGTAACCAGTGGTTACTATACTGAAGATAGCAGAAAAGCTGAAACCGGTCTACATTCTGCGGTAAATGATTTTAGACACAATGTTTTTAAGTCCTATTATTTATACTATATTATGGTTTTCAAAAGGTATTTATTGATTATTAGCCACCGGCGCTGCACATAGAATTAAACTTTCACTTCTAATTGTTACGTTCTCAAAAACTATTAGAGGCGCATGCACCCGTTGTCGCCTTCAATAATGCATAAAAATTCTAACGAAACAATTTCCAGTAAATTTCTTTGAAAAAATTAAGGCCTTCCCTACATCAGCTCAAGGCATTGTTGATTTTATATTGTAGCGAGGCATTGCTGGCTTACCTTGGTTACGTCAGCAAGTCGAGGCATCGTCGATTTTATATTCAAGCGAAACGTTACAAGTTTTTGTTCTACTTGCCCAGTCTTGTTTGATATTATTAGTTTGTTTAAATCTCAACAAAAAAGGAGTTGCACAAGAGATTGTGTTTGCTTTTCTACGAAGAGTTAGATATTTTTTTTATATGTAATTAATAGACTCAGAAATGCTAAGTAAAAATATTGGTTCTTAAGTACAAAACTAAGTCTTAAGTACAATTAAATAGAAGCAAGTACTTGTGTTCAAGTAATAAGTAGAGCATTTCAAACGTATTAAGTAATGAAAATGTACCTACCTTAAAGAGTACTTAAGTCTTTTTATACCCTAGATGAAATAATAGGGGTATACTAAGTTTGTCATTCCGTTTGTAACACCTCGAAATAATGAAGGTAGAGCAAACTAGATTGGACATCCATTCATAATATTAAAAGCTATTTCGATTTTTGCATGTCCGTCCGTCCGTCTGTCCGTCTGTGCGCACGATAACTCGAGAACGCGTATACTTAAAGAGCTGAAATTTTGTACACGGACTTTAAAAAAAAAGTAAAATTAAGTTCGAAAATGAGACAAATCGGGCAACTCCTTCGTGGGGTTGCCATATAAAAATTTCGTTTTCCGCTATATATTTGGACACTGCCTACCATTTTTTCTGTGCGACAAACTGTTCTAGAAATATATGCGAAAAACAACTTCAAAATCAATATTTGAATAGATCGGTGACCATACGAAATTTAATACGGGCATTCATCTTGGGTATCATAAGAATTGGTCTTAGACCAATTCTAGCTTTTTTATTTGTTTTACTTAAGTATTGCCTAGCTCTGGTGGAATAGCAAATAATTTTAAAATAGCAAATTCGCAACCATATTTTCCTCTACATTTAGTAATCTTTTACATCCGCAACTTTCATACCATGAATCTTAAAAGCCACAATAAATAGGTAGGATTCGATTCACTTGTTTTCAATATTCAAGGAAAACTTGATTTTCTCACTTCGAACGTTTTCGATAATCACAAACTGGCAAATTCGCTAACTTAATTCTCCCGTCGGATTTAGTAATAGGGAGCAATTTTTTTTCTACTATCTTTGACAGTCGAACTACTATGTTTAACATAACGCCTTTGGTGTCAACACTTTTTACAATTGAATTTTTCATTTTACGTGGAGTTTTGAAAGTCAGAGAATAATTTTCATCGGCTCTTGTAACCCCCAAATATACTCACCAAAGCTGTTCAAGTAGTCGACCAATCATCTTATTTTCATAGATGGCAGTAAGTGGTGAGAGTTAAGCAACGCCAACATAACCGGATATTCGCTAACTGGTCAGTGTGGCCGATCATACAATCTCGCCGGACGACTTTATGACGTGACATCACCACAGCATACGGAATAAGTTGGACATTTTTAAGGTAGGGCATTGCCATTTTACGATAGGGCATAGCCCCTCATTCACCCCTCTAATCGCAGGATAGATATAGCTGGAACTAAAACAAAATACTTCCACCTGATTTAATGTGAAATCTGTTGGATGCGCGAGACCACATCGCGACATTGCCCGCTCAGAACATTCAACTTTCTTGTGTGAATACCCTGGCAAATTTAACTCAATAGGTTAAATTATTAGGCTATCTTTGCCGTGGCCCTACCATAAGGATTCGATCCATAAGACAAAATCTTGTGAGAATTGCGTAAAATAAATTAGCTTAATAAATTCGTAAATACCTCAGGTACGTTTCCACTATGGGTCCAGTTTTTCATACTTCCTAATAAATAGTTATCTATAGGTGAAGTTAGGTGGAATCACTCGTGACCGAATCTATCCCATCTAACCTTATCTACCACACTCAGATACAGAAAGGCAACTAAAACCCGCTTGTTATGCGTTGGAATTGTCTCTGTTGAAAATTTTATGCAACATTATCGTTTCTGATTTCCGTTAGAAACCCAGGATAAAAGTCTGTATTACATATTATATATGTATTAGAAATAGAAGAACGATAGATTTGTTAAAGGGATAAAACTTAAAAATAAAAGTCAAAGTTAAATTAGAACTTTTCATCTATTCCCCTAACGAATAAATTGAGGCACATGAAATATTACCATAAAAAAATTCTGAAGAAAAAGAAAAAAAGGCATCTAGTATGGTTGTCTAAAGATAAGGATATATTTACAGCTCAAATGGAGATATCGAGTTTATAAAAAGGTGCACGGTTGGAAAATATAAATTATACTTATTGGAGGATAAGATTCGCCGTAAAAAATTTTTGTACTGTAGATAGTTAAATATATCCAAAGACTTTAATTATCATATCAACATATCTCTTTACATGAGACTTCAAAAAATTGGTTACCCATCCTTCCATTTTATCTGTTAGCTAACTAAATATTCAAAGGTCTGCTAACAATTTAAAATCTAAATACTTCTCTCAAGTGCAAACTTAACTTCAATTAAATTATTTTAATAAATGCCAGATTCTTGTATCTTTTCCATTTCCAGAATGAAAAATTTGTACATTCAACGAGACGCTAATATTTTCTATCAACCTGGCGTGTAGTTTACTCTGAATTTATTAAGAGTCAAGAGACCAGACGTGTCGCGCCAACCTGCTAAGAACGGAGCAATAATTGTTTCCATCTGGTGTCTACAGCTCTCAAAGGGCACTTCATATCTTTTTACTGCAAAAATTTTCATGCAACATTGAAAATACTAAACTGCTGCCAGGTAATTTTGGCATATGCAATATTTCTGCCTTAACATCGTGGTATCATCGAACTGCTGCTGTTTTGCACACCTGGACAATTGCAGATGCTGATGGCGTCGCTTCAAGAAGGCAATACATCAAGCTAGAGACTGGGAGACTTGATAATTTAAGACGTGAGATTCCTTTTATTAAAGAAACACCTGCAACCGCCCCTTTTTTACGTTATTTCACATTTTTTTTTTTAAAGCGCTAAAGAGATTTA
Organism: Dioctria rufipes; assembly: GCA_963924295.1. NCBI lineage: Eukaryota > Metazoa > Arthropoda > Insecta > Diptera > Asilidae > Dioctria > Dioctria rufipes. The sequence goes on along the minus strand of OZ002740.1, from coordinate 96,451,474 downwards.
TTGTGTTATTTGTATATTCTTTTTGTTCGGTGTTTCATTTTCAGATTTTTTGATATCTTACCTATGTATCTCAAGTGTATCTTATACACCTAATATACCGGAAATTGAAAGGTATATAGTATATAGTATATAGTTACTCTTTGCCTAGGAAGTTGTTTTAATTTATATTATTGAAGTTATAAATGTGTTGTTCGCAAGTTCAAATTTATTAATACTACGGAAAAATAAATCTCAAAAATAAACAGACATAAACTGAAAATCTTATTAAATTATACGAATTAAAGAAGCTAAGGAATTTGTAGAAAACAGTTGAAAAAATTCCACCAGTAACACAAATAAAAAGAAAAAAAACAAAACAAATTATATAAAGGCAAATATAGGGCCCTGCAAGCATCATGATTCGAAAACGATTTGCGAGTAAATCGTAATCTTTGGCTTAAACTTCAAGAACGAGCTCAATACCAAACAGAAAACAGATTACTAGCATCTTAAAAAGAACACGATTCTCGACTTATCAACTCGAGATATTCTCTGGACGGCGAATTACTTTAGAGTTTAATACGAACCGAAAATGATGTTAAAAAAGTAAATGTGGACAACGTGTTTTTATTAGTGGTGCTATATATTTTTTCTGTAGGTACTGGGAGAAGCGAGCTATTCTCGTGTTTTAAGCGCAAAGCGAATTTTAATGGACATTTATTTAGAGAAGTGGGAGAAAAGGTTCGCGGACATTATAGTCTTTGTCGCTTCATTACACCTTTAATTATAGCACTTATATAATAAACACTAGACATGTCAGCAAATGCCACTGAATGTATCAATTATTTTTGTTTTGGGCATTGCCAGTAAATGATGAGCCATTTAAATCTTACTCAGAGAAATGAAAGAATCTAGCAGTAAATTCGAATCATATAGACGCATGTAATTCCGAAATCAGACAAATGGAGAAATCTTGTGCAAAAAGTGCAATTGTTGTGGCAGGCACAATGTTCCCACCAAGTCAAGCAAAACGAGTAGTAGAATCGATAAAAAATAGTAGTAAATTTGAAGAAAATGGAGTATATGGAAATGCACATTTTCTTATAATTTTATTTTAAACTTATATAGTTAAATTCGTCATAACTTAAGAGGAGTAAACAAAAGTTTCAATTTAGATACCAGCGAACCTGTAGGTAATAAAATTTGTGTCGTGAAAGTGAGAAAATTCATATAAAATTGGCCTAGACCTAGACCTAGGCCAAAGAGCACATTAGAGACATCTACCGCAAAAGACAGAAACCCAACATCCGATAAAACCATACAATTTAAAATGAAAAATGAAAATTACAGTTCACATAAATTGAAATTTTTTAACGAGAATTAGCTCTTCTAAATTTTTTTTGCCCATAATTGTTAAATATGCCATTTTGCTTTGTATTTAAACAACTTTCAAATAAATATTTCAATTTCTCGTCGGTAAAATGTCGGAAGAGAAAACAAGTACTATTAGAGTCAAATAATTATAAAAAGCGCCACTAAAAATGAAAAAACTCGACGTTATTTGATAGATCTAGGCCATATGTTACCAAAATAGTCACAATTTAAAGAAATGCGAATAACTTCCCACAGGAATTTGATTTAAAAGACTTCAATTTTTACCATTTTTTAGAAGTTTCCGAGCTAATATCTCCATTCCAATACCCTTTTTTTAGTTTTTGCCGACGTTATTTACTGGATTTCTTCATTACCTTTAATATAAGATATAAATCGTTGTTCTGCTACAAATAGTTTGCCAAATGCAATGAAACGTGCAAATATATGTACTGTTCAAACGATTCTAGTTTTCTTAATTTTTATCAAATTCAACTCAGACGAAAACTTGCAATGTACACAATTTTGACACAAAATCAGCCATATAATTAAGCTATTTTTTTTTTTAATTTGCCGACAAAGTTTTATTTGAAAATTCAAGATATTTTATTTTATTTAATTAATTGCGCTGTCAAAGTTCTAAAAGCACAGCATATTCGCATAAAATGCTCCAAATTACGACAGCCAACTTCCGACGGCCGACGATATCGCCGTAGGGATTGATCAAATTCTAATTTGGTCGTTGGCCCCTGACAAAATTAAATTAATGAAATTGTTTTCGCATTTATTTTTGTCATTTTGACGTTGGAGGGCACCGCTCTAATAAAAAAAAAAAAAAAACATAAACATGGAGTTGAGGAAAAATTGTGCAAGGGCACAAAATAATTTACAACTTGTGGGCAAGTAGATAAAAATGACTTGATATTGGATATTACGAGGCGCTTAAATACAAATGCTAAAATTGTGACATTTTGCATTTAAAAATTTAAATTTTTTTTAAAAAGTAGAAGAATCTCCGCGATATTTTTAGAAATTATCGTCGGCAAGATTACATGCAATCGGAGAGCTGCAGAATCCTGTCTTTCACAATCCACAATCACCGCTCGCCCCCTTCGTTGTAATTGTGTCTGAAATTATTCGACTACCTGTTTTGACATCGGATTTCTGTTTTTAAGCCTTAAAAATGTAAGAATAAATTCTCGAGTTGTATTTGCTGCTCCTGAATTTTCAAAGGAAAATAATGTGAAATAGTGCAATAGCTGCTGCTATTGTCCCAAAATGTTAATTACAATCTCAAAACATGCAACGTAAAATGTTTTAAAACTTTATGCATTTTTACTTAAAATTCCTTTTGAAAGTCATGAAACTCAGACTCAGACTGGCACTAAAATCGAAAACGCATATTATGTTTTTTACATATTTCTTAATTTCTGAAGGCAATTGTTTGGCAGCTGCTGATAGACAATATGAAATACTTTGACATAATACAGACATATTAGTAGATTTTGAATAATCCGGAGTAAATGATGCATGGACTCAAAAAAGGTAGCCAATCTTTGCCGATTATATTCCACGTAGGAGTAAGATCGAGCCAGGTCAGGTGAGTATATGGTGAATGTGATAAAACTTAATATCCAATAGCCTGGAATTTCTCCTTTATACTTAAAGCCACGTGAAGCCTTGCATTGTTATGTTAGAAGACAACAAATTTTTTGTTATACAGTGCCGGACGAAGTTCACGTATTCTTGCAATAAATTCGGGTTAGCTGATGGCAATATAGGTCTGCCATGAAAGTTTGATAACGACAAGATCCAAGAATGGCTCATATTATTGCTGAGAAAGCAATGAAGAATTAATGTAAATCCGATCTGCCATATTTTTTTTCGCTTAAATTGCTAGAAATCCAACGTAACCATTTTTTCAAGTTGTTCAAGTAGTTCACAATCATTATATGGCTACACGTAAAACGTTTCCCCAATTTTCGTCGTCAATAGCGGTTCATTACACACTAAAATCCTCAAGGTGTCGTCATCAAACTCTTTTTGCTTTCCAGTACGAGGTTCATTTTGAAGATTCATGTCACCTGTCCTGAATTTTTCAAACTATCTTAGCATAGAGTACCTAACTCAAATGAAGTTTCTCTTGGTCCATCATATACCCCGAGTTTTACAAATTTAATAACTGAAGACACCTTTTTTTATCAAAAATCAAAACGTGGAAAAAATAGCCTTCGATTAACACCAAAATTGTTTAAATCATATAAACAACAATGAAGTTATGAATACTTCAATTGAATAAACAGAAAAGCGTCAAAACTTTCTCACTAACCTAATAATTTTCATCGAAAAGAACAAAAGCTTCATACCGCTTTGGAGTTTTTCATCCAAATTAGTAATAGATATGTTCATTAAAAAAAATTAATAATAATAACGAATATCAGCAATTTTCAAGGATGTGATGCCAGATGATCCCTTGAATGCAAACTACCTCTTTCATACCTAACTGCAGGTAGGTACACCTAAATTATAAAATATAACTAATATTTGGAATACAATACAACCCTTTGTGTATACCTTAATGACAATTCCAATGAACTATATAAAACGCAATAAAATTTCCTTAATTTATATAAAACACTTCAGAAACAAAGCGTCATTTAGAACCTTAAACGAATTATATTCCCTATTACAGGAAAGAAAGCTAATTTATTAATTATAACATTCCTTCACGTTAGACGATTGGTATGGAGTCTAAATGTAGAACCAAGACACCATTGAAGACAACTTACAATCGTATCAATTTTCTGTAGCTAAGTATATGGAATCACGATTTATCTCACGAATCTTTTGACTAATCTTGGCACTTTTCTAATCAAATCAAAATCCAAGATGTAAATATAAGAAAAAAAAAATAAAAAAAAATCACTCGCCGAGATCTTTATTTTTATCTCATTCATAACAGAATCAGAGAAATGTAGGAATCTCGGGAGAAATTCGAAATTCTCATTTCTTACTTACATTCAAAATTATTCGAGAAAGCGAATTCTTCGCGAAAATGATTACAGAGTGCATATATACAATGTGTATTTTCGAAACTTGATCAAACGAAATATGCGGATACTAGACACCTAGGCAAATAAAAAACTGTACGGCAGGGGCGGATTACACATTAACCTTTTGGGTGCTACATGGTGATTAAGAAAAAAGCTAGATTTTCGAATAACACCCTATATCTTAAAAACTACAGGGCGGACGGTCACAGTTAAAAGCTCATTGCATGCAGAGCTTCATGGCCTTTCCAATTATGGTTGTCTAAACTAAAACTTTCTGATTTTCTTATCTTTTTTTAATTTGACCTATACGATTTTTGCAAAAAGGTCGTAAACATAACTATTTTTTTAAAAGCTGTCAAATATAGACTTTCCTCTTTAATTTGACCTATTACACACAATGTGTTAACTGTAGCCGTTAAACAGTTAATAACTCATAGTCCATTTAGATCACACCGAAATTAGACGACATTTTTTAAAATGACGAGCTAAGCAACAAATTATCGGTGAAAATAGGTTTGAGAATATATTAAGAGCTAATAACTGTTAAAGGACTACACTTAGCACATAGGGTGTAATAGGTCATATTAAAGAGGAATGTCTATAGTTTACAGTTGTTATAAAAAAAAAGTTATATTATTAAGGAGGTGATAGCACTCAGCTAGGCAAACAAAAATTGTAAGGCACTAGTGGGGGGCGGGGGGGTAAGACGCGTCGCTTCGGCGGTAGGGGATAAGATTTTTAGTACTGCTTCCAGTTTTCACACTGTAAATTTCTTTATATACACCCTATCACGGCGAGATTCATCGCAAAGGATAGCAAACCCCAAGAAGGGGTTACCTGATTTAGTCCATTTTTGAAGCTCTATTTACTATTGCTATGAAAACACCGCGTACAAAATTGTCGCTCGCTACGCCGACGCATTCTCAGGCAGTGTTCAAAGATACAGTGAAAAATGAATGTCCCTACGAAGGAGTTGGCCAATTCGTCCCATTTTCGAACTTAAATTAACTTTTTTTTCACAAAAAGTCCGTGGGCAAGGTTTCAGTGAGGGCATTCTGGCGTAACCCCCCCCCCCCCCCCTCCGGTGCAATACATTTTTTTGTTTGGCTAGGTGAGTACTATTACTTCTCGCTCTATGGTCCACCATCGAGGAAACACCCAGTATATGTCGTAGCCACTTGAAGTAATTTTTTGCGTTTCGCCTCAAATCTCTAGTCCTTTTATGAAATGAAACGAGCTTCTAGGCTTAACGCTGTAAAGTAATCGCTTTGTTGTGCTAGCCGAATAAATAACTGCAGCTGGAATTCAATAATAAACCTCGAGAGGAGCTCCGTGTGTTTAGTGCATTGAAGCTATGCCAATGGAGGTGCGATTCGGTAATTGTAGGAGATAATCCTTGACACTAAAACCGAAGGACTATTAGGATGGCTCTATTGCGTGAAGATAATCATTTAAACTTGTTAAATTGATAATAATAAGAAAAAAATCATTTGAATATATGTATATAAAAAAGTGGAGTTTTTATCATATTTCTAGTCGAGTGTAAACCACACATAATGTTTTTTCATTCAAATCACACTTAAGTTTACGAAGAAGCTATAAATATACAGAAGAGCTAATTTTCAGAGCTCGTAGCTATGAAGTATATAAAAAAATTGGAGGTATAAGTTTCTCATAAACAAAAACACAGTCGCGTCGACGGTTAGATACGTGAAATATTTTTCCGCAAATATTTTCAATAAATTATTTTTCATTTTGTGATATGAATTATATCGATCGCAATGCTACGACTATGATACTGCCTGCCCTGACGTTTCTACCAACATGAAGTTCATCCCAAATGGCACCCATTTCATATGAATGTTTCGGGGATTTGTTTCCTACCTCTTCCCGCACCTTCGGTGCTTAGAAACGCACATGCATGTACAAACCTCTCCTCTAGACGATAAAAATAATTCCCTACATTAGCATAAATCTGCCTGGCGGAAGGAACAGCCATCTGGGATTTATGAGAGCAATGGAGGCCTGTTTTGTGCCTGTGCAAACGAATTATCCTGATAATTGGAAATTTATGGCCCTCCTTACTACAATTATTCACCACGTTAGAAAAATTGACTAATCAAGTTGGATTCACCGCCTACACTTAATCGGTTGATTGATTGATTCCTTTGATGGCGGGAAATTGCTTCTGGGAGAGACGAGACAGCACAAAATGCAAATCGGCGCTGATTATTTTTTCTATTCAATAGCAGCATTCCGTATCCTTCCTTCTTATATTTTATTCATGTAGAAAAAAAGTCCGTATTTGGCGCACCTTAAGATACATGTTATTTGTCGAACGTGCACACCCTCCTAACTCTCAATCTTTGATATCTTCTGTGCAAGCTGCATTTTTACGTGAAAGAAGGTCCCATGTAGATGGTAATACATAAAATCCTGCATATTGTAAAGCATAAAAGTCACTTCCATGGTATTTTCAAAAGAAATCAAAAAACTGAACCCGGTTTGGCTTGATATTTTTTACTGCCCCTTCTGTCTCATTATAAATTCGGTCAATTCCCAGTTTGTCAAGGATATTTACCAGTAGTAAAGATAAACAAAACAGTGGCCGCAAAAAACGCTTGATAACGATTTTTGTGAAGAACGAAAAAATCCTCCCGGGATATCAACGAAAGTGATGGTATGAATTAGCATTTTTATGGTTACCCATCTGAAGCAGAAGGGCTTCATGTTACGTTTTTACCTTCATTCGTCAAGCAAATAAGAAACGCTGGAGCCCTTTTCAACTTCTTGGGAATTCTGTCACCTCAACTCTTTTATAATGAAACATGCTGACCGTGTTTTCTTCACAAAGAAGAACAAGGATGATGGGTTCGGGGTATTCAAGTCGCGTGCCTGTCACACCTGGGAAAACGCGTGCCGTATACCTTTACCTTTTCACTTTATACGCCGTGAATGAATGCTTTCGAGTGCTGACAGTTTTACGCCCCTTTGAAAAATGCCTCATTAACTTTTTAATTTTGAGTTTGATGTTCGCATTCAGTTTTCGTTATTTCGTAATTAATTTTAGATCCCCGGACATAAGCAACAGTTGATTTTCCTTCAAGTTGCTCCAGTAAACAGTACAAGCATTTAATTTTACTGGTGAAATCAGGGAATTTTTCTGAACTTTTTGTGTTAGGTAGGATATCAGCTAGTACTGAGCGTTTATTCATTCCTCTAAACAAGAACACAGCCACATCTGGAATTCATAATAAAAACTATGCAAACATACACATGTACATATTGATTTTTACGATTGAGGCCCTTTAAGAATTTTGAACACAGTATAAGTGAGAGATAAAAGAAGCTTTTGGGACAACAAACCAAGTTTTTTTTTCACTGTCGAAGTGGAAAAACTAGTAGTAAAATATGAGTATTTTGGGTATAGAGTGAAGATTCAGCAGGAAACAAAAATAATAATGTCAGTTCCACAACCATTATAAGAAGATCTAATTCATTTTACATAATTGCCAACATAAACTACTTAGCTTTTGGTTTTACTGATTGCTGATGCGGTAAGTACGATTATTTTGTCTGTTATTGTGTGAATGTGTATGGAGGAGTCTGCGGGACCCCATGTCTATTGTTAAGTAACTATTCATATTTATAGGGGGTGCACATTTTTAATGAAATTCTAGTACACATTAGTGAATGGATACAGATTTTGGGAGAAACGTGTCTAGAATTTGTGATAGTCATGATGATGACATATCGTATTTTAAAATTTTTATCTTAATAAATGTATGCCACAAAGCGGTAAGAACACAATTTGCAGCTTTTACGTAGAAGACAATTTTAATGTGCTCTTCTGAAATTTAGTAGAATGTATCCTTATGCGATGAAATTAATGATCTTTTTCTTCATACTATTTTCCTTTCTTTATTCTTCCTTGTTTAAATCGTTATACGTTTTATGAATTTTTGAGGTATAATAGTTGTAAATATTGACTGGCGGTATCGCTGAATAAAACTCGCCATTTAGAGTAACAGTCATTTTACTTTAATTAAAAAATCAATATATGTACAATAATAATACTTAGTCTAATATAACAATAACAACTTAAAAAATCAATAATGCTACCAGAGTGAGCAAGATTCATTCGCCTTGCATTTTTGTGCTGTAAGCAATTTTGGAGTAGGCCCACTTCAACCAGCAATGAATGAATTTTACTTGCTTATTTTACAACTATGCTCATAATTAAGTCAGTTAAGTTCTTTGATTGTTATTTGTAAATTTAATTTATTTGTTTATACGTGCATAAACATCAGTATTATATGTAATGTTCCCAAATTAGGGCGGAAATGTTACAACAGGTTAAATGAATTATCACTTTTAGCTCTAATTTGGTAATAATCCGCATATAAATTTCAAGATTTTGTTTATATTATTCATTTTTAAGCCAATTTAAATTGCGGTCCATGGGGCACCCTCTGTATTAATATGAAAGATTTATAAGTCTGTATTTGATGGTTAACCATTATTGGCTTTTCAAAAACCTAATAGCTACCAGACGAATCGCATTTGAGTTCTATACTTGATATTTCGCTTTGATTTATGCGAAAGCGAGTTTTTGAAGTAGTTTCACATTATACACTGGAGGCCTTACTAATTCACTCTTAAGCGGAAAACACTGTGTGTTAACTTTTACAACAACCATCTCAGCCTCCACTAGGACAGCTGAATGGAATACATTAGGAGATCAAGTTATTTAGTTAACATTAAGTGTTAAAATTACAGACCTTTTATTCACTGTAGGGTTAGAATTAACTCCATAGATATTACTTTCTTGTGTTATATTGAAAATTTTAGAAATTTATTTAAATGCAAAAGGGCGGGGAATACTAGAAAGAGAACATTTTTGATGTATTCATTAAGGAAAACTTGTTTTCAATTTTTAGTCCGGATTTTGAAGCAGTCTTTTTTAAAAAGTTTTTGTTTTTATATTTTTTATTATTCAATTTGAAATGTCGGCATTAACCCTTTCGGTACTATGTTCGCATATATGCGCGAAGTTTTAATATAAAGAAACCGGTCACTTAAAATTTTGAATTAAAACAAGAACAAATATTATCTTAGTTTTTATATCTAATCCTTTAATTTTTATTATGTCCTCTTGTCTTCTTGGAATTGATGATATTAGATTTTCAATTAAACTTGATGGAATTTCGTTTCAAGTCTTTTATACAGCTGCCCACAGAAATATTATAATTGTGGCTTATCAAACGCTTATAGAATTTGAAAAAATCAGTAAAATAAAAATAAATTTTGTACCATAAAACTAACTTGTGGAATGCTGTTTCAGAAAATACCAGATATGTGTGGTTTTATTGGTCGCAAACAGGCGGCGTTTAATGGGAATATAAATTTATTTACATTTTAATTTTTAAAGCAGCACAATTTGGTCGTCTTCCAGCATAGAAGTAGTCCTATAAAAGTTTTAAATATAAACATTGAGGCATGCTTGCAGAATGAAATTGCATCTACATATCTAATTAATTTTTCAAGTCGATAATTAGCTTCAGAAATAACTCGAAAAGAAATGAACTAGTGCCTTTTTAAACTGGCTAATGACAGTTTTTTTTAGTGAAAAATTAAATTGGTTTATTTTAATCTCCTGTTTACGAAAAATCGTTACTTCGGAAATTTTTTATACTCCAACCAAAAATGTTCACAACAGACCGGTATTGCATATAAAATAAAAAACGGGTGAAATAATTACAAATTGACAACAAACAGATTTATTTTTAGCTAACTTTTTCTCCCGAACATCATAAATACAAATAAAAATCCGCATTGCTTTACTCGTCCTACACGGAAATTTAAGTATGTCGAAATGGTCGAAAAATTGACTGTCCACAGCGACATGTTACTTCTAATTTTGGTCCGATCATACAAAACGTTTCTACATTGAGGTATGTCACATGAGCTTTAAAACGACCGCGCCTCCAAGTGTCCGCGCGTCATGATGAAAATCTCGTTGTTGTCGCATGAGATTCAAAATGACAGCGCGCCATGATGAAATCCTCGTTTTAGTCATACGAGCGTAACTTTATTCGCACAACAGGAAGTTATGTTACTCTTTTCTATTAGGTATTTAGTTTGCTTGTAACTTTTGATTAAAATGAATGTTCCAAATATGTAATGCCTTATTTTTATATTCTGTTGGAAAACTTTTAAAAATCAAAAAGCGAAAGAGAACGCAATACCGCAGGGAGCTCGTGTGTACAGCTCCATTACATGTAAATACTCTCAAAGTGCGCGGTCAGAACGAAGGGCGGTATAAGGCACTCGTGTGGCATTGGCCAAAGGATTGTTAGCAAAATATCAACAAAACGGTTGCGGCCACTTAGGAGTTGTCAAATTCGTATAATATCTTACAAAACTGGACAGAGTTCAAAAGTCTGAAATTCTCAAAATTATAATAAGGTCGAGATTGGAAAGTTACCCCAATGGTTTGATTGATTCCGCAACAAAGTCAGCCAGCATTCTACAAAGTTGGACATCCAAAAATTTCCAAATGTCCAAAAATTCCGTTCACGATACTGTTTCTTCACATTTTATTGGAACACAGATAACTTTTGAATTGATTTAAACTCAAACAGGGCTCTTTAGAAAGATAATGGTTAAGAAAATTAATGGTATATTCTCAACTGCATTCAATGAGTGCAAAAGCAAGGCCATCGTTGTCCAAAATACTATTACTAATCATCTAAAGCTCCTCGAAGGTAACCTAGTTTCTCAACATTTTTAAATTAATCACATATCTACTTCTAATAAAATTTTAAAATTTGCAATTAAACCCAACCAATCAGGAAGACTATATAGAAGTAGATTCAACGATATAATTAGCCTCTTCTCAAGTATATCACGCACTGAAACTGGGAAAATTTATTCAGAAATAAATTAATTTTTATAATATCTAGTGCGGCAACCTTTGATTGCCTTGACTGTGTACAGTTAGCAACGGTTTCGTTATGGAACTCTTTGGTCAGAAAAATTGTATCGCCGCAGTAGCCGCTGATTACTTGAAGAAATTATTTAAATATATTATATTTCAAAGAAAATATAAGGTAGGAAAAACAGTTCACATTTCAGCACACAGATAGACTCAGGTAGTGGAATTAATTACAACAACCCAGCAAAAACTAGGATCTCGTCTAAGTTCACTCATCATTCGGAATATAGGGCACATTCAGTTATTACTTTTCAATTATTTGTCTTCTTCTGCTTAGTAACTTATTCTTAATTTTCGATTAATACATTCCTACATTTTTACAATCTCACATGTGTAGGTATAGTCTAAGGACCAATTGAATTCTAGCATATTTTTTACATTTTTTGTTGGATCCCATTCATTCCATATAAGTTCAGACTGGAAGTAGGACTCATATTATGCTATCAGAGACTGACTAATTACATACATATGATTACTTTTTTTTACTACTACCTAAGGGTATGAAGTCCTTAATTCGGCACTTTATATTTCTAAAATGATCTCAGAAATGAAAAAAAAATGTTCTAATAGACGAGCATAATTATTTTCTTCATTTATTTAATTGATTTTATCTTAATTAATCCCTCAGTGCTAATGAAAAAGATTTAAGTATGTATACCAAAAATACATTTGTTCGCACTTAACCCAGTTCCCAGCTAATATTGGTCTTCTTCTTTCTGGATAGAATCATTATATGCGAACAAACATAGGGTTGGCATCAGTGATGCCTTAATTTTACTGGGAGAGAGATCTGATTTAAGTATCCCGCCTGTTGCCGTCTCTACATATTATAGTCTGTGCCACATAATATGACAATATCTTGTTGCACAGCAAACAACGTAGTCTCCGCTTTTGCATTTAATATCACCCTAATAAGATTTAGTCTTCTCCAAACAAAAGGCGTTTACAGGCAATGTAATTTCTTTTTATCTCTCTTACTCATACCAACTGGGCACGCTGGATCTTCTATAGGTACTACTATACTATCCCAAGTCCTCTTATCCCAGATTTTTCAACAGCAAAACATGAATGTGGTTGTGATATGAACAGGAAAAAGGAGTGCTGGAAAATGCTATTGGAAATCTCCAAGAAAAAATGAAGCTCTCGGAGTGAGTAGAAATAAAAGTGAAAAGGGGGAAACGGATTATATTATTGTAACAAGATATTATGCAAATAGTCTCAAACATATAGCTATGTACATATAGACGAATATAGGACCATACTTCATTCAGATTCCCAGGAATTTCTTTTTCATTTCGTCCTTTCACCACAAGTTTTCTCAGCTCGTTATATCTCTTGCAGTGATGAGAGCCTTAAAGTGTTTCAGTTTCTGTGAAAATTGAAAACAAATACATACATAGGCAAAGGGCACAGAGATGAATAAATGTTCAGTGTTTGGTTGCGGAAACTGAAACAAAAACATTTTTGTGTGCAAAGGGTGGAAAATACGGATTAGCCTTTGGATAAGCCAACGGCTTTATAGAAAATTCGCAATACCTTCCCTCGCTTTCAGATTAAAAGAGAAAGATTTTCTCCATTATTTTCTTCCACAAAATTTAAATCGAAAGTTTTAACTTCTTTATTAAAAAGGTTATCCAACGGAATTTAAAAAGCAGTCATCTTCGGGATTTGTACAATTTGTTCTTCTAACTTGGTGCGCCTTGAGATATACCATTATAATATAATTAACTTCGGAATGAACGTATAGTCTCTCGAAGTGTATAAGGATAATTAATTGTGTCCTAGAATTACCGCTACTACCTTATTAAAAAGGAAATATTTCACAAATTAGAAAGTTAAAAATTGTTCACTACCTTCTCATTTCACGATGGTAACAGTCAAATATCGAATATTTTTCAATATTAAATCTCCCCAATTGTCCTGTTGTAGAAAGAACTGCTAACAAAATCGTGTCAGATATGGAGCTCGATTTATAAAAATTTCGCATTAATATATTAAGTCTTTTAAAAGAATGTTAGAGATTACTGTCTATTATTAACCGTGTGGGAAACAAAAGGCCCCTTCGCCAATCAGGAGCTTGAAGCATTCGAAGATGCATATCCGCGTCATTCAGGTATCACCTCGGATTCTCATCGCTTCCTGAAACTTTCAAGTGAGGAACCTGTTAAACAGGGTGGCCTCACCAGCACAAACTATGCAAGTACTATGAACACGCCGGTCAATATGTGACAATTGAATAGGATGCACAAGACTGTGATGCAGCAATTTTAATGCTACATCAGCATCTTTTTAATTAGAAGGATAACTGTAGACTACTCTGCGATTTATCCCCCCCCCTGCCACCATTTCGCCAATATTCACCCAGAGGTGCGTTCGCCATCTGTTGTACCCTGTATACTTCGGAGGTCTTATTGACATAAGCACGTCACGGAGCACACGTGTTGTAAGTGTGCTGAGAGGTGTGTGAAGTGGTCTATTCAGAACAAAAACATCTTACCAACTTAGTGCCAGGGTCACTGGTCCCAAATTGGCGAAATCTCTCCCGCGCAGAAGCAGCCAGGTCGTGTAGTTGTGGAGTATTAGTGTTTATTCGAGAGTTTCCATAGATATCAACAATATCTCCGAACACTGCCAGTGTATGCGTTTTCGCTTCAAAACCCCGAAGATTACTGAACACTGAATCTATTATCTATTGAGCATTCCACTTAAGGTGAAATGCTTGCCTGCTTCTGCCCCAGGTCTGAATCGTTGAGATTAACTCCTGTGGCTAGTCACGAGGATAGGGTTCTCGAACAGAGAACTGGCAGTAATACTCCCCTATGCCGATTCCTTCCAGTACATTCACCCACAGTTGAGAAATCAAGTTGTCTCTCTGGCAAAACACTCGTTGGAATGCACGAGCTTGGGGACACCTTGATTTCACAATCAAGTTAATGAGACCCAATCCACCTATCTTGATTGGCAGACAGAGCGTGCTTTCAGTAGCCCATCGTCTTCCGCACCAAAGGGCGTCTAACGCGTTTGATTGAAGAAGACCTACGAAGCCTTCATAAAACATCTCAGACTTTAGCAGATGAACGACGGACGAGGTAATCAAATAGTTTATCACGACTGACCTTCCCATTAATAATAATGGAAACAGTCGACTACGACATGAATTTGCAGCTCTAGTGAGTTTCTTCAGAGCAATGAGGCTATCATTTGCTTTCCTCTCGCGTCCGTTATACACACATAAATACTTCAGGCAAGTATTAGTCCATTGGATGTTCAGTGGAGTATCGGTAAAATCTCTCCATCTTCCACACCACAAGCCTTGACTCTTACTAAGGTTGATTTTAATGCCCGTTATACGTTCGTACTCTTCGAAAACAGCACGAGCAACCAGGATAGCTTCACGAAAATAGAAAAGTCATCCGCATATGCCAACATAATTTTTAATATATTTTCTTGAATTATGTAGGTTTATCAAAAATTAAATCTTAAGCCAAGTTATTGAGCAACCTAAGACCTACTGCGGTACTGTCCATCTGAAAGACGTGGTAGGTGAATTACCTCAAAAGGTTGCTTTATATTACCAAAACTCACTATGTTGCTACTGGTATACAATGTTGCGTCATTCTTTCAAAAACCGCCAAAATCCTCCTCATAAACATTTTTTCTATATTCCTACAATGAGCAATTTATATAGTGTACGTATAAGCTATACAGTTTTGGGATTGGCCCGAACATTTTTGATGATAGGCCTCTCTTTTAGATAATTACCTGTAGGTGTCTGTATATTCATGTTAGCTTTCCTGTTGTGAAATAGAGAATCCTGAATGATCTCCAGCTGCAAGTAGAAATCCTCCACTGGCATAAAACCTTAATATCAGCAGGGGTATTGCGTTATTCCTCTAGTTTGAAAAATATATTTTAATGAATATGTGATCGTCAACACAGAAATTACTACCAAGTTGTTTTGTGTGAATTTGTGAACGTATTTGTTCAAGTACACATAATGCATTGTTTTCTGTTTCCTATTTCACCCTGAATTTAAAACAAACAAAAAAACTACCTACACCATCCCTATAATAAAAATACTTTCTTGTATGGAATTTCTTGATAAGCGTAACTTGAAAATCACTTCATAATATTTCCCATTACTTTCATTTTCATCAAGAATATTTTCCGTATCACTATTCAATGAAATATCCAAGAATATCTTTAAGCGGGTCCTTCGTGGCAAATTTTGGTATCGTAAGTAAAGGAACCACTTAAGCCCTAATCTACACATAAACTCGCACCGTCAACCTTGGGCGTAAGTAATATGTATACGTAATTTGGAATCCTTAACTAATTTATGTTCAATGAATTTGGTCGGTATTATACAAAATCATACGTAGCCTACCGTATTTTCTTTAAAGGCCCTTTTTTAAAGCATCTTGAGGTGATTCATGTTAGGCGGAGCTCGTTCATTTGAAATAAAAATTTTAATGAGTTTAGTCAGTATATTACATTATGTAGTCCTTGATCGTTTGATATCCGGAAAAATTAAATAGCGCCTCCTCAAAGTTATGGTAACGATTTTTGGATAAAAAATGTTCTCCTTGCAATAAAAAAGAATAACGCACGATGAAGAACTACATTTTTGTGCGTAGAAAATATCTGCAAAAGATAAAATAATTCGGCACAGTGGTTTCCAAAATATTTTGAAATACATGTTATCATTCCCCTAACATGAGCATTTTCTAAGAAAAAAAATTTTTGTTCCTCTCTCCAAAGATCTTTCCGAAGAGATCCATATTCTAACAATCAACAAACCATCATCAAAAATTATTTAATAAAATAAAATATCATAAAACTCGCCAGAAATACACGTACCTCCGTGTATTTACATTTCTAACTTGTCATCTAGTGACATTACTTCAATTAGATGTTTTCGCCGCAGTAATTGGAATAATCGTTGTCAAGGCAAAACTATGAGAAGTATAATACATAACACACTACGGCGGCTAAAAAAAAAGGCAGCGAACCACAGCAGAATTACCCATTTCCAATTAAAAATTTATCTGAATAAGTCCTCAAGTCTTAGTGTCTAGTCTAAGCAGTTGATGATATCGAGCAAATCATATTGACCAGTCTAGGCATACTCTCCAGGAATACCTATATGAACAGAAATAAAGCTGAAACTGATCCTCGATTTAGAAAACTTCAGAGATATTAAAATTGTAGTAGTATATGATTTATACGACCAAATACATAGTGATTATCTTAATGATCCCAGAATATACAGAAGAACCGATGACGATGATCATAATAGAACCGATGTCAAACTGCAGTACATTTAGAAGATTATACTATACTTATTGATTATAATAACAATGTATATAATTCCACGGTCAGAGAGAATTTTAAAAAGAACTTAGTTAGTAGTAGTAGTAGTACACAACATGTCATAAATTTCAAAAAAGCCCATTGTAATATGCAAAAGTTCCTTAAAGAAGAAATAAAGAAATTGCTTCTGGAAGTATTATAACAAAAAATATTGAAAGAATAAATTTCCAGAAAACTTCTAATAATTTTAAGGCTGAATAAAATTGCAAGCATTTTGTTCAGCCTTTTTATTTTCCACAATATTTCGATAACATATTAGTAACTCTTTAGTTCAAATGGTGCCGGGCTTAGATTTTTAGTAAATGGAGTAACGTTTTTGTTTTTAAATTAAATACCTAAAAAAAAACCTGTTTTTTGCGTCCACCCCTTAATACATTCATGTGCACCCCCTGTAACTTGAATAAAATTTACACGTTTATTTCAAGACAAGAATGAAGATTGAGGTAACTTTATTCCGGAAACCAAAGCCAAAAACCGGACGAATCCCTTAAGTATGTAGTTTATTTAATAAAAATCAATTTGTAAACTTTTATCTTGATAAAAAGTGAATGATTTATTTATTTTAATTCTTAAAAGCTGCTCGTGGTGATGACACGATCCAGTAGTCTAAGCAAATACTCCCTTTTGTATATGTATATATATGTAATTTGGAATAGTATGGAATAGTATGGAAGATGCTTTGTCAGGTAACATTATATACGACATATAAAATAATCACTTAGGTACTATAACGTTAAACATCCCAACAACATACTTCAAATTTTCTCACGAAAAATGCATTTTTTATCATTTTTAGTCTAAAGAATTCTATTTCAATCTTCAAAAAGTCAGAAATGTATTTTCCATCAAAAACCATCTTCCATGTAGTAGACACTCGAAATCATAAGTTTAGTCACGTCATAAAATTGAAATCGGTTGTAATAGTCCGAGAGCTAGCAACGTCACGAAAAAAAAACAACTTTAGTTCGGCTGATTCTTTGCTATCACTATCTCAATAGGCATGCGGACTATCTGGCTGGTGAGACGCGTTGCGTTTACTTGTGCGCATTCCGTTTTACAGGTAAAAAAAGAAGTTTTCAAAATCATTTTATTCGATTTTTGTTTTTTAATCTGTTTTCATAAGCATCGGACAATATAAATTCACTATTCCCAGACAATTACCTCGTTGCTAACACCGTGCCAGACGTTTTTTTTTTTTTTTTCATTAAAAAAAAAACATTTTATTACGGCTGCAATTTTTATACGAGCTAGTTTAATTATAGAACCAGATGAAATTAATTTTCCAGGCGATAGTTCGGTTGATTATCAATAGCCAGATCGATTCGAGTGTGATTTGGAATGTGTCATCCCACACGAGTACTCTTGATGCAGTATGCAAGCCGGTTATCTAGGGAAGACGTAAAAGAAGCAAAGAAATATCTCTCCCGAGCAAACCTGCTTGCATGGGAGTAAATGTAGCGGCTATACATAATTATGCAATGAAATGTTAAACGGGAAATTTGGAAAAGCTTTAAAAGTAAATTGTATCTCAACTGAAAGAAACTGGTGTTGATGTTTTACACCATCAATCAAAAATAGTGAACGTAAACGTCGAGATGAATCGGCTACCGAGGTTTCAATATGACTAAATCAAATTCGTCCTCATAATTTCACTGTTCAGCTGAAAAATGTTCAGTACAAGGAAGCATTAGTTAAATTTTTTATCAAACACTGGACTGATGATATGGCTTCTTATATTGGTGATAAAATAATTCACTTAAAATGCAACAAATGCTTCTTTTATCGGGTTGAAAATAATAGAGTCATTAAAGCAACGGAATAGTCATTATCATGTGAAGAATATGAAGAAGCAGATTCGAGGATTATCTACCATATTTGCCAAATTGATATCGACGCTTCCTTAAAATTTTGGATCAACATGGGCGTGGATAATCATGAATGCTACATCAATGTCAATGAATTGTACAAAACTCTGGGTTCTTCCATCCATATTTAGAGGATTCTAGGCCATAACATGTTGTGATTACACTCAAGCTTTTTTTCACAAAGGGAAATTGAAGCCTTTCAAATTACTAGAAGACGCGGAAGATTATCAGCTTGCATTTCAAAATATTGCCACCGATGATGAAAAAATACTGAAGAGTGCATTTGTCACCTTGGAAAGATTTGTTTCGGCAGTTCGGCAGACTTCAGAGGTGCAGAGGTGAATTACGGCAGCATTTATTGAGAGTCCAATACCTGACTACATTTTGGAGAAATGCTCACTCTAAATCTCTTACATCTACAGAAGTCAATGTATTCAAAGTAAAACTTGTTATTTTTTATATTCCAAATAATTGCTTTTATTAATTTTTCCATGGAAATCTATCCAAGTTCTAATTCAATAGCGGATGTGTATAATAGAGGACTTTTTCTTCCAGTATTTTATCAAGAATATCCTCAAATCTGACCCAGATAATTCAATTTTGCTTAGAAACTTTTCTATAGCTCCTGAAATTCTCTACAAAAAAAAAGAATAGGACAAAATTGTGCTATCTCACTGGGTTCATCAAATATTCTCAAAACATCATCGTAAGAAAAAAAAACCACTTTACCATGCTCAAATTGGTCCGGTACCTAATGAGCAACCGAATTATCGTCTGGCAAATTAATTACATGTGCTTTGATAATTAAACTAGCTCGTATAAAAATTACAGCCCTAATAAAATATTTTGTTTTTGTAATGAAAAAAAAAGTAACGTCTGGCACGGTGCTAGCAACGAGGTAATTGTCTGGGAATAGTGAATTTATATTGTCCGATGCTTATGAAAATATATGAAAAAAACAAAAATCGAACTAAAATGATTTGGAAAACTTCTTTTTTTACCTGTAAAACGGAATGCGCACAAGTAAACGCAACGCGTCTCACCAGCCAGATGGACCGCATGAGTATTGATATGCTGTAAGGAAAGGCATATCAAAAAACTAGGCGAATTAAAGTCATTTCTCTAAAACGTTGCTAGCTCTTAGACTATAAGTTTGATAAGTTCTTGTGAAGTGAAAGATATGTTGGCAATAAAGTGATTCTATATTTTATTAAATCTAGTTGTTATTTTTTTTATAGATTTATTTTACATTCACCTTATCTAAAAATTATTATTAACATCGAATAAGCTGAACCTTGACCTAAAAAAGCAGGATGTATTACTTGGGATACAACCATACATTTGGCAACACATGTCTATAAAGTAGCATATTTATTCGAAATTACGAAAAAGTACATTTCACAATATGGCATCCTGCAATAGTAGTAACAAGCTCTTCCCTTTCATTTACTTTCAAAAACTATTTCTTTACACTGCGGACCGTGTTTTGCATAAGCAAATTGACATTTAGGTGAATATCAAAGCTGCGAGTTCTATGTAAATATTATTATTTTTACAAGATTGGATACAATTTTATGAGCTCCGAAGTGTGGAAATGAAAGTGCATAACAGACATCGGAGCCTACAACGTTAGCAATACATACTAAAAATTGTAGCTCCCGGCTATGTTCTTTGAATTTTCTTTCAATTAACTAGCCAAAATTCGTAATTTCTGTGAAAATACTTCGCTACTTCAAGGAGTGTTGAAATATTGTTACAAGAAATAAATACTTGGTAATGCTTAAAAATGTTTTTAAGTGCATATGTATATGGGGCCAGCATGCTTTTTTTTGTGTCTCTAGTGGGTAACCGGCCGTATATGGTTCTTGCTGTAAATACCATCTTTTTCAAAGAAATTTCCTTTTTAAAAGATTTTCCTTTTTTGAACTAGTGTTCATGAAAATTTTCCGAGAGTTATTTATTTTTTGTCAAATGCGGCTAAAATACATGCGAATTATAGTAATAGACTGCCGCATGCTTGTACATGGAATATCAAAACAAACATAAACCCCTTGGCTATAGCGACTTATATGTTAGGTGTATTTTGTGGAACTTTGGAGTATTGCAGATGTCAACGCCAATAAGCAGAGGTGCTGTTAAACATAAATTATATAATATTTTTGTCATTTATCTTCTGAGATATGATTTTTATGTTTTAATTCAAAATTATTGTTTTGTTAAATCTTTTTTCCTTTCTTCACAGCTCTACGACACATTCACTTGCCAAAGTATGTAACTCACTTCTTGCAAATATGACAAGGGGCAAACATCACTGAAGATTTAAGTAATGAGTACGTGTTTATACTTAAAATGTCGGAGCAGATTGCAGAAGCAAAGTCATAAGGCTGGACTACAATAGACGTAAATAACTTTACGAAATTGACCGAGACTGAGGTTTACTTACGAAAAGTAGATATTTTTAGCCTAGATATATATCACATTCCGTAAGAGTTATTATCTTGATATCCAATGTTTTCAATTTTAAAAAGTGGTAGGAATGAAAAATTTAACAAATGGAAGTTGATATAATTGAAGATTTGTGCCTTCTATTAATTCGCAGTGCCCTAATGACATTTTATGTATTAAATTTTAAAAAGTGGTAAAAATGAAAAAAATAATAAATGGAAGTTGATTTAATTGAAGATTTGATTTCAATTAATTCGCAGTTCCATTTTTATTCCATTTTAATTTTTTCATTGCACTTTTAATCATTTAGTAATATTTAATTGTTTGGATACATCGCGTTCTTACGGAATGAGCGATTCTTACCGCACCTTTACTGACTGCAATTTGACTTTTAAACCTAACGAAAGTTCCCCTCACACAAGTTAAAGTTAATTTGTGTACGCCTGTTAAATTAAAGGGCGTGCTTGCTTTACGTAAGTAAATGTACTTACGTATACGTCTATTGTAGTTCAGCCTATAACCAGAATCCATATAAATAATTCGTCGGTTTTCTATACGCGGCAGCCAGGTATTGTATCTGAAGAAAGTGATTCACCAGTGTTTTGCATATTGTATATATGTTAAAGTTTTAAAACGTAAATTATTTCCTATGCCTTATTCTATCAGGGAGCTTTCGATTTCCATTTACCTAATTTGCTACTTCCTAAAAAAAGGGTTGATATCATCTGCCCCTATACCCAATTAAATTAATGATTCACCTACCATCATATCGCTGGAAATTCTCACGTAAAAAGTTAACAAGCAGTCAAGCATGGATGACTGCCAGAGGTGCCAGGAACAAAAGTCCCAACTTACGCGGTTCGGTGCACTTCAAATGAATTATCGGCAGCGAAATATGGGCCTCAGTTCACCCAACCCCTCATGCGAGGGTGTTTCTCTCCTGCGTTTGTTTACATTTCATTAATTACGAATTAATTGTTGGAAAATTCAATTATATGTTAATTAATTAAAAAACTTTAAGAAATTTTCAATAAAAACTCTACACTCACCATGGAATTTTTCGGATCATTAATCACAGTGTAGAAGTGAGATCTGTCTTTTATAAAAAAAGAACCTTGAAATTTTATCAAGGAGAGAGTGAGTGGGGGTGAATTTCGCACTTTGCTTTGAATTTTTTTTTTCTATTAAAAACGAGCGTGAAAAATGAATAATTTTGTTAGGAAAAAAAGCCAATTTAAAACCTCTCTGTCATTCCAATTGACGGGAGAAAGCTTTTCTCTTTCTTCACTAGAACACGATGCGAAAGGTAAAAGTAATTAATCGATATTTTATTAAATTGATGATGCAAGAAAAATCTTGAAAGAAATGTTATAAAATTCATTTAACAAGGATGTATTAAATTGTAAATTTGATAACCGTTTCGGTGAAAACATATTGACATCATATGTATGTATACAGATTTTTCTAACAATTGCATTTGTGAATATTGAACTTTAACACAGGGTATTTCGCAATTTTTTTAAAGAAATCTACTATTACTATTTTTCATAAAAATAATCACAAAGTTCTATTTTTCAAAAACTAAAAAAGAAAGCTCTGCAACTATAAAAAGGGAACACCTCTTCCATTTACGTCCTTGGATATTTTAAAACAATTGTATAACTGGGATCTGCTTGTCCTGAGAAAAGAAGGAAATAATCGCAGTACAACAGAACTTCGAGAATTTCAGCGTCTTCCACTGACATATATAATAAGGACTGACTACGTTCATAGAAATACACTAAAGAAGTGGGCTGACTTCTATCGTATATATTAGCCTAAACCTCCCTTCCAACGCGATTTTCAACTTGACAGCATAAGGCCGTTCGGTTGATGTCTTATCATCTTGCATGCAAGTTCATTTAAAAAATGGCATTGAGACGTAAAGTTTTGTTTATACTGAAAAATTATAGCAATAATAGAGATAAAAGCCCAAGGTAAAATGAAGAGGAAGGTGTTGATAAATAATGTATTGCAAATGATCCCAGAAAATCTCATTTTCCTAGTATACATGTATGAATTTCGCTCAAGCATTTCCTTTCTGCTATCTTAAAAACTGTATAATGTCAAATTTTTATTACCTCAGCTGGCATGATTTCTCATTATGCAAGTTTGCTGAAAGCTGAGTTGCCTGTATAGAGTAGAGATTACACGTGCAAGAAATATGGCAGTGCACGCGCTTTCAAAGAAAAATTAAAATTAAATTTTAAAATGGGACTAATTGGGTGGGGTTGTCATACAAAACCCTCGTTTCACACGATATATTTGGATCCTGTCTGAGAACACGTCAACGTAGAGAGCTGAAACTTTTCACCCTGGGTTTTCATAGAAACATCAAGTATTATTTCAAAAATCGACTAAATCTGGGAACCATTTCTTCGTGTTGCCGTATAAAAATTTAAGTTTTTTACGTATAGTGTGAAAATATTCAGTCGTAGACGTTTTTATACTCTAGATGAAATCTCTCGGGTATACTACGTTTGTGATTCTGTTTGTAACGCACAGTAATAATGATGGTAGAGTGAAATGAATTGGACACCCACGCATAATACTAAAAGTTATTTTGAGTTTTGGATGTTCGTCTGTCCGTCCGTCTATGCGCATAATAACTCGAGAACGCGTTCACTTAGACCGCTGAAATTTTGTACATGGACTTAAAAAAAAACCTGAAATTAAGTTCGAAAATGGGAGCAATCCGGAGACTCCTTCGTGGGGTTGCCATACAAAAATTTCATTTTCCACTATATATTTGCATACTACCTGTGAACACGTCAACATAGAGGGCTAAAAATTGGTACATAGTGTTTCCATAGTAATGGTAAAAAAAAAATTCAAAAATGGACTAAATCGGGCTACCCCTACTTAGTGTTGCCATATAAAAATTTAAGTTTTTTACGTATACTGTGAAAACTATCAGTTCTAGAAATTTTTATTGTACCAAAACTGCTTTAGAATATGAAATCCTATAAAACTAGTTATAATCATTTTTTCTCTCCA
The DNA here is from genome assembly GCA_963924295.1 of Dioctria rufipes. Classification (NCBI taxonomy): domain Eukaryota; kingdom Metazoa; phylum Arthropoda; class Insecta; order Diptera; family Asilidae; genus Dioctria; species Dioctria rufipes. The sequence goes on along the minus strand of OZ002740.1, from coordinate 96,427,355 downwards.
TCATCAATCAAAATGGCATTGATAGGTGACCATACGAAATTCATTCGTCTAGGGTATCATAATAATCGGTCTTATTTGTTAAATTAATTATTTAGGGTTAAAAAATGCTTTACCAAAGGTAATATAACAGATATTAGATATGCAGCTGAAATTCGAAAGGTTTTATTAAAATCACCTTTCGAGCTGCGCCCTCACTTTTTCAACTTCACGCTAATGATATTTTTTAATGTTGGCACCAACTTTAGAAATCGTTTTAACACACACACATGAAATATCATGTCAGTAGTCTCCTCCTTATCTCGGTATTGTCGACTGCGAAAATGTCTTCGGCTTTGTTACTTAGAATCAAATATGGAACGCGCTACATTGGTATTCTTTTTGTGCCCAGATCAAGTGGGGGTGGGCAGATTTTTTGGGAATGGGAAATTCGATGGACCAGATAGCAAACTTAGGGATATTTACTGTACTCATACAGCAACAACAAATAAAACAGGTTCAACTTTTTTTTATTAGGAATGATATTTTTACGTAATATATATATACAGGGTGTCCCGTAAGTCGACGTCAATCCGGAACCGGGTGATAGACCAAATCGTAACAGTTACCAGAAAAATATAAAAAAAAATCTAGGTCATGCATTTTTCAAATTATAGACATTTCTTTTGTTTTCGAGAAAATGTACACCTTGTGATGGTTTATTAGCTCCTGTTGCTACAAATCTTTACTTTTTTTCAATTTTATTTTTCTTATGTAATCCCGAATAGTGCTTATGTAACCTGTTGCTTTAATTTCTAAGCCAACTGCTCCAGCTTGGAAGAAGATGTCACATTTTGACGAACCAAGAATAAAAAATTAATAATTCGTTGAAATTTATCTGAGTGTACTGAAAAAAAAAAGTACTACGCCAGTCTGGCAAGTAACTTTAAAAGTTGACGCATTTAATAAGGATTCTAAAATGGTAACTTGCTACATTATTTCTTATATTACGGAAAAATTTTTTTTTTTTCTTCAAGAAACCCAGTTTTGAAAAATTTCTTTTCACCTACTAAAATTGATTCTAGCGTACCCAAAGCTTGCCTTAAGAGTGTAACTTTAAGATTCTAGCTTGAGTGAGATGGAGAGTCATTACATGAAGTTTGAGCGGGACAGATAGTGACGCTTTCAAGTTAGAGATGCTAACTTTTTGTTAAATTTAGGACAAATTTTCCTTAATTTTAAAATTAAACACCAATTATTTGGATGCTAAGATTTATTATTTACAAAAGATGTTCAAACTGCCTTCCTTCAGCTTCAATACAAGCTCGACATCTTCTTAAAAAAGATCGGGTTATCAGACGCGCAATTCTTCCGTTGTTGACAAATTCAACTGCTTCCGTAATTCTTTGCCGAAGCTCAGCTAAATTTTCAATTTACTTCTTATAAACTATCTCTTTTACTGCTCCCTAGTAAAAGAAATTTAATGGATTTAGATCAGGTGAATGGGCTGGCCTCGAGAACGTACCAGACCGCCCTATCCATCTGTCCGGATATTCTTCATTGAGATATTCTCTAACTGAAAGGGCATAGTGCGCTGGGCAGCCGTCTTGTTGATACCACTTATCTCTGTAAATACTTAGTGGCATGTCTTCCAGTAAATTAGGTAAATGGTTTTGCAAAAAATCTAAATAAACTTCAGCATTAAAGACTTCTGGCAACTCAAAAGGTCCTATGAATTTTCCGTTTAAAATTCCGGTCCACATGTTTATTTTAAAACGATATTGAGATCTATTTTGTCTCACTAAATACGGATTCTCTACGTGCCACTCGTATAAGTTGTGTAGGTTCATGTAACCGTCTTTTTTAAATGTCGATTCATCCGACCACAAAATTTTCTCGAAGAATCGTGGGTCTTCCCGTTGGCTTTGTAGCATCGTTTGGCAAAACGCAACCCGAGGTTGATCATCCCGAGGTAGCAGGATTTGTACTCGCTGTACATGGAATGGGTGGAGCTCTTGTTTTTGTAATATTCGGTGAGCTATACTTTTGGGCACTCCTGTGCATTCCTGGATTGCACGTACCGAACTACCTGGATCTTCTTCAACTGCTTGAAGTATTACGTCCTCGTAAGATAAGGAACTCTTCCTTCACCATGTACTTGGTTTGGAAGTCATCCTTCTGTGGAGAGTAGACGATGCACATTTGTAAAAACTCAATGATTTGACGAGCTAGCGTCACTATCTTGATCACTCACACTTCATGGAATGACTCTCCGTCTCACTCAAGCTACAATCTTAAAGTTACGCTCTTAAGGCAAGCTTTGGGGGTACACTAGATTTATTTTTAGTAGATGAAAAGTTTTTTTTTCGGAACTGGGTTTTTTGAAGAAAAAATTTTTTTTTCCGTATTCTAAGAAAATTGTTGCAAGTGTTATACCATTTTAGAATGCTTATTAAATGCGTCAACTTTTAAAGTTACTTGCCAGACTGGCGTAGTACATTTTTTTTTTTTTTTTGGTTCGTCAAAATGTGACATTTTCTTCCAAGCTGGAGCAGTTGGCTCAGAAATTAAAGCAACAAGTTACATAAGCACTATTAGGGATTACATAAGAAGAACGAATAAATAGTTCAATTTATTAATAAATGTTATAGGACTTCAAATTTTATACTAATCCGATGAATGTAATTGTTTTATCTGAGATTATACAGCGTGTCCCAGACTAATATGACTATAGCTCTGTATTCAGGTCAAACCAAAATTAGACGGAATTTTTTTTTAATGACGTGTTTTCAGTTACTAAGAGAAGTAATTATCTGTGACGTGTTAGCTAAAAACTCCTTAACAATCACAGATAGAACACAAGTGTAATAGGTTAAATTAAAAAGGAGACTCTCTGCTTTCGAAATTTTGAAAAAAAAGTGTATGTTAGTGGGAGTATTTAAAAAACATCGGGAAAAAACAGAAATTTTGAATTTTCAGCATCATAACTCTGGAGTTGGAAGGGGCACAGGGTGATTGAGCAGTCGTAGGAAAGACCATGAAGTACTGCATATTTTTCCGTCTTAAAATAGACCATACAAGGTGTACTTTGAATATACAGGTTGTTTAATAAAAAAAGAGTATATTTTACTAGGCACCCTGTTACTCGACAGGGTGACATATAATGTTTTACTTGTCTGGATGAGTGGAATTATTTGGAAAAATATAGTCATATTAGTTTCGGACACCCAGTATTTCATCATACCGGAGGTCGAGTTAGTACTTCCTATTATTAAAGTTGTTTGCAAATGGTCATCTATTAATCATGATCTGTATTGCGATTTTCTAATAGTGCATTTCGAAAATGTCCTTTCACATTGGTAAGTTCACCCAAATACAGATATAAATCAACGAGAAAATGAATTCAATTGACCGTATTTATCTTCCGAAAGATATTTATAGAATTGGGTTAGATCCATTTATCCATTTATTCAAACATAATTTTTATCTCCTCAAATTGTACAGTTCAGCTGTTGTAACTGTTGTTTAAGTTCAGAAAACAAATTTTTCGCAAAATTTTTTGGGAATGGGGAGTTTGCTAATATTTTAAGTTTTTTACAAGCATTTGGAATGGTGAAACTTGTGATTTGTGTTTCAAACAATACAAATTTTTGGCGATATGACATGAATACATTTCACATATGAACATTGTTTTGCCCTGTAATTTAAATTTAGAGATATTTCATGTCTGCCAGTCAATATTAAATAATAGTAGTTATTGCAATTTTCTCATTGAGAAATATTTCTATTAATTCTCTGAGCTCAAAATATCTCAGTGGAACTTTTCCATTCGGTCCAAATGCTATATGGTAGAGGAAGTCAGGATATTGGGCTTTATTTTCTAATAAAAAAATAACGACAATGGTTAAATCCACGAGAGCGAATAAAGTTACCGGCTGAAAAAACTGGTTCAATAACACATGCAGTTAGAAATGACCAAAGCTTTTTAATATTTAGCTTTTTCGCAAGCCTTAAGTATTTATCCAACTTACCTTCTTCGTTCCACACATTTTAACTGATTCTATTGCAAATCGTACAGCGTTTTCTTGATTTGATTGAAAATATCTTCGCCTGTTTTTGTGTCATGCAGACTATTCATAGAAGCTAATTCCTGAGTAACCTGAAACCCAATATTGACCCTTCGAATAAACAGCAGCAATTAGGTAATAGGTAGTATCAGTAATGTCAGTCGACTCATCAAGAGCCAACGAAAGCTACTTCAATTCGTTAGCCTTTTCTTTTAATTGATCCTTGATATGGGTACCAATGACCTAAATTTTTCTAACAGGTGATCTTATCGAAAGACTGACAGATCGGAAAACTCCGTTTTCTCTGGACACTTCGGCAGCCTCAAACAAACATAATATAATTAATTCACCATCAATAAATGGTTTCCCTTTCGTAGCTAGTCACTAATCTATTCGTAAGCAGTTTTAAACATTCTAATCTTAGATAGCTTTGATTTTCTGTAAGTATTGAATATTATGGCGAGTACTTGGTTTGATATGACGACATATATTGTAATCTTTTCTCACAGCTATTGTGTCATAACACAACAAAAATTATACTTTGTAATTTATTTCTATGATGAAATATTTCTAACTCCATTCAGCTTTACAATCTAGTCATTCGAAGTGCACTTATCTTTTCACATATGATATGGAAATGGTGGGTTATAAATACAGCCATTTCACACGAAACCAATCACCTTGAAACGCGGCTACCCAGCAAACAAAATGAATCCAAAATAACTCGAAAGTAACTTGCCATGGGTAAACATAACCCTCGAAAACGATATTGCCAAATGCTCGTTTGTAATTTAGGCGGCGGACTAAACGGACATAAGAAAGCAAGCTAAAAAAGGTAATTTATAAGTAATTCGCCCATTCCTTACCAAAAGCAAGTATATATAATTTATATACTTGCCAACTACGAGGGTTGACTAAATTACTTTTAATTTACCAATTTCAACTTATTTTTAATATGTCTGGATTGTCATTTTGTAATTCATAAAAGTAAGGGCAATCTTTTTTAAATATTTCCGCAATAACTTATTATTATTTTATTTCAATTTAACTCTGCTGCCTTGGAAAACAAAGTGCGTTAGAAATTGTAATAAATTGTAAAAAGTATTGTTGAAAAATTAAATAAGAGCGAATTTCTTAAAAGAAGTAATGCAAATTCGCACGAGGATTGCTAAAAGTGAGAAATGGGCAATAGTTGAAACAGAGGAAATCATATACAGACTTTATGGCAATAATGCTGTCCCTGTTTCACAACTATTGTTCATTCCTTACTTTTGGCAAAACCTCGCCAAATTGTTTGCTGGGTATCTCCGAATTGTCACCTGTGATGAATGGCAAAAGTGTATAGACAATAGGGGTGCATACTTTGATGAATAAAATAATTCCTTATATTTTTAAGTTATCAATCAACTTTCCCCGTTTATTTACAAACATTCTCCTTGACGACCTAATATATCCACACGAAAATGATCAAAACGAGCTTGTATTGAACCCGACCATCCCCGATTTGAATGAAACTGTTACAATTTGTAGGGAATATCAAAATAGCTCAACCATATTTTTTTCCTCCCCCCACACTAGGGTGCTAGAAATTTCGTGATTTTACGAATGAAGCGTCATTTCCAAAAAAATAATATCTCGAGAATGGAACAACCGATTTTTCTGATTCCAATGCCAAATGAAGCTTAATGCTTAACATATTTTATAAAAAGAATGTAGCAAATGAACAAAAATTGTTAATAATAGTATGTCTTTCATAAAAATAGTATTATTCACTAGAGAGGACTTCTAGTAGTTTTAGCTAGAAACTATATCTATCTATGTACAAAAAATTGCGATGGCGTTTGGCCTCGTTTTTTAAATATGAATTTTTAAAGTCACCGTATACCTAAAGTAACGCGCTATGGAAGCACTGCACTGAGAGGAATTATTGTTTTTTTCCTATTCGGGACCTCTATCACTATTTTTGTATTTTAATTTTGAATTTATAATCCTTATCTATCTAGGCGTACAAAATTCGAGAGCTTTCATTTCAATTTCCTAATAATCTAGCTAGTATGAAATGAAAGCTCTTTTCACAGGAACATAAGAATAAATGAACTAAATACCACTTAATGTTCAAATGATTATTTTATTTTAATTCTTTTCCTTGTACGTTTATTTCATTCTTCCTTTCTATTTAAATGCTTAATACGAAAGTAATTTAGCCTTCCTTCTTAACGTAATCATCTATTTCTCCAATTTCAAGATCCGATCCCTGAAAGTTCTAATCTACAGCTTTTAATGACTACCTACTCTTAAAACAAAAGCTTCATTTTGTGAAGACCAATGGAATGTTGGATTTTCAGAATCAACTTCTTCAAGGATACCCACTGAACACAGAATATTTTCATTACGGCACTAAGGAAATTATCTATGATATTTTGATTAAGTCGACTTGTATGTAAGGATATAGTGCACTTTAAAAAACTTCCTTAAATATGTATGCAAATCTCATTATTTTGTTATTAAAATGCCTTTTATGCATTCACTCACTGTGCACGTTTTAACCTAATGTCATCGGCAAGAAAAGTGGCTCGTTTTGAGGTCATAAAAAGCTTAAAGCTTTCAAGATGGTGAAAACACGTTCAGATACCAGCGTACCTTATATTCCTTGTACCATGCTATACAGTGTCTTTGTGCGCTTCAACTTCTTCAGTTACATTCTAAGGAATTTCGAATATCCTCTCCTTTAATTTATTGGACATATCAGTACACTTCCATGTAGCGTAGCTTCGTTTCTAAAGTCTCTTTCTAGGCACTGGAGAGCTTCCCACAGAATCTAAGGTTCTGTTGAGCGATTATAAGTCAGGCTGAATAAGCCCTTCGGAATTGCCGGTCGATGTGCTTGTAGAGTTTGCATTTGATCAGCGAAGTAAATCAACGTCAAGTTCGGACAAGCTAAAAGCCACTTATTACCAGTTGGACAGCTTTGCAACTTCCTGAAGAATTGACTTGCTATATTGCACCATATATTGTTTTTTAGTTACTTTAAGGTAGCAATTACAACACACTTTTTTACGTACCCACAACACCATATTCAGAATATTCACGCGATTAAGTAAATTGACGTTAACAATCCGAAATATATCACTGCTTTTTTTGTATTATTTTCTGAGACAAATTCTCAGTTTATCCTATTTCCCTGGATTTTATTAACCACTGGAACAAAAATCTTGTTTTAAAATGGTTTACATTTTTTGGCTTCTTGTTTCTGATGTGAAAGTGTCTTTCATTATATATTCAATGATATGTAGATAGATACACGGTCAGAGAACAAACAAAGGGTGAAATTTTACATGCTCTTTGACGATTCACACATTCAAACACGAAAATGATTATTTTGATAGCAGTCCCGAGTGCTATCAAGAAAATTGATTTTGAACATTTGTTTTTGTCAAATGCGAAGGGATAAAGTTACTTTTTGGATGCACTGAACGCAAAAAGCGACTGTATCACTATTGCGTGCTTCTCTGACCAGACGCATTATAACAGCAATATACATTACAATTCAATTTAAAAAAATTCACAAGTTTTTTTAGTTTAAATCTAAGTCTTAACCACAAAATTGTCACTTCAAATATTTCTAATCAAAATTAAGTTAAATCGCTGAACAATTCAAAGATTTTTATTAACAAAACTCACAAATGCATGCATTTGAAAAAATAAGTTCAATTCTTCTTGCTTTCCCACCACTTCGCCAAGAACCGAGGTACCCTAACACCGGGCTTTTACACGGTATTTTGCTTCTTTTAGTTTTATGTTCTGAGAGGTTTCGGAGTTATCTGTTTTTTCTGTGGCAAATCGTCTCAATTACTACTAACTCCTTATGATGTAGTGACTTCGCAGCTTTTGCTGACTGATGATTGACAACGCACTGCTGGAAATATTCTGCTGAAGTAGGAGAATTTCTTGACACAGGAGACTGAATGCTTGAAGGACAAATCTGTGCGGTGTATCTCAGATTACATGATACGGGTAACCGAGCTCTGAGGGTCTATCTGAGAACAAATTCACAGATCGTTGGACCTGGTAACGGTCGGATCAGCTACTACCTAGTCAGTTGGATGGTGACTGATCAGCTTCTGGGCGTGAAATATCAAGAGAAGAACCAAGTTGTTCTTGCGACCAGTTGACGGCTTTAAGCTGGCCCAATGGCAAGGCACACCTCGTAGGACCTGGCAGCCTAGTCATCCATATGATGCCTTAACTGCTGCAAGGCGAATCGTCAAAAGCTGTCCAGGTTTTGATATACACGTCGCCAATATTGGTCGTCCCTATGACAGTCTGCACTGACGCTAAATTAGTTCTTGGCACCAGGTCAACCTGATATGTCTTAACGATGATCGAGAAGTTGTTGCAGCGTCGAGTCAGGTTGCTGGTCTTGATCCTACACCATCTGAATGTCAGTCGGTTTTTTGTAGTCTAAAAAGAGTGCTGTCTCTGAAAATTAAATCTTATCTGGACTCAAACTCTCTGGGTATCGGCTTTATAGTTCCTTTCCTCATAAGTTTATTTTTGCTATTCAGCTTTTGCTGTGGTTATAAGTACAGCTCGTTTTATTTTCTTCTTCTTATATTTAATATATTGTTTTACTTATTGTTTTCTTTTCTTTTTTAATCCTTTGAAAGTTCCTTGTTAGAGTGTTGACATTGGACTCTCTATAAAGCTGTTGTTATTTTTTATTTCCAAATTCTACGCTTATCTTGCTAATTCTCCTTTTGTAATCAGCAAAGTATTCCAAACTATTTTTCAGTCCTGGAGCACACATGAATCTGAAAAGAAACGAGGCTATCAATACTTATATTACAAATATGAATTCACTTATTGAATAATTATGTACAGCACATTAAGGCTTTACTTCCGTGGATTTATCATTAAAGCTCGTCCACGTCTTATCAGCAGTCACATCTCACAATTTTGTAAAAACCTATCCTGATCAGTAATTGCAAATGCAAGTATTAGTCATGCCCAGAACGCGGTGTTTTAATTAACTTCCCATACAACACATATAACAAGACACATCACAAACAAGACACATCACAAACAAGACACATCACAAACAAGACACGAGACACAACATGTTACCTAAATAGAGCGTAATCTCTAATAACTGGGATTACAGCAGTTTTTGAGAACTATCGATTATACAGTACGGAACGAAAGTGTCCCCACAGGTTTAATTGAAAATTATTCAGAAATGTGTCACTTAACAATCCACTTTGAATTGGAATTTAATTCGAACTTTCAATTATTCAAGCGAATACATTTATGGAAACGTGGGTGCAAAATATACCTCGATCTCGATTTTAATTCTCTATATAGAAAAAGGAAGCATTTTGTTTTATTCTTTAATAAAACTTATATCGTAATAGTAAGTCGTAATAGTAAGTGTAATAAAAAGCAGCTTTCCAAAAAATTCTCGTCGTCAATTCTCAGAACTTCGTATAAAGATAAGGAGGCTCCCTAGATTTTGGAAGATTTTTTCTCTTCAATTATTTTTACCAAACGTTACCTATTGGGCACGTATTAGGAATGCGTTTCTGCGAACTGGGAGAATTAGCAGATAAAGAGTTGGCGACCTGGTAAGGTTCATTAACTCTTGTGGCTGATTTCATCGCACTCCCTAGCTCTTAAATATCTTTTCCAGGTGTTCCAATACAGTGGCATCACATGGACTGTTACCGGGAAAGAACACGTCATATAAGGAGATCCCGAACATGGGTATAAAGCACGATAATGGAAATCTTACTGATTGGCCAATATTCATTTCTACTAGTAATTTGGTGATTAGTTTTTACCTTACCTTTTTACTTTGTACTATTTGTTAGCTTTTTCTATGTCTAATGGACATACATATGCTTAAGCAGCATGCACACTAGCAGCTGCTTCACCCATTTTTCAGGGAACCCCCAATTTTTCTTCCTTGTTAAAACTGTTTTAACATTATGGAATCTTCCATGATCTTTGATATAACAGCTGAAAATATTAAAATGCTGCCGATATAAATCACATTGAATTATTCAAGATTCGCTCAAATATGTATTCATGCACAGCTAGCTACACACATACCTTCAAGAAACACTCCACGAAGTCATTGAGAATAGTAAAAACCACTTCGCCGGTACTTTACTGAAAAATACTTGATCGAAAATAATAAATACATACTTGTGCCGTGGGCTGCGCTTCAATTGAATTCGTTTTCAAATGTCTGCATTCATTTGCGGCATTATTTTGTATTATTTATTCCTACCGGATCTTGCGGCAGTCAAATTTGAAACTTTTACTTTTATTTACAACTTCCATTAGCAGAAGCATCTCATTATAAACAATGTCAAAGGATTCTATGAATATCCTTATGCATACAATGAACATTTCTAGAGACAAGGTTTAATTTTGAGCTAAGAAGTCCACTCGAATTGTCTGCTGTCTGCCTCAGGAAAGTAAACTCTGTGATGCTACCCCATTAGCATATTTTTTCATAAATTTAAATGCACAAGGTACGACGGTGCTCCAACAATGACATTTCCGCCTCCATTTGTCTGACTTTATGTCGATTGACTTCAACTTCCAGCTGACTTGATTCCCTTATCCAACCGGGAGACATGATGAAGTTTCCCAGAGTCATTGACGCACTTTAAAAGTAAAAGCCCCCCTTCATTCTTAAAACTTCAAGTCGAAAATTCTATTCAAAATCTTATCAACCGACCGAGTCATTGCATCCCCTGCTATTCGCATATTTCTCGGAATTAAGCAGAAACGGAAGATAATTTTGTACACTCGTTAAAATGCGCTTTTATAAAGTGCTTTTGACGCACAATGAATTCATTTTTATTTTAAATTCTGCATATTATCTGAGCTAACTGGAGACAAGAATTGTACAGTTACCATCATGTATAGTAAGGGAAGAGCTTGTGTCATCCAGGGAATAACGATGTCGAGCAAAAGCTTTTTGTAACCGGAAAGGAGAGAGTTGGAACTTCTTTGTGTAATTTTCAACAGCTCTGAAATTTGTGGTCTCTGTTACAATACCAGTCATCAGAAGGACATTTTCTCATAGATATCTAGTAATTTGCTGAAAATTCCACTTCTTTAATAGCCCAGTGAAGCGCAGCCTCTTATCCATACATATAATCAGCAAGACATATATCAGACTATCGAGTATCCTTAAAGCTCCCGCTATCTTCTTTGGTGATCCTCATAAAATGGTTTCCGGGTAATCTTTTTTTAATATGTTTGTAAAGGCAAAGCCTTAACAATTTAGAAAGCCTTGGAGGACTGCTTTTATTATGCGGATGGCTTCACATCAAGGCGGAATGGTTATGGTACCATCTCGAACGGATTCAATGTAAACACCAATGAAGCTGTAGATGGTAACAGATATATGTCCCTTTTGCTATATTTCAGGGGGATAAATGGGAACACATTTGCATTTATTACTTTCTCCGGTTTAGGCAACAGAATTTGACGAACGGGTGGCAATGAGGTTGGTGGGTAACCTATCTTTTTAGATAAGTTCGTGAAAACTTTCGGAGTATCTGGAACTGTGGGTTTGAAATGGTTTAGTCAATGATGATCTAAGATATTCAGCATAGCATGATAAAGCAGTGGAAATTGAGAGCTTAAGTTAGAAATAGAAGTTCTGAAGACAATATTGTTTGCAATTTATGGGTATATGACTACATCTATGTGCATACATTACATATCCTTATGTGAAGGAATTCTTTTTAATAGCGGATTAAAAATAGAACTTCTGCAAAAGCAGATAACTTCGGAAGGCAGATAATTAAATATTGCAATAAAAATCGATTACTTTGCAGGAAACCTTGTCAAACCATAAAGGAATGATTCTATCCTAAGATTACTTCTTAGCATAATACAGTACATACATATTGGATATTAATAGCTGACTTAAATTTGACTTAATTTTCTTAATTTTCAGCGAAAGTACCGCCCCGCATCACTTGCGTTGATGCTTATGCTATTTGCGTTATATTTTTCACTTACGATTGAGTACTTTCACAAAGTAAAAAACGAAGAGAATTCTTTTATTATGCGTTTGCGTATCAGATTTAGTCCTCTTAGCCTTACCTTGAACTAATCCGCCTTTCGGTTTGTGAATAGTTTTGCCTAAAGTGTTCGTAAGCTTTTTTCAATAGAAACAATATCTAGCTTCATATTTGTCTTCTCCTTACTCATGAGATCTGATTTAAAATGTGTTGAAATTCCCTTCATGGTGTTAATAATTTCCCAAGCTCTCATTAAGCTTTCATATAGAGGAACAGGATATCATAGTACATTAATATGTTTGTTTATACCGCAGCCAAAATTAGCTTTGTTTGTTGTCCACAAATTATTTCTACGCAAAGATGTTTCTTCACTGAGATTGGATTGTGATAGCGTATAGTCTGTCAGCAACTTTATACTTTTTACTCTATAGATTGCAGGTAGTTAAGATATCTGTTGGACCTTTGAAGGAGCTAGTAGAAAAACCTTAACAAGAACTCCTTAGTAAAAGACGATTTTATTATATAATAGTCCTTTTTCATCCGGATTCTTATTAAATACAAATATTGCTTAAGCTTAGTTTACACTTAGATACTTAATATATATCGCGAGTTGTATGAGGCACAAGTATATTCGACAAATTGCGATACAACTGCTCATACAAATGCTCTATACATTTTGTTATACCTCACACAAATGCTCATTCAGTTTGTATGTTGATTTTGCTCTTGATTGGACTTATCCGCGGTACTTTTGCATTTAGTTTTGAAGTGCAGTTTATCGTGCGTTCAGTTCAGTATTGCGGGCGATTAAATTAAATTACGATCATGTCATCATTGTCATAAGAAAAGACTGACTTCTTATAGAAAAATAAGAAAATTTGGTATTTAGATGTCAGGTCGAAAGCATATAAAGACTCCAATGAAAAAAATATATAAGTTAGAAGAAATCGTACAGGAATTAATATGCGAAAAAATAAATTGATGACAAGTGGCCCAATATAAAAAGTCACATATATTTCTCATTATGTTACATTTTGCACTTTTAGAAATGCGGTGCATATATGTAAGTACATCAAAGACGCAAAACAATCACCGGTTGCCAAGAATCTTAATGTTACCGCTAACTGATCGGCAGGTGAAATAGAATTTCTATAAGCCTTTCCTCACTATAAGTGACGCCACTAAGTTCAACAAATGTTAAAAATCTACCCTACTTACTCCCATAATTTTTAGATTAACAGCGATCTTCCAAAGATAACTCATTTATTATATGTCCCATATGTTTCACGTTCTCGCCACTTACGTTTTCTTTTATCATTTGTCTAAAACGACTAATGAAAAAATTAAAATGAGGAAATGGGATAATATTTTTTTTACTGCGCGGACGAAACACCTTAGTATATCGATAAGTGCCCCTCTAATGTGAACAAAAGTCAAAACTTTTCTGGATATATACTTAAAAGTCGAAAAATGAGGCGAAACAAATGTAGGTACAAGTGCCGATACAAGTGTCGACATAAATCCCGATACTTGTATCTAACTGTAAACATACCTATACGTCTGATAATTTGCAAAGTTCAATGTACTAGTTTGCTGCATTACTATTTTTAACAAAAGTTCATGGCTTCACAAGAAAAGTATAAATATGCAATACTATATATATGATCGCGTCTCGAGCAGTGATCAAGCCCATAATGTGCTAAATTATAATTTTAACTTAATGTGGGGGATATATGACTGACCTCGCACCTATTTCGAGTTTGTTATTGTTTTTGTGTATGGAATTTTTATGCTGAGCATTCTAGAGTTATCACAAGTTGCTGATAGATGCAAGGCTGCTGTACTCTTGCATAAATATTGCATTGTATTTCTGTACTGAAAATGTTAAAATATGCATTTGTCCAAAAATTCTAGCACTCTCAGTCTTATAACTAGTGACATGAGAGTGATTGAGTATAAGGAAATTATTTGTTAGAAATAATAGATGGTGTAGAAGCTATCACCTTCATAGGTTGTATGATTGCGGGATATTTCGTAAAAAACTAGCATATGTTTTTAATTAATCTGCAACTTCGAAACGGTTGAGTTGGCCCCCACAACCTGCCATACAAATTTTTGTTTACCTAGGTGAGTAGTATCACCTTCTTCCCTATGGACTGCTCAACAAAAAGCACCCTGTATATATAAAAACGCTCAAATCATCGTTTTGGTCCTAGTACCGATTTTAGCGTCGTTTATCTCAAAACAATCTTCATTATTTAATTAGTCGTGATAAGAGTGCGTCAGCTTTACTTTCCTATTAATGCATCTAATGTCGAAAATTATTTAGTTACGAAATCTTAATGCTTTACTTGCCTGGGATAGCTATTTAATTTTGTCTAAATTATTCACTAATTATACCGATGGTTGAGTATCTTGTATCGGCTGGAGTTTAAAAGGAAAAAGGCAAAGGCATTCTTAATTATTTTATAAGCACCTTCGCATTTGGTGGGTAGTCAAACTATTTAGTATTCATAAGCTTCTTTAATAATTTGATTAAGTTGTGTGAAATTCCCCTAGATGTACATCTGAACATATTTTATTAACAATGTTAAACTTTGACTTAGTACATTTTGAAAAATCTAGTACAGAATCTAACTCCTTAGGTCATGAGAAGAAGTTTAAGGTCATTACCAGCTGCAATCCGTGGAAGAAATTTTTTCTCTACATACTTTTATGCTAGTGGGTAGAACCGAGCTTTTCGGTTTGGGAAAACTTTTTTGATACGGTTTTGCTTCTGAAAAACCCAGTTTCACGCACTTGGGTCACATACACCCTATAGTTACTACATTTCGCATATACTTTTGCAGTTCTTATATCCGTAGCTATAAGTGCTCTGTTGTGAATATTTTTTTCATAGGGAGTCATTTTCCACGACGCATCCATTCCCGCCAATCACGAGAAGTAGAAAAGTTCACTTTTTCACAGAAGAAAGTCGCTCAAGCTATATCCGATCGCCAAAGCTTTCCCCGCTTAATTGAAAAAAAACATTGTTAATAAAATTTGTTCAGAGTATCAAAATGCATTGGTTAAGAGAATATCATGCTTGGAGCTGTGGGGCCTACATCTGATAGTATTTAACTGTGGAATTTGTGTAATTGATTTTCGGAAGCAAAGTCGTATACAGGATATCCAAATAATTTACTTCAAAAATACATTGATTGGTGTTTATATCATCAACAAATAACTTTTGTACGAAATCCAAAAATTCTTTTATTTATATTTGCAGCCAAACTATCATTTATAGAAGTGAAGATTAGACTAAAATCTTTAATACTTCTTCTAGAGAAAGTCTTTGCTTTTGTCCCTTTTCTTAGGATGTCACAGGTTTTTTAAATTCAAATGAAATGCTGAGTTTTGACTGATTTGTGAATGGTGTCATCGGATACCGGTATGTGATATTGGTGATGTGTTCTTTCCAAATCAGTTTTCAAAAATTAGCTATTTAAATTCAACGACAAATCTGGATTCTGCTCGATCGTATTCAGAACAGTAATGACTCTTATCGGGTGAAGACCCAATTAACTATGACAAATGATATATTATGTGGAACGGGGACATCAAACGTGTGTTTTGCATTAACGCAGGGAATCCATGCAATACTTGGACATATTTGTTATCAAATATGTAATGACGGGGCGAAAAACTATTTATTTTAGTTAACATAAAAACACAGGTAGGAGAAGATCTTTTTTCATTTTAATTAATATCAATGACGTCCCTAAAAAACTGTTTTGAGAGTAACAAAATAAAATATGCAAACTTTCATTATTTATCAAAAATATGAATTAATCTTTGAAATAAATTTAAGATTATCTATAAAAAATAAAAAAGAAAAAAAAAACACATGTAGGCGTTGGCTATATTGATCTTTTATGATTTTAATTCCCAATTTGTGGGGGCACGTACGTACCTACATAGAATGGCGCGATCTTATTTGGGATATGTCAAGAGTATGCACTATGTATGACTATTGAAGACTACTGAACCCAAAAATGAATACTCTCAAATAGCTCATGCCATCGGAAATCGAAGTCGAAAACTATAGAAGTTAAACCAGCGACTGTGGCATTTGTTATTTGAACCCTGCCTGGAATGTAAAGTTATCCTCTTTCCCGTTCATTTGTCTATGTATCAGTCTATCAAGCTGATCATTAGAACTACTGAAAATGCGAGCAAACTTAAAGTTGCACCTGACTTCCTAAAATGCAGCTGGAGAAGGACGACATTATGAGTTATTTGAAGCTTCATAGCCCCAATGGACGATTGGGTACTTATCAAAGC
The DNA here is from genome assembly GCA_963924295.1 of Dioctria rufipes. Classification (NCBI taxonomy): domain Eukaryota; kingdom Metazoa; phylum Arthropoda; class Insecta; order Diptera; family Asilidae; genus Dioctria; species Dioctria rufipes. Next base: position 96,410,944 of record OZ002740.1, on the reverse strand, counting down.
AGTAGAAAAACTGTTGTAGATCAGAGAACAACAAGTAAGATGAGTTTTTCCGAGTACGGAAAAGTTTAGTGGTTGAACGAAAGTGATTGACAATATTTTAATGGAAGATAGTAGAACCCTAAATTAATTGGATTGAAATTCTTTTCGAACTATAATTGAATAGGCACTCTTAAATTTGAGTCTACAATCGGACACTGCTTAGCCTTACAGGAATACTGGGTAAAGATACACTGTTATACTTCTGGCGAATTATCTGGCGTAAAAATCAACCCAATATTTTGCTCTGAATTTGTTCAGAACATAATAAATATTACACAAAGTTTCATCTCCAGTATACAGAAAGAAAAGAAAAGCGCGGAATGAACTATGGAGAGTATGCTGTAAAAAAATTACCCGGCATTTTCTACGGAGACCTTGCATCACACAGTTAATTTTGTTGATTCAATTTAGACATTGCATATCAGTCGAGGGCTATATTGAAACAATAATATTGAAGAAAAAACACTGAAGACAATTAAAATGATTTGATTTTTATTATGAGATTGTCAAGTGATACCTGGGCAGAGATACCTCGTATATATTTTACCATGATCAGATCTAAAAGGTCAAGCAGATCGAATAAAAAAATATTAGATAATGCTGGATATGTTTTGTAGTGGAATTTACATGAGCTTTGGTCATATCTCCAGCTGTATCAACTTGATTCTTATTTCATTTGATTCAAGATAAAAATACAATACATTGGTATCAATCATGACAAAACATACAAAACTAGCTACACCCTGAAGTTTCTTCGCCAAATAGGCCATTTCGCACCACTGTATTTTGCCAACGACTGACGTGATATTGCGCAACATCGGTTCAATATATTGACAGGCCTTAAATAAAATTAAATCATTTTATTTTATTTTTTATTTACTTTTTTAATATTTTTGCCATCAATACTATGGTTTCAATATAGCTCTCAAATGATCGATAAAGTAATGAACAATATCGATATTGATGCAATAAAATTTGCTGTGTGAGCGGATATGGACCAAGCCGTTGTCTGGAGTAATGTAAGCCGAGAACTCCAAATTGTCACAATTATTCTCTATTCCTAGAAAATGTAAAGTGACTGTTGGCCGGTTTGCAATTGAAATGAACACCCTCATCTGAAGCTAGTTCCATGAAGCAGTTCCCCATGTCCATAAGTCGGACACTTTTCTATGTTTTCTTCTTTTATTCTTCTTGAGTACCATTGAAACACCCGGAGAAAATATACCTATGTCCGTTATTATACAAAGCAACATCGTAACTGCCATTATTTTGATCAATATAATTGAATAGTGTGAGGCGAACACTTTTTTTTTGCTATATATTGCTTCAAAAATATTGATTCAATTGTATTTACAGTGTAAGGCACACTTCTGCGTCTACAGAGAAATATCCAATAAAAAATTGAATCTCAAGGCTTTAGGTAATCTCTGCAGGTTCACTTACTATTGAGTTCAAGATTACAGCATAGAAGGAGGGAATTGGTGGACGAATTGGCAAAGTAGGACTCGGGTCTGCGCTATTCTAACTTATTTATTTATTTGAAAAGTTATAACTATAGTGAACAGACAAAGTCCAAAAACGAACTACCGCACAGATTAAACAATAAAGATTAAATAAAACAAAAATAAGAAGAAAATATTGCTAATAATTATAATAAAAAAAAAAAATACATAATTCATAAAAATAAAATAAAAAAGACAATAGTAATATAAAACTAACTAAAACCATTGAGTACATATATATCACATGGCGGTCGCAACTTAAAGTAATTAACTCCATAGTTGCACCTGTTTGAGAACATTGAGTTTATTATACAACTTTTATACGGAGAGAAAATCAGGTTAGTTGGATTGCCTTAAAGTTGTATATTTATTCAAGAAGGCATTTTTTTGGATTCTCCGGTATATAGCAAAAGCTACAAAATGTTTTATTTCTTATTTCATCTCATAACCCATTTAATTTTGGGTGACAAGTTTCAAGTCTTGGTTTTGACTTATCAACAGGTCGCAAATAGCGAAATGGAGTGATTTGAAAAACAAATGAGAAAATAGAACAATGAAAAGAAATGAAAAAAAAATGAAAAATAAAAAACCAAAAAATTGAGCAAAATAGAAAAAAAAAGTTTTTATTAAAAACATTTAAAAACCAGATTCATTCGAAACGAATCGAACCTGTGTACGCCCGCAGTGGGCTGCAAAAATAAAAAAGAAAAGGGAAGAAAAAGAAGCGTTTCGTGTTAGCAGAAAAAAATCTCTAATTTTGTTAAAGCTGTATGTGACTTAATGCATTTGTTTTTCGCATACATATAACTCGGTAGTGATAGCAATGACCTTTAGCAATTTCCCTCCGTAAAATTTTTTATTTTTATTTCTTATGATCACAGTTGCGCACATTGGTTTTGCACATGCACGTTTTAGTGACTGTGAGATAAAGTTTAGAAACTCTGATTGTACACGCCTGTTATTTTTGTAAAATCGTTGTAATATTTCATTACTACGTCACCTTTAGAATAATTTTTATGGCTTAGATGAAATCATAGAGTAGGTATACAAGGTGTTTCCCCAATGGTGGTCCATAGAGAGGGAGGTGATAGTACTCACGTAGAGGAACAAAAAATTTAAAGCAGGGGTGGGGGGTCCACAACAACTGTTTGGGAGATATAGGGTGATTAAAAAATTATGCTAGTCTTTCACAAAACACCCTGTATTTTAAAAAGTATACAGGGTGTACGATCACTGTCAAGAGCTCATTGTAGAACTTCATGGCCTTCCAACGACTGCTCAGTCCAGTACTCCTCTCTCTCAGGAGTTATTGTAGTTTAAACTAAAAATTTCGGATTTTCTTAACTTTTTTTTCTATTTTAACCACCATTTTTTTTTAAAGCTCATTATTTTTTATAAAAACTGCAAACTGCAGACTCTTCTGTTAAATTTGAACTATTACATCATATGCGCTAGCCGTTAAGGAGTTGTTAACTCTTAAGCTATTTTCACACCTTTTATCAAACCTATTCTTAAAGATGATTTGTTCCCTTAATGAGTGAAAGCACGTCATTTTAAAACAATATCGTGTAATTTTGGTAGGACTGGAATAGGTTATGAGTTTCAATTCAATTCAATTCAATCCATTTATTAATCATTTATTAATCAGTTAAGTACACAAGATGCACATCTTAAATAGTACTCAATATAAACTAGTCAAGCTACTCGGAAATCAGTAAAAAATAACATAATTTTTAAAAAATGTATCAAAGCCTTGAGAAAAATTCAATAAGACAAGCATGCCAAATTTCGCCGGCATCAAGAGCCAAACTGAGATCATTAGATACCTTTAACAGGACAGTCTTGCAAATGTGCATTGAACGGAAACCAGATTGATATCTCCTGAGCAAATTATTTTCATCTAAGAACTCCTGAATTTGGTAACAAATAAGTTTTTCCAAGACCTTCTCTAGGAAGCTAAGAATGCTAATAGGTCTTAAGTCAGACAAGCTGACAGGGAAAGCTTTCTTAGGTACAGGTATGACCCTAGCAACTTTCTAAATGTCAGGGAGACAGGTGGAAGACAAACAAGCATTCATAATGTGTAATACATATGATATGTACGGAAACAAAAGCTTTGCGAAGCAGGGATTGAATTCATCGAAACCAACCGCACAGGAATTTACACAAAAGATAGCTATGTAAAGAAAAGAAAGAAAAACTGTTCATGTCTTGCTTGCGCAAGGGATAGGTCTCAATACACGCGAGCTGTGAGGGAGACACGGCAGTACTAGAATATGTAGTAAGGTGCCTGTTAAAGGCCTCAGGTTCAAATGATCTTTCAGCACTCAAGTCATAGCAAACACCTGCTTTCCTCAGATTACCCCACAAAACTCTGGGAGGCAGGTTAACATCAAATTTGGAGCTATAATATAGACGCTTTGCTAACCGAATCTCAGGAGTTACCCTGTTTCGAGCGCATTTGTATAGAGATCGAGCATATTCAGTTCTAAGTAAGACATGCTCCGATATTTCATCCTCTTGGAAACACAACCTACATACATCAGCGGGTGATATGCCTATCCGATGCATGTGTTGGTTTAGTTTGAAGTGTCCGGTTAGCGCTTCTGTGATTTTCTGAGTTAATTCCTAGACAGCCTTAAAATATCCTGACCCTATTTTAATGAGAGTATTTTAAAGCACCTATTGACTTGTCTTGGGCCTATCATTGAGTCCATATTTGGTCCATTTGGTTCTGGATCTAGTTTTGGAAGGTTAGCTTCACGGTGTTGTAAGAAATACCACAAAATGTTTCCTGTGCTATGAGGGGTATGAATGCTTCTTTTTTGGCTAGTAAGTTTTCCTTATCATTCCCATCAAATTCCGATCCGAGTATCCTGGCATCCATTGAAGTGTTAGGTGGGTTTTTGTGCCAAGGTTTGCTAATGCTTAACTGCATTCCTACATTAACTTTATTTGGATCAAAGTTGATGAGAGGGCTTTCAATGTGGCACATTTAGTAATGCCATACACTACAGCCTGGAATATTGAGGCGTATTTTTCTAGGCTTTGAAAAATGTGGGCTCGTGGCTTTACATCAAATATTCCTGCTCCTACTCCTTTCTTGGTTTTAGAACCGTTTGTGTACCAGACTAGGGCTTCACTTTTTAGATCGGATTTATCTTACTCCTTCTAGTAAAACCTCTCAACTACGAATTACTGAATTTCTAAATTATTATTATTATGTGTTTTAAAAAACGAACTAATGCCACGCACGTAACAACTGGTGTCAGAAGTAAAATAAAATCACGAAATAAAGTGGTGGCATTTGCATGTGAAATCCAAAGAGTGATTAATTTGGTGAAATCGTGTGAGTCTTTCCTTCTTTAAATGAAAATTCCGACAGATAACTTTAACCTAAACTGTGAGTAAATTACGAAAGTAATGGGACGCAAACTAAAGGAGCTTCATACACAGGAAAGTGGAGTCGGAGAAGCGGTCATTGCAAACCACAGGTCTAAAGAATGTTCTAAACGAGCGACTTAGAAAAGCTTTGATAGACGAAGAAAAGAATCCTGAAAAATTCGTTTTCGAAGAAGAACCAGAAGCTGAAGAAGAGGCTGCGATAAACATACACTCTAAAAAATTTGTTTAAAATTAATCAAATTTTACTGCATTCTGTGTAGTAAATTTCCTACTGGAAAGTACACAGCTATTGAATCGTACTACAATGAATGTAGTAATCAGCGAAATCAGTAGTGATTTTCAACAAATGCGTAAAATTCAACTGAATGCGCGTAAAAATCAACAGAAAATGCGCAAAAATCAACAGAAACTGCGCAAAAATCAATAGAAAGTGTGTATAATTCAACAAAAGGTGCGTAATATTAAAATAGAATGTTGAAAGTTATGTATAAATGAACAACAGTACACATTTCATGTTCAATAAATAAAGGAAGCTTAAAGGAGCAATATGCGGTAAAATAGTTTAATTTTCGTAAAAGGTTAGTTAGGTTTTTAGTGGCATTAAATAATTTTTCAACATGATAAAATGTGATTTGTGTTCTTTTAAAACAACAAGTTTGCTTGCATACAATAAACATTTATATATTCATAAAGGCCTCAAGTGTGCATGTGGTCGAATTGTTATAATGTATTCTCAAAGTATGAGCCGTATAGCTCACATTGGCATAGAAAGCATTCAGATAAAGACCAGACTATTGTAAGTAATTTCTGTTTTCAATGTGACATTTGTTATTTTTCTTCAAAAAATGGGAAACAAGCTGTTTCACACTGAAAAACGCATACTGTAAGTGGCGAAGAAGTAAAATGCCGTATGAAAAATTGCATCAAGATATTTAAAAATGTTACCATTCTGCGTTCACATGTTCACAATATTATTTAAAGTACTTTTCGGAGCTTACAGGTGTCATATTTAATTCATCAAGCCACATTGAAGAAAAAAAAAAGATAATGCTAATACATTTTTAAAAAAATGTAAAATTGAAAAAATTAATAACCTACAAAATCAAGACTGCGAAGAATATTTAATCAGTGCCATTGCTTACTATTTCCACGAGGATATTACTTTCGGTTACAAGAAATTTTAGATAATTTTAGGACCTGGAATTGAATTAAAAAACAATTATTCTAATATGTTTTAATTTGATCTAGATGGGTACTAAGATGGAGCAAATTCATGAATCCATTCCTGTTAACACACCTTGGGTTTGTTATTGCAGGTAAGTATTAGATTTATTATGCGACAAATAGTGTAATCTAGCATCTATCATATATACTTATCTAATGTACGAAATTTAATTTTTTTTTTTTTAATTACGAGTATATTTCTTTCAACAAAAACATCACTGGATGAAAAGGTGGCTTAAGTATTTATTGAAAAAAATCAAGTTTCGACACATACAGATTTCTCACTATGTGATTTAATGTTTGAATGCATTTGTTATTTCTTTATATTTAATATTTGATACCCAAAAGAAATGTCGAAATCTTTGAAATTTTACGTTAGATACTTTTTGCATTATTGTCCCGTTAATGTTAGAGGTAATAAGAAAAATATTAACAATATTTCGAAAATACAAAACCTAATTCAAAAAATTAATTAAAGATTTGCTTCTTAATTGTCCACACAATGTATGTAAGTCCTTAATAAAATAATATAAAATGTTATTTTGTCTTTCCTTTTACAAACGAATTTTAAGTCCTGCCTGTTTAAAAAAAAATTAGATAATTTTAATGTATTTTTGAATTTCAAAAGCATAAAAGACTTAAAAATGGTTGAGAAAATTAACCATAATATTTATCACTATAAAAGTTCAATTTCGAGTAGAGGGGAGGAATCCTTAAGCTTTTATAAATTTCTTTAATATGAAAATTAAAAATGTCTATGCATGTAACGATCGATGTTATTTAGACAATACAAGTCAGATATCTTGCACCTACAACTGGCAAAAGTATAGAGCGCCGTTGATAAGAAACCAATGCCTATTATTTGGCATGTGTTTTAACAGAATAATAGAAACTTTTTGGAAGGTCTTTCGATTGTGTATATTTACTCCTAGTTCAGGTGATAGTGCAGTGTGCAAATTTACTCCAAGGCGAGTCGCTATCTGTTTAATTTCGCTACTAGCTGGGTTATATGTCACACTTGAATTTTACTACATGTTTGATTTTACATAACTATTTGAATTTTATACAACTGTTGAATTTTGCACCACTGTTGAATTTTACATCACTGCTGAATTTCACCATCGTTGAATTTCCCTACATGTTGAAAATTACTACGCGATGTAAATTTACTTGTATGTTGAAAACGACTACAATCATTGTAGGCAAATAATTGCCTATATTTATTGTAGCGATTTTCAACAAATTTTTTTTAGAGTGTAGAATAGTTTTTGGGTACTTTAATTACCAAAATATAGCTTTCAACCCTGCATGTGATGAATGCTCTTGAGGAACAAAAGAATTCTCTGGAATCCCGTTTAGATGAGCAGAAGAAATCTCTGGAGGATTAAAAGAATGCTTTTGAGAAACAAAAGAATTCTTTGAAATTCCGTTTAGATGAACAGAAGAAATCACTGGAAACCCTTTTAGACGAACAAAAGAGTTCTCTGGAGAATTGTCTAGAAACTCGCTTAGAGGAACAGAAGGATTTCCAGAAAAACTCGTTAGACGGACAAAAATTAAAAATTGAAGGAATCGAGCAGGAAGTGGTGGAAGTTCAACAAAAAGTCACCGAACAGCTTGACAATTTTAAAACAGATTTGGAGAAGATGAAGTATCGACAACTTCGGTACAAAAGAATTGAAATATCCAGTACAGGCAGAATGAAACCTCCAATATTTGATGGACAAAATTCGTGGCATACTTTCAAGAGAAAATTCGAGGCTGCTTCCGAAGTAAATGGATGGAATGATGCAGACAAAGCTATAGCTCTCGTATTAGCACTTCAAAAAAAAAAAAATATTACATACTATATGGATAGAAAGGCAACGTGATTATACTTCATTATTGCGATAGAGTTACGTTATGGAGATGAACACATGCAGCAAGTATATCGCCTACAGCTACGTAGGATTCAAATGCATGGCGAATCACTATGTTATATATAAAAATCTAGGTTACTGTATATATATGTATATATATATACAAAACCTTACTACATACGCATATATGGGCACCCTGAATTACAAGTTTTTATTAAAAAACTTAACAACCCTGAAATAGAAAAAGAACATATACTTTTATTTCCGCAGAATTTCTATAAGCTTAAGCTTAATAAACCCTATATACCCAAAAACCTAAAATTGGGTATTTTAAAACTAAATCATAGAATTTCAATAAGCTAATTATGCTTAAAACATGGTAAGCTTATCACTCAAATGGGTGAAGAAAATTGCATTACCAATTATCCTCACATACCATATATTTTATTCCCATAAAACGACAATGGAAATAATTAAATTAAAAATGATCACAAAAGGAGAATCGTACCTTCAGTAGGATTTGCCGCCAAAATTACAATACGTATGTACATACGTACATACATATTACGTCAAAAACTTTCGCGATAAGAAACACGCGCCGCAAAAATGCTTTGTATGCGCGCCGCATTTTCAAACGACAGGACGGTGGCTGATGTTTTATAAAGTGTAAGATTACATTTTTTGAAGCCACCGTCCGACGCGAATAATTCTGGACAAGATTGAACAAGTCCGAAATTAATGGTAAAATTTTCTCAGGGTAAGAAAATGCAATTAAGCATTTTCTACCCTGAACGACGGCTTTTGATTACAATTAAACTGATCAAGAAGGGAGTTGAGTTTTGGATTTCTTTCAAAGAAGCAGTTGATTTTAGTTTTTTCTCGGTCGATGGTCAAATCAAGTTGTAGGTTTCTAAGAAAAAACAAAAAAAATCAGAATCCTCGGTTTAAAAGAAAAAGGGGATTTTAGAGCAAATTGTGTGTTGTAGTATATAAAAAAAGTTTAGTTGTACCCCTGTCGGAATTTTAGAGCAAATTGTGCGTTGTAGTTTTACGAAAGATCTATGTAGTTGTACGTCTGTCAAACTGTGTATTTTAAGTTCCAGTTCGATAATAATAAAGATAAAGTGTAATTGTTGGATAAGGGCATTAAGAGAATCAGAAGACGTGTTTTAAAACAAAATTATTTTTGTATTTACCTTGGATTACCAGTAACATGGAAGAGCATCAACTTCAAGGTGAAAAGTAAATATATGACACTCGTATGTGATTTGATTGTTTGATTGTTGAAGTGGTTTTCGGTATATACATATTTCTAGAACGGTTCGTAGCAAAAACGATTATAACCAATTTCATAGGATTTAATATTTTGAAGAACTTTTCAGTACAATAAAAATGTCTAGGAATGATCGTTTTTTCAGTTTGCGTAAAATAAATTTTGATATGATAACACCAAGAAGGGGTTACCCGATTTAGTTCACTTTTGAAGCTTTATTTACTACAAACATTTCAGCTCTCTACGTAAACGCGTTCTCAGGCAGTGTTAAAATATATAGTAAGGAACAAATTTTTTTTATGGCAACTCTGCAAACGAGTTACCCGATTTGTCCCATTTTCGAACTTAAATATATTTGTTTTTTAAAAAGTCCATGCGCAGGATTTCATTACATGCAAATCCCATAAACATAAACAACACAGAAGGCAACAAATTATAAGTAATCTTCCTGGCGCAATATTCACAGTACTAGATACAAAAATAAAATAACAAGTAACCATATAAATGCAAGCACATGTAGAAAATTGGTGGACATTTCAGGTGAGAAACACCCAAAATATAGCTCACCTCCACTGGTGTCCACCAACCTTAAAAACAAAGAACAACAGAATAAATCCAATAAATTTTGTACATTACCTGTAGTACAGGGTATCTAACGATGAAAAATAAGCAACACAACACACAAAATACCATTAAATTAATAAAAATCACTAAAATATACTCGTTTGACATTTCGAATTAAAAATTACACGGCGAATCTTCATACTCCCATTAAATTTGACAAGTCAAGCTGGGGTAAAATCGTCGCGCGATTTTAATGGTCGCGTTCATTTCGCGATATTTTTCGCGTGATTCGCGTAATTCGAGATTTTTATAATTTTAATACACACCAATGAGTGTGAAAGAGACGCAAGGTCCGAGCAAAACAGAACAGCGAAAATCGTCAGAGGAGTTTATTGGAATGAACCAGAAAATGGCGTGTCGATAAGGCAGATAAAATTTACGAAGAAATCAATTAAAATTAATACAAATAATAATAAATCTTTATGGGAAGGACGCCAAAAAATGTAAAATTCATTTTGGCATATACAAATAATAATTAAAAACTCTAAAGTTATAAAAAAAGGTCACATTTCGAAAATTTGACTTTATGGATAGTGAAATCGGGATAAATTTTTCTACAAAAAGCGCCTCATTCCTTGATTCGCTCTCTTATTTTTCCAAGCTATCATAAAGCGAACATATGCCAAGGTGGTCATAGTTTACTTTCCATACAAATCACATAGAAGGTCTTAGGATTTTTTAAGTTTTCTTCCATCGGCTCCATTGCTAAAATTTCGGAATAAGAATCTGTCACCAGATTTCGTACCAATTTTTTTCGGGATTTCTCTATGAATCAGCGGCAAGAATTAAGGATCAATTTTTTTTCATGAATTTTTTATTTCACTAATATTTGTCAAGAAGGTTGTTGAAATCGTAGAATATTTTGTAACTTCAAAATTATAAAGCTGACTATGTACATAGCGAATTACTTCAGGTCAATGTACGTATAAAGCAAAAACAGTTGTATTGCTAAATATGCAAAACAAAATCGCTCAGGTATGCAGTCACCCAATAATGCTTATATTATAATAATTCACAAAATTGGTAACTGTTGCAATCCAATAAAAAACCTTCTTACTGGGTCACTGTTTTACGAACGATTTTGCTGGAAAATTAATGTTAAATCAGCATTGTAAGCATTTTGCATTTTTGCATTGACTTAGAGTTAGCTGTTTGTTTATACATGGGTATAGAGTAAGATTAAGGAAATAAAATGCATTCAGTTGTATATTAAGAAACATCGCGTAGTCATTTAATAAAGTTTTCATTACAATCGTTGCATATCTTTTGCTAGTCATTCCGCCTAACGTATCATCATAGTGTAGCGGTACATTGCACCGTTTACACCTCCTACAAGAAGTCAAGGTTTATGTACCTTGGTCTTATATATCAATTTTGCATCGGTCAAGGTATAAGTGCTTTTACATTGCAAGGCAGAATAAAGGAATTCTGTGCAAAGGTATTTATCCCATTTTTTTACAACCAATTTGAGGTTATGGGACATATGTAATTGCATGTCACAAGGGTATAATTACTGGTCGCAAAATAACCCAAACAAATTCATCATTAATTACGAATAAAATTTATTCCTTTTCAGAATTTTTTGTTCCATAAATATATTGAATTGTAATTTTATTGTTTTTGAAATTTTGTGAACAATATGTCTACATGGTATCTTTTGCAAATCATGCTCAAACAGTAAAAATTTACATAGAATAAATTATTTAAGTTAAATAATTAATTGTGCAGTAATTAATGAATTTTTTTGAAATAACATAGTTTATAAAAATATAAAGAGAATGAATTAAAAAGTGTGAAATATGATATCGAATACATTAAAAACCCCAAGTAATTCTGTTTAATAATGTCGTTTTCGTTTGAACATCCAGGTTCGCTCTGGAGGCAACCCCGTTCAATCGAACTGTTTCAGAGTGCACCTGAAAAAAGTTCGCTTGTGTATGTATACTAACGTCAAAGTAGCTAGGAACTTTTTGCGGAAATTGTTGGTAATTTGTTTGCGGAATAATTTTGAGGATAATATAATAATATTGGAGTGGTCTTAATAATAATTGTTGACTTTAAAATTAATTAAATAATATCAAATCACAACTAGACTTTGTTTGTGTGAGTGAACTCATAGTGTACCCGAGTAAATTTTCAGAGTGACACTGATGCTTTTTGGGTTGCAACCAGAGGCAACCCATGACGTCACTTTTGCTTCAAACGAACGCTTTGACAGCACTTAGGTTGCCTCCAGAGCGAAACTGATGTTCAAACGAAAACGACATAAGATAAAGTTTGATACAATATTTGAGTAAGATAATCAATTAGATAGTCTATTATTTTTTTTAGTTTCATAAAAGGAGTTGAATTGTGTTGGAGTTGTCTAAATTAACATTGATATCCAAGAGTTAAAAGTGAATGATAACCAAACGATATCTTTTAATCGCTACACTACCTACCACCATTTTGAATTTCAGCTTACAGAAAATTTTGTGAACACAACTCAACGAATATCAATTATTGGAATTGATTAGAAAGTTGTGATTTATAAACGCAGGCTACTAAGTATATATCAATTACACGAATTTACATATAGTGTAATTAAAGCTCGTTTAAAGGTTAATATTATGCGGAGCTGTCCAACCCATTTTATTCTGCTAGCATTATTCTTGTGCGTTGCAAACGGAATGACAAAATTAGTATACTCTATGATTTTACCTAGGTATAAATATGGCAAGTTAAAATCCCCAAGTATAAGAAGTTCAGATCGTTCCTGGATATTTAGGAACTTATCACTAATATTACAAAGTATAGAATCATAGATTGCGCGTTTTGAGATTGTGGAGGAATGTATAAACAACATACACTGAAAAAAATTTTGTAGGTAATGATGACATAAAAGTTATGTTAATCTAAAAACGGGAATTGCCATAAATTTTGATTCATCTAACACAAATGTCTTTATTGCAATCAAAATATCTGTTGAAAAACTTATAAGTTTTTTCTAATGCAACATATTATAAGTTATTTTAAAAGATTGGATTATGTTAAAATGAATTTTAATTAAATTCTGTACAATGAGTTCTTGTTCTGTTGATTCAACAGAATATTATGTATTAAAACAGCTCAACTGAAAGCATTCAGTTAAACTAACACAATCCAAAGTTGATTTAACAGAATATTATGTATTAAAACAGCTCAACTGAAAGCATTCAGTTAAACTAACACAATCCAAAGTTGTTTCACTTTAAATTTTCTAGAAACTGGGCTTACATATTTTGTAACGTTGAATTCAACAGAGTTTTTTGTTAAAACACTATAGGTATATAGAATAGTTCCGTCAATCCAACCCACAATTCAGTCGAAAGCGATTAACTGATTTCGTAGTTTAACATTTATTTCGCAGTTTTACTTGGATTGTCAAAGACGCACCCGCATTTGATAATATGTAGCTTAACAGTTTAAATAAAATTTAATGATAATGACGTTTAATTACTCCACTAATTGTGATGTTTCTAGTAACGATTTGTTAGGGAATTCAGATAGCCTGTTATATACTCATATACCTGTTGACAATAATCAGTCTTTGAGCTGTAGTGACTTAGTGTATTATAATTTGCCACCTGTTGAAAATGTTAGTAGTGTAAACAAGGAAAATGTGAATGCGAAAAATCAAGAGCAAGTTTGTGAAAAAAATAGTTCTGATTCTAGTGCTACAGAAAATATAGAAAAAGATTTTGAAGAGCCGTTGAGAGCCTTATTGAGGTCATGGGAGTTAGACAACGACTTGATTATTAACAGACTTAAAGGTAAATGATTACACAACTTAATTTTTTATTGACATAATAAATTCGCGGCAGACATTAATCCTAGGTGAAACATTTTTTCTGCCGAACGGTGAACGATAGAAAGAAGTAATACCTATTGCTTAAAAGTATGGTCACCTGGATTAATTTTTCTTAAGAATGAATTATGAATATCAGTAGATATTACATATTTACAAAATATATACAGAGTGCAACTATAACATAAGATCCCTAAAATATATGCGTGAAAAACATATAGAAGAGATTTTTACTACTGCAATGCTTGGATATAAGCCAATTTTCGAAGAATTTTTGTACGAATGGCAGAAACAGCAAGTAACGAATACTAATTATACATATATAATATTTACCCTTTTAAAACAATTTTCAAATTAAGGGAACTTATAAAACTAAGGAAGCTGTAACCACACTCTCCATGGATTCATCAGTATCACAGTGGATAAAACAACTGAATGAAAGCCAGCATAGCCCAACGCCATCTGCTTCGTCGTCATAGGGTATTAACGTGGTACAGCTTTAAAGTGTTAAACATCTAGAACTTATCTTTTTTTTTGTGAAGTTGAACCTACTTGATTCTATGACCTTAATTTTTATGTATCATACAACTGTTATATATTTGACTACTACAGGATATTTCGGCTGTACTTAGTAAATCAGCGATAGGAGTTTCGATTCTTGAGGCCTACAAATCGACGAACAAAATTAATGATAATCAGCGTAAAGAACTTCTAGATATAGTCATAAATACCTTTGTTAATCAGGGAACAAACCTTACAGTTTCGTGCTGTGATAAAATTGCAAGCAACATTGTTAACACTTTCCCAACTGAACTAAAGGTAATTTTTCTATTTATAATTTAAATATAATTTTTACACTTTTAAATTGTAGGAAATATATTTCACAAGGCGATACAAAAAAGCTCCACAAGGAAAACTATACGATAGGTATATGAACTTAAGAAGCAAGCTAAAGACAAAGGCAGTTACACCGGCCACCGAAACGCCTTCCACTTCTCCAGATATCAAGGTTAGTGATATTCAACTGTTTGATGCAATATTAGGTCATATAAGCCTTTTAAAGCACGAACGAAATTCCTGGCCAGATATCATTAATAGTTGGAAAGCTACACTACAATATCGATCAAAATCCATGCGACAAAACCAAAATGCAAACTGTATTGAAATTTTAAATTCTTGGCCACTTTTCAAGCATCCATTAATGTACGAATTGGTAAGTTTGGAAACACTAGTTTTTTGAATCAATGAAAATACTTTTTTTCTCCTATAATAGGTGGAAATAGACTTTTTAAACATCTATCCAGAGAAATCAAAATTATTGCTCTTGAATTGGGACAAATTTTTGAATAAAGCGGAAAATATATTTCCCACTACTATAAAGGACACAGCAACTCTATAGATATTTAAAAATGTAGACGATGATTATAACGAATGTAAGCTCATACATTACATTTAGTTAATAATTTTCAAGCTAACTATGTACTTTTACAGGTTCCAAAAGCTGTGCCTTTTCCATGTGTCTTCCCGATATTTTAAGACCTACTGTACGAATTGGAAAAAAATCTACAGCGGACATAAATAAAAGGCTGTTCTTTAAACCATCCATAAAAGATTCACAGGAGAGTTTTATTCTGTACATTACTGCCGTTAATAACTTCAATCCAAATATATCATCTTTACGAGAAAAGTGTTTGGCTACAAGTAGTACATTGCAACCATTTATTGTTGTTGTTGGGCCTAGCCTAAAAAATTTAACAGACTATTATATGTATTTCGATGAAACGAAATTTAAATTTAGAAGCTTTTTGAATGCACTCGACACTTGCTTTAAGATTTATCAAGTCTTCAATTTAGCATATTCTAAAGAATGTGAACAAGTTCGGCTATTTCTTCAGTACTATTTCTATGAAATTTCTACAAACCAAAAAAGTCCATATGTATCAAATTTTATCAAAGACTTAAAAAGTGCATAAACAGTACGGAATTACTGATATACTATTTAAAAAGTTATATATTAAAATTAATTTTGAATATAATTAATGAAATGATATTTATTTTCTACTTCTATATTTCATAAATAATTTTTACTCATGATAACAATCAAACGTGGAGTGCGTGGAGCCAACTGGAGCAGACGTTCCATCGTGCGTGTTCTAATAGTTAATTAGCTTCACCAATTTCTAGTGCAGTGCAGTGCAATTTTTTAAAACAACATCATCGCCAAAACAATAAAAAATTAATTAAAATCCGCCGCGCCGTTTTTTTAATTCATTACAAATTATATTAATATAATACCAGCCAAATCAGGGCTTTTCTATGCCCTGCCGGCATTCCACAAGCCAGCAGCACAGTACGGTAATGTTTTGAACTCCTATGTACATCAGTGATCAGTGCAAGGTCATTAGCCCTTGTCACTGATCAGCAATACGGGTGTCCCCAGCTGTGGTCATTGAACTGCACGGTCTGAGGTATTGAAAGCAGCAAATAGGCATAACACTATTGCTGTTTTTTTTTACCTCGCTGTGTCGTTGACTGCAGCTGGTTGCCCTAAATAAATATTTGTGTTGTTGTGTGTCGCTCTTTCTTCTGCTTTTTTGTTGTTTTTGCTTTGAACATGCAGAATTTTATTTTAGAATTTTGCAACATTCGCGGATTGGGGGCAAATCGTTTTTCGGTGTACTGCCACCTTCAATCAAAAAATCCGGCAATTCTTGCGCTAAGTGAAACCAAGGTCGTTTCTGATGCTGATTCTAATCAATATCACGTCCCTGGTTATAGCTTAGTGCCTCTTTTTTCTCCACATAGGGGGATCGCAATATATATTCGGAATGATGTGGCCTTTACCATTCTAAAAGATTTTCCACCTTCTGCCAATCCCGAGTTTAATTACATCTGGATTAGGTTCAAACTTCACAGGCACATCATCTACTTTTGCTTCCTTTATCGCAGCCCAAATATGTCTGATGTCGACACGGTATCCGCATTTGACAATATCTCCAACAATATTGATCATCTGCTTTCTGTCTCCCCCTCTTCCGAAATCATCCTGGCAGGCGATTTTAATGTCCATAACATACCATGGCTCAGACATTCTTCTACCACAAGTCCTTCGGGCCGATTCGTTGAACTTTTTTGTGAATCTTTTAATTTGCATCAGCTAGTGGATGCACCGACGAGAATCCCTGATGCAGCTGGAGATAGGGCCAATTTACTAGATTTGTTTCTGTCATCTCACCCTGACAAATATTCCATCTCAGTCGGCTCCCCTCTTGGTAATTCAGACCACTGTCTAATCACGGCTCAATTTATCACCTCATCTCTGCGCCGCCCTACTTCTCCACCTACAAGTAGGCTTCTCTGGCACTATAAGAACGCTGATTGGGAAAGCCTCAATCAGTATCTTAGAGATATAGATTGGTCGGTCTGTTTTGCTTCGAGGGATGCTGATGAATGCACATTAGAACTTAGTAACATACTAAGTCTAGGCATGCGTGAATATATTCCGTATTCTTACAGCAGATCTCAACAACAGCAAAATCGCTCTTGGTTTAACGATAAGTGCAACCAAGCTATAAAAGCGAAAGAGTCTGCTTTTCGCGCCTATCAAGTGCATCCTTGTCCAGAACTGAAAGGAATCTACAAGACTGCACGGAACACCTGCAAGTCCATTATCCAGAGAGAAAAATTTCTTTTTGACCAGAATGTTAGACAAAGAATCTTGGCAAGCCGCAAAGGTAGTAAAGGTTTCTGGTCCCTGGTCAAAACCATCAGGAACAACTTCAGCAGTTCCTCTATACCTTCACTACTTAATAATGGTGAAGTGGTTGTTGACTCCCTGGATAAAGCTAATATTTTGGCTGCTAGATTCGCATCAAATTCTTTTCTTCCACCCACTTCACAGGCACCTGTTGTGCATCCCCCGTGCGGATGTGTACAAGAGCCAATACACATCCGTACGAGGGATGTGTTCAAGGTCCTTAAAGGAATCAACGTCTCTAAAGCCGCAGGCCCTGATGGTTTCTCGCCCCTATTAATTAAAAGCTGTGCCTCATCCTTGGCTAAACCTCTGCGCAAACTATTCTACCTGTCCTACTCGACAGGAAAATTTCCAACTGCTTGGAAACTAGCTCACGTTCAGCCTATTCCCAAGAAAGGAGAGGGTAGCGATCCCTCAAATTATCGACCAATTGCAATCACTTCGATTCTTTCAAAGGTTTTTGAATCTATCATTAACTCCAAATTAATGAAGTATCTGGAAACCAATCAGCTAATCAACGATCGCCAATACGGCTTCCGGCACGGACGCTCATCTGGAGACTTGCTGACTTTTCTTACGGAACGTTGGAATCGTAGTCTTCACAATTTTGGTGAGTCCAAAATCGTTGCTCTAGATATTTCAAGGGCCTTTGATAGAGTCTGGCATTCAGCCCTTTTAGCCAAACTCAAAGCACTTGGTCTTTCCCCTCCTCTTCTATTATGGATTGAAAGTTTTTTATCTAGTCGCCAAATACGAGTTGTATTAGATGGCGTTATATCTGATCCTCATCCTATTAATGCCGGTGTCCCCCAGGGCTCTGTTATTTCTCCGACTCTATTTCTAATCTTCATTAATGATCTGCTTTCCCTTACTTTCAATCCTATCCATAGCTTTGCTGACGACAGTACCCTTGATTTCGCATACTCCTTTGACACCCTTGCGGATTCCAGAGGGAACGCCGCATGTGTTAAACGAGACTGCATGATTAGATCATTGAATAACGATCTTGACAATATTCTCGCTTGGGGCAAAGTGAATCGCGTCGAATTCAATGCATCTAAGACCCAAAGCTGTCTCATCTCATTAAAACAAGACCATCACTTAACCACTCCCGTTTCGTTTGATGGTGCATTAATTTCTGAATCACCGTCACTAAGAATTCTTGGCATTAATATTTCCAGTAAGTTAAGCTGGACAGATCACATCTTCTCGGTTGCCAAAGAAGCATCCAAATGTCTTGGTTTCTTGAAAAGGTGTAAGAAATATTTCAGCCCATCAAATATAGCGCTCCTCTACAAGTCCTACATCAGACCCAGAATGGAATACAATTCCCATATCTGGGCCGGGGCTGGTCGCACAGCCTTAGCTTCATTGGATATTGTCCAAAAGAGAGCCTGCAAGCTCATTGGCGATGTGGCAATTACTCGTCATATCGACTCGCTCGAGCACCGTCGCAATGTTGGAAGCCTTTCGCTCCTTTATCGCTATATGCATGGCCAATGTTCTGATGAAATATCTAGTCTGATCCCTTGTAGAATAGTTCCTGCACGCAATACCCGCGCTGCATCCCGCGCTCATCCTTTTACCCTTCAAATTACCTTCGGCCGTACACTTAAATTCCGTGATGCTTTCTTATCCCGAACTGTGCGAATGTGGAACAGTCTACCATCTTCTGTCTTTCCTCCGGCATACAACCTGCAAAAGTTTAAGGGCGACATACATCGGCACCTCCGCCACTCTCCTCATATCCCTTAATCCTTTCCCTATCTCCTTCCTGCCACGCTGTGCTCTGCATCATAGGGTATCCCCTGAGCTTGGCTTAATAATATAAAAAAAAAAAAAAAAAAAAAAAAAAAAACCTTTTTTAAACAACGTGATTCTGATTATGCACACAATTTTTCAGTTCATTTAAAATCGTTTATGAATAATATATATATATATACGTCGTGTGGTCACAATATATAATAATTATTTCCAATTTAAAGAATTTATTTATATATTATAAAAATATGTTATGGAATATAATAAGTATAACGCTAATTTGAAAGAAGTTCTGTTATAATAATTTTGAAAATCATTTATGTAATCATTAGTTCTTTTTAGTTTTAAGTTATACATATGTAAGTACGGATGTGTGCATAAATATATAGATAACTGCCAATAAATACAACAATTAATTTTTACAAAATATGTGTATATTTCATTTGCAAAACCTGTATCAACATCACATCAAAGTTAAACAAAAAAATCGTCAGTCAAAGCAACATAAATATATGTTATCCTCTAAATATGATATTAACAAATTTTTATGTTTAAGCTACTAAGATTTTCTGTAGTTTCGACACAGTCAGCTTAACAGAACGATATGTCGAAACAATCGAAAATTTTATTAAAAATTCGTTAAATTTTCAACAGTATTGTGTCAGTTAAAACAAATAAATTTTATGTTGGCTCGAAATCAAAAGTGTTATATGTTAAAGTAACTATCGTTTTATGTTATTAGTACAGAATATTTTTCTCAGTGTATGTACACCATAAAATTATTCTAGCTAAGAGCCAGCCAGTGAGTAGACCATTTCTATACTTCTAATGACGAAAAATAACCACCAGCATATTTTGGTCCTCCGGAACAAGTTCAGGTTCATTTGAATGTTCTGAATTCATATAAAATATTTAGATTTAGGAAGTTCTCCTTTATGGAAGGTCTACAGTTAAAGTATCACTTCGTCAAATTGCATAGCATAACAAATTTAACAAACAGGCCTATGTGTAATAAAAAATCTAACAAAACTTGAAAAAATAAACAAGAAACATTTGAATCGACCCAAGGATAATTCTGTTGTGCAGAGGGTATGTTTCCTCATTAATAAAATCCTAAATAGGGTCTAAAATGCCAAGAAATTTAAATCGCCCTCATGTGACCAAATTTCACGCCATCATGAACCGCACAAAAGAAGTTCAAAGCGCAGCAAATCCAGTTTCAAAAGAGGAAAGGGAGTAGAAATGATCTACTCCCTTTTGCCTTGGTTGTAGCTAACACATGGTCTTAGTAGCACCTGTCATAGCACACGACATAAACACCGCAAGTGTGCTGCAGGGAGAGATTGCATGGTGCATCTCGAGCATATTTACTGCCCCGTGCCATGTTATGCCTTAATATGAACCCTCCTACGTATCCAATTTGTTCGTTGTGTATTTACGGAAAAGATTAAAATTTGAAAAAGGCCGCTGGAATTAAACATGCGAATAGACGAATTCGATGCATTTCGGTGGGAATGGCTGCACGTGTAAATTATTCCTTGTTTTTTGTTGAATTTTACTATATGCTTCCGTTGTGTGAACTCGAATGAGACGGTATACATAAATACGTATCTAGTGTTTAATGTATGCAATTACATAAATACCCCTGTTTGTTAGCTACAGTCTGACTATTAATTTAGAGGTAAAAGGAGATATGTATTTCATTTGGACCGAGCCGGGAATATGCTCTCTAGTAGATTTCAATAGATTTTTTTTCACAATTCTCACTAGATATATATGTATTCATGAATTCCACTTTGTTGTTGTCGAACTGCATGACTAAATTTGAGAGCAGGTCACTTATGGAAGATAACACATCGTAGCATACTCTTGCCTATCCAAATCATTGAGGATAACTTGGCAGAGGGATCAAATATGATTCTCAGCTTTGTATAGCATGTAACCCTTTCGTGCTTGTAGATACTAATGCGATAGGAAATAATATGCCGATTTAATTGATTTTATATCTAATTCAGGCATATACCTCAGCCTGATATGGGTATAGTATTTGGGTATACATATATTTCTATGTTCTTCAGACTTCTCTAATAAATATAATTGGTTAATAAATTTACATTATCTTTAACTTCATAACGTACAAAATTTCACTGTTAGATCTTACAAATATTTTTAAATTTATTGAAACTAAAATATTTAAATATTTCATCGTAAAAAAATGGGTTTGCAACACTTTCAAAATAAACGGATCATACTCGTATATGTATGTTATTTTAATTCGCTGTGCTTAGCAAACCTTCTTTGCAGTATTGAAAACTGTGTACTGTGTATAGCTCTCTTATTTAACTGTTTGGTTGAAATTTGCGCCATTCTACTGGTAGGAGATTATTTTGAAATTTTTCAACATATTGAAGCTCTCAAAATTCGAAATCGTCATCAAGATTGTCATCTTCGCTACAAATTCTACATTTTCCTCGGAATTCTGTTAAATTCTCTTTCTGTAGCCTGTCTGAGAACAGCGCGCTTGGTAGTTTAGTTAATATTGTCGTCGAGGTTGGTTTGCTCTATAGGGAAAAGATGATACTAAAACGCAGTTACAATGTAATATACACTCTAAAAAAAATTGTTTAAAATTAATCAAATTTTACTGCATTCTGTGTAGTAAATTTCCAACTGGAAAATGAGCAGCTGTTGAATCGTACTACAATGACCAGCGAAATCAGTAGTGATTTTCAACGAATGCGTAAAATTTAACTGAATGCGCGTAAAAATCAACAGAAAGTGCGCAAAAATCAACAGAAATTGTGTATAATTCAACAAAAAGAGCGTAATATTAAAACAGAATGTTGAAAGTTATGTATAAATAAACAACTTTACACATTTCATGTTCATTAAGTAAAGGAAGCTTAAAGGAGCAATGTGCGGTCCGAATAGTTTAAATTGCGTAAAAGATTAGTTAAGTTTTCAGTGGGATTAAATAGTTTTCAACATGATAAAATGTGATTTGTGTTCTATTAAAACAACAAGTTTGTTTGCATACAATAAACATTTATATATTCATAAAGGCCTTAAATGTGGTGATTTTAAGTGCATGTGGTCGAATTGTTATTTAAACCACTTTTCGGGGCTTACAGGTGTTATATTCAATTTATCAAGCCATATTGAATAAGAAAAAGATAAGGCTAATACATTTTTTAAAAAATGTAAAATTGAAAAAATTAAAAACCTACAAAATCAAGACTGCGAAGAATATTTAATCAGTTCCATTGCCTATTTCTACGAGGATATTGCTTTCTGTTACAAGAAATTCGAGGTAATTTTGGGACCTGGAATTGAATTAAAAAAGAATTATTCTAATATATATCTTAATTTGATCTAGATGGGCACTAAGATGGAGCAAATTCATGAATCCATTCCTGTTAACACACCTTGGATTGGTATTGTAGGTAAATATTTGATTTATTATGCGATTTTGCGGGGGGGGGGGGGGGGCACAACCAAAATATTTAGGGGGGGGGGCAAAAGTCGGAAGAAGTCGCTCTTAAATTTTCTTTTCAATCATACTTACGTTATACAAATCACAAAATCCAAATTTTGGATTGATTTGGAAAACCTATCGATAATATTATCCACAATTGATGTCGATCTCAGGATGGACATTAAGGACTCATAACCAGTTACGCCTTCTGTTGCAGAGATTATGGAAATAGATGCCGACGCAAGCGATTCTGTTACGGGTGAAGTAATTGACTGAGAGTGAACTTGTGCATTATATGTTACTGACTATTTCTTCTGAATAAAAGTAAATGTGAAATTAAATTAAACAACCCTAATTGAATAAATACGAAAGTACAAGCAAAGCAACGCCAACTACCGCAGAGGAAAGCGAATAAATTTTATTTTTATAGTTTTGCGGTAAAAATTCTGAAGAAAAATTTTAGAATCAATTTTAACGGGACTCGAATCAATCCAACTGATGCTTTTTAGCCACCAATAATGTATAAAAATTTAAAAGAAAAATTTTCAAGTAAATTTTTAAGAACAAAATGTATGCTTGCCAACGCTAATAAATATCTTTAGCGACCAAGACCAGCTAAGGCACCTGAATCAATGTTACTCTTTGGAACCATGGTACAGTAGTGCATGAAAAATCTAAAGAAAATTTTTCAGATCTTTCTAAGATTACTAAATGCTTGTGCCCTTGTCCGAAAGAGTGAACCACCAGAATCATTCCAGAACCGTTATGGATTAATAGTTATTCATTAAAATTCGTAAGAAAAATTTGAAACATATTTCTAAAAAATTGAATGCTTCCCTACGAACTTAACAATTGGGAACAACTCAGGCTTGAATCATTGTCGCTATGAAAAATCAACTGGTGGCTATACGTTGATGATTTCATGGAAATAGGGTTCTACTGGAAGAACGCTAAATCAAAATTCGTTAAGGCAGTTTATTGCAAGTTGTGCTGTCATCGATTATGTCGGAAAGACAGATAGGTAAAAAAAATTTTATGATCACTGACCAATTTCTTAGAAATAATAAAGCTGGCTTCCCACGACACCTGATTTCACGAGCCGCGCCGCGCGAGCACGAGAAAACGCGCCGTGGGAGGAATCTGGCTCGAAGTGGCGCGAGCTCGCCTGTGCTGGCGCGTTCGATCCATTTCGAAACGGTATCTTCAGAGGCATGGCGTGAGCGTGCGCCCGATGGTTCAAATTCGTCCGAACTAAGTGGCTTGGCTTGTGAAACCACGCGCCGTGGAAAGCAAGGCTAACACTTTCAAATTTCGAAAATGTGTGCTTTCCATCTTTCCATCTATAGGAGTAATCGGTACAACACAAATATAAAAGCATCATAGTAGCCGGGCTGCTAAGCATTGCGTGCCTTTCACTAAAGAATCAGACACTAAAATAAATATGTAGTATTCCAAAATTACTTACCATCCTGTGACAGGTATCACAGATGACTTTTCGACACTATATAAAACACAAGAAAATTAAAAAAAAAACGTACACGTTGTAAAGACGACGAGCTACTCCAGACTCCACTATTACTAATCCAAAGAAGACAAACACACGCCCACCCCAGCGCTAGCTGTCGCCGCAGATTGTAAAAATTATTAGCTATGTTCTTTTATGTCCTCAGAACAGAGCAGAACAAAAGATACACAAAAGAACGCCTCATGTATTTTCATAGAAAGATTTAAATGAAGCGAACAGTAGAAATAGTTCGCTTGAATCGACAGAATAATTTCTTCTCTCCATTATATGGGATTCCTAGAACTAGATATACAAAAACACACAGCTATTGTGTCCATACCATACAGAAATCGTCCTGTTAAACTTTTACAACTCACTCTATAGTCCAGCGCTACACTCAATTTACAGCGAAGGTGAAATGGTACTTTGGGGGGTTGTGACCCACGTGACCCTCCAGCTGTATTCGCACCTGATCCGGGTAGGGCCCTTCAGTATCGGAAACTTTAACCAGAGAGCGGTGGGGATAATTTTCTCTAAAACAAAAGAAATATATCTTCTGTTTTTATGTTTTTTATACCCTAGATCAGAGCTTCTTAAACTATGGGTCGCGACCCCATATGGGGTCGCTTAGCGAAAACTTGGGGGGTTTAATAAATAAAATTTTACAACTTTTTGTGCAATTTTTAATTTCAGTTTTGTATGTTTTTAAGTAAGTTCTAAACCCATATTTTTTCATATGTAGATATATATGTTTTTATCTAATCAATAAGTCATCACAAAATATTTATATACATTTCTTTATTTTATATTTTTTGGGTTGCGAAAAAAATCACAATCAGAAATGGGGTCGTGAATGAAAATCACAATAATAAATGGGGTCGTGAATGATAAAAGTTTAAGAAGCTAAGCCCTAGATGATGAAATCATATGGTATATTAAAATTGTCATTCCGTTTGTAACGAATAGAAATAATCCTGGTAGAGCCAAATGGATTAGACATCCACGCATAATATTTAAAATTATTATGATTTTTACATGTCCATCCTCGAAACGGTTCCATACAAAAATTTCGTTTTTCACTATGTACGTATTTGGACACTGAGAACGCGTCGACGTAAAGAGCTGAGCTTTTGTACATTTCAAAAATGGGCTAAGTCGAGTAATGCGTCTGCCTGGTAGTGCGTCTGCCTGTCCACTGGATAACTCGAGACCGCATTTGCTTAGAGAGCTGAAACTTTGCACACGATCCTTTTATAAAAACGATGAAATGGGTCAAATCGGGTGACATATTCGTAGGGTTACCATACAAAAATATTGTCTTCTGATCGCGTTGACATAGAAAGCTGAAATTTTGTACTTCCGTTTTCATAAAAATAACAAGTGCAATTTCAAAAATGGACTACATTGGACAATTAGTGTTGCCGTGCGTATATGTACCTGCGAAAAGGATCAGTCCTAGACGTTTTTATTGTACTATAAAGTTTTTAAAATATAAGATCCTATGAAATTGGTTATAATAATTTCTTCCTGTCCGATGAACCATTCTAGAGATATTGTATGTACATGCGAAAAGCAACTTTAACAATCGAACTTTCACAGAGTGGAGTGAACATACAAAATTACAAACAGGCATTCATCTAGAGTATCGTTTGCATTGGTCTTAGATGAATTCTAGCTTTTTTCCTTGTTTTTGATAGAACTCTCTTTTTTAAACTTTCTTTATATTAGTTGGTTTTGCTGCTTTACAGACGTAAAGCTTCTTACCATACTGTCAAAATTTTATTTGTATAAAATCTACAGATTTCTGGTCCATTTAAACATACCATACTGTCAAAATTTTATTTGTATAAAATATACTGTTTTCTGGTCCTATTTAGCTAATTTTCTTTTGTTCAGTGAGGCGATGATGATGAAATTCTGTAATTAAATAAATCACAACAACGCAAAGAATCCTTCAGAATATGAATTAATCAAAGCTACTTATATGTGGGAGTTTGCCAGATTAGCCTTCGTTTCTTGTAGCTGCTTGGATTTCGAAACCAATTTCTCTCCTGAAAGCCCGAACGAAAAGTAAATCGTTAATTAGCTAATAATTCCACAATTGATTGTAGCAAAATTTACCTAATTTGTACAATAAATCACGATATCTCCAGTTGTATACATATGGCATTTATAGCTGACTTTTTGGTATCCTGTTTCAAAGATGCAGTAGCGTAATTAAATTATTGATGTAAGTATTTTTTTATTTATAGGTATTGTCATATTTACTCTGGTGGATGTTAATATTAAGTTTTCATGTGCTTTTTAATTTTAATTCTTTTATAGCACCAAAAGAAGAATGAAATCCTAGTTTTTTTTTACAAAAAGTGAAAATGGTTCACAAGGCATTGAAGGCAGTCTAAATAAGAGACCAAAATATTTGTCAATGAACGTAGAGATACACAAATTATGCTGTAGTTTTGTTGTAGATTCTATAAATCAAAGGTATATACATTTCTACAAATATACAACTCTATTTTCTTCATAAAATTCGATTCAATATTGGAACAAAATAATAGAAATTTTCTTGGCGCAAAAAATCAATTATTACACGACACTTCGTATCAAAAAATTAAAAGAAAAAGTATTACCATACTTTATTCTGTTCCATACAATGAAATCTGTATAAAAAAACAAAAATTCACCCCGAAAATAGGTAAAAAAGAACAGGTAAAAATGCTAGAATTGGTCTAAGACCAATTCTTATGATACCCTATATGAGTGCCCGTATAAAATTTCGTATGGTCACCGATCTATCCAAGTTTTATTTTTGAAGTGTGTTTACGCATATATTTCCAGAACGGTTCGTTGGACAGAAAAAATGACTGTAACCAATTTTATAGGATTTCATACTCTGAAAAAGTTTTTATTACAATAAAAATGTCTTGGACTGATCATTTTCACAGTATATGTAAAAAACCTAATTTTTATATGGTAACACCAAGAAAGGGTTACCCGATTTAGTCCATTTTTGAAATTTTATTTGTTATTACTATAAAAACACCAAGTATCAAATTGCAGCACTCTATATCGACGCGTTCTCCGGCAGTGACGAAACATATAGCGGTAACGAAATTTTTGTATGGCAACGCCTCGAAGGAGTTGCCCGATTTGTCCAATTTACGAACTCAATTTTACTATTTTTTTTTAAAGTCCGTGTACATTTATCGTGAGCACAGATGGACAAACAGGCAGCCAGACAGACAGCTAGATGTACGGACGGAGGGGCACGCAAAAATCAAAATAACTTTTAATATTATGCATGGGTGTACAATCCATTTTGCTCTACCATAATTATTTCTATGCGTTACAAACGGAATGACAAACTTAGTATACCCTAAGATTTCATCTGGGGTATAAAAACGCAACTACAAACGTTTCACGATTTTCCATACGCTGAGGGGTCCCAAAGCACGACATCAACAGAATATTGTGGAAGAAAAGATTATATCCATATCTCTATAAGCCTGCTCATGGTTTGTAACTGCAAAGGAGAGTGAGTTACATATCCAGCCTAAATTATCATAATATGTGTTATATTTGTCATTACTAGTTAATTTTCATTTCTTTCCTTGTAATTTCATTCACGCTAATACCAAATATTCAGCAATTAAATGTTAACTCTTGAATTATGTTTTGGTAACGTTTAGTCATAAAGTGTAGTCCTTTAACTTCTGCCAGGTCAGGGAGATATGGAAACCTGTAGAAATGAAAAGGTTCCTTTTAAATATTACACGGATGGATCCAAAATTGAAAGTAGATCAGGCGTGTCATCTCGTAAAGGCCTCACTAACCATTTCCCAGACAGAAATACACGGACGGATCTCTGCACTTGCGAAATAATTAACGAGAATATACGTGCAGGAAAAGTATACATAATACCAGACAGTCAAGCAACACTCAAAGTATTAAATTCGTTTAGCTTTAAGTCTAAGCTGGTGTGGTAGGTAACGTCTTACAGTATTGAAGCAAACAAGGTGACGCGTTTGTTTCGAGTACATGACGAACTTCTTCGCTTGTTTCAGTCTGGAGGAATTTTCACAGTGAGCCATTTTGACTCTGTACTTCCAAAGCCTGACTTATACTGAATAGTGGCTTTTTGGTTGTCCAAAAACAGGCTCACGGCAAATAAACGTAGATCTGGCTCCCTCCTTTGCAAAAATGAAGCATAAGTTAGGCTTTAGAAGGACAGAGTCAAAATGGCTCACTGTGAAAATTCCTCCAGACTGAGACAAGCGAAGAAGTTCGTCATGTACTCGAAACAAACGACAAAGATACTCCACATGCTCAACAGAAAGGAATTACGGCGCATAACGGCCTTATTTACTGGGAATTGCCCAGTTAGATATAAACTGAAAAAGATGAGTAAGCTGAATGATGAGACCTGTCGCTTATGTATGGAAAACGATGAAACTGCTGAATACTTCCTGTCTGACTGTAAAGCTCTGTGCCGCATAAGGCTGCGGTTACATTGTGAGAGATTTCGGGCGAATTTTCATCGCGCGAAAACAGACGATACCAGGCGACCAAGTCATCGCTTGTTATCTCATGATGACCTGGTTACATTTAGAAGCGACAAAAAATTAGTTTAGTTCGTTGCTTTATGTACAATACAATGGATGTAAATAGTGAATACGCTTTAATTGAAAATAGTGCTTTATTAAAGTATTTATTTTTTTTTTAACAAAACGATCGTATTGGGTACACGCAGGGGTGTGCTGGAGCCGGTTGTTAAATTATTACGCGAATAAAAATTCAGATCGTTTTCATATTTTAGAAAAATGGAAAATTAGGTCGCAAAGATTGTTCCCAAATAAAAAACTTGGGTATTGAAAGCGAAAAACACGTACATGTTTCGAAAGAATGGATAGCAGGATTGATTGTTCCTAACGGGTTAAAAAAAGAACCTAGACAAGCTTCTCTTCGCAAAAAAATTACAGAGCATTCCCGGTCTCATGCACATCTTAAAATTCAGGAGACCATTAGTATATGCGATAAACAAATTTGCTTACAGTAGCTGACGTTCTAAATTCAGAAGCAATTAATACTACAATTAAAATTTTTAATACCATTTATAGTCTTGTAAGCGTCCATTTTAGGATAAAGAGGCGCTTTAGAATTACAAAAAAAAAAAAAATGGGATTGATGTTGGAAATTGTTTGCATTCCAGATTTAGTGCCACACGAATAGCAACACATATTGCAAACGAAATTAAAGTAACGGTATTTTAAAATATTATCAAATAAAATTCAATAATTTGTATAATAATCGATGAAGCATCGACGTTTTCTAGAAAAAGTTCTCTAATCATATGTTACAATGTGAAATCGAATCTGCAGGTGAACCGGTAAGGATATTTGCAGATTTAAAAGACGTGACGTCTGCAACGGCAGAGAATATTCTTAAGACGTTAATTGAGTGTTTGAAGGAATATGGTTTTAATAACGATTATTTAAAAAATAAATCTAATAGCATTCTGTTCAGATGGTGCATCGACCATGTTAGGTAGGAAGTCCGGGATAGCCACTAAATTGGTTGAAATGTTTCCTAATTTAGTGGTGTGGAATTATTTAAACCACCATTTACAACTAGCACTAAATGATTCTATAAAAGAAATAAATCAGGTCAACCACTTTAAAATTTTCTTAGACGAAGTGTGTTCGATATATCATCAATCCAACAAGAACCAAACTGAATTGGAAACCAAAGAAATGAACATCGAAATAATTAAGAGTGGTCACGTGTTAGATCCTCGGTGGGCAGTTTGCAGCTTAAGATCTGATACTGTGGTCTGGCGAGCATATACTGCGCTATACACGCATTTTGCCTACTCTGTAACACATTCTAGAATAGAAGATTAGCAAATACAAATTTTATTAAAGATTTGGCATTGATGATAGACATATTAGAAGACCTTTCCGTTCTTTCAAATGCGCTGCCAATAAATTAATTAAACGTATAATAAGACCAATAGAATTGCGAAAAAATAATTTTGGAAACCATGAAAGACAAGTTGCAAGTTTAATTACTTAAAATGAGTTTAATTGTATACCATTTGAAAACAACAATAAATTTAAATCTATTCCAAGAGAAAAATTATTAGATAGTGTCACGGAAAATATAAAACTACGACTTTTATCTGCTACCCATATAAATTTGAACAAAAAACCTACGGATGATAACGATAAGTAAAGAATAGCAACCACCGTCGCAATTAGTAGTGCAGATGCGGAAAGAGGTTTCGGTTTAATGAATATTATTACCACAAAATTGAGAACAAGTTTAACAGTGGATCATATTGCTGATTTAATGACAACTAATTTATTGGGGAAGCCAATAGAGGATTATAATGCTACTCCATATGTAAACAATAATCATAAATTAGCAACCGAAACAAGAATTAGAAAAAGTGCCCAGAAATAGTTTACGGATAATGAAGTAGACATATGGAGCTTATGTTAATTCTTATTAAATAAGTATACTAATGTACATATACTATCAAAATATTACTTACTTATGTTCATAATAATAAAAAAAATTTTATACTTTTAATTTTGAGTTTATCTTGTCTTTACTGTTTTTTTTTTAGCGAGCCGGTTGTTAAATTCTTGGTAGCACACCCCTGGTACACCCCATGTTTTCTTTAAGGGATGAAAAGGGGGAATTCCACAAACTCTTTGAAGATTTAAAACAAGATTCAAACAAATTTTATGAATATTTTAGAATGAAACCTAGAACATTCTACTATATTTTAAATAAAATAAGAGCAAAATTAACTAAAAAGTCAAACTTTCGGAAATGCATTGCACCAACAGAAAAACTAGCCATAAATTTAAGGTAAGTAAAAAATAATTCATTCAATTGAAAACAATAATCTGAAACAAATACTATCCTTTCAAAAATGATATTTTTTTAACATACTCGTAATGTATTTAAAAAATGAAGAAGTAAGTTTCATAAGAACTAAAATATTTTACAAGAGATTGAT
The DNA here is from genome assembly GCA_963924295.1 of Dioctria rufipes. NCBI lineage: Eukaryota > Metazoa > Arthropoda > Insecta > Diptera > Asilidae > Dioctria > Dioctria rufipes. The sequence continues at coordinate 96,379,668 of OZ002740.1, read as the reverse complement.
CCTGCTGTTCTTCAGTAGCGGGAAATGACACATGGTTTGATGGTCTGTTTTCATGTTCATAATTATTTGAAAACGTAAATTCTCCAGACTTTTCATTAGAGGAGTCTTGTGGTGAAAGCAGAGGGGTAGATGCTGATTCCATTGAACTGCGATGTGAAGGAGTTTCCGTTTCAGATATGTGCTCAATTCGGTCGTACTCTTCACAGAAAATTTGCTGTATCTTTGTTGGTACGGTCATCTTTCTATTACGGGGTAATTCTTTAAAATATGGGATTAAACTCATCGCAAAATGGTAATCATCATCCTGAGCTAAGGAAGAGTTTAGTTTATATTGTTTAAATTTATTTTGTTCTAATAACAAAAGCTTTTCGAGAGTAGTATTATTTGTAGCATGTGTTGATTTTCGGGTTCGTATGTTCTTTGCCCGTATATTTTCTTTACTTGCTGACAAATTCTTGCATTGATCATTTTGTGGTGTCGAATCTTCTACAACTGAATCCTCTAAAAAATTGTTTTCGTTGGATGTATTTGCAATTGGTAATTCTTTATCTGGTGCTTGTTGGGTTACCACCACTTCATCTTCTTGCAGATGAGGAATGTTCCCAGAATATTCTCTTGGAAGGAACTGGTCTGAAGGAAATAACATATCATCATAGTATGCCCATTTTGTCTTAATAGAGTATCCTCCGGCGTCGCCTGATCGTTTTGCTGATATTTTCATAAATTCCCGTCTAAAAGTGTCTCGCAGATTTTTCCATTTCAATTTTGCTGCGTTGCCTTAAATAGGATGTATAAATAGATATATGAATTAAGTAATATACCATAATTATATAATTTTTCAAAGACTAAATAAATAAAGAAATTCCATACTGCGCTCATGCATAAGGTGTCTCTATAATTTGAATAAATTTACCTCTTTTTGTGATTTACCAATTGTTCATAAAGTTATCATAAAATACATATTATACGCGATATGAAACATTTTCTTCGAGTTTTAGTAACATAATTTTCTTATCACTTGTGTTTCAGATTTCTCTCTACGGGCTGCGGTTTTCGGTCACTTGCCTGTTCTTTCAGAATGTCTCACCCTACAATACGAATTATTGTATATGAAACCTTTAAAGAAATTTGGGAAAATCTTTACGAAACTCACATGCCATTTCCAATAGTGGAATATTTTAGGAATATAAGTGAGGAATTTTGGAGCAAGTGGAATTTTCCTAATTGTATAGGTAGCATTGATGGCAAGAACATAAGAATTAAATGTCCTCAGAAAAGTGGATCTATGTTCTATAACTATAAGAATTACAAATTACAAATTTATATGTATTAATATAGGAGGATATGGCAAACAAAGTGATGGTGGTATATTTATTGCATCCTCCGTTTACCAACAGTTTGAAGCAGGTACCTACGTTCAATGTTTCAAATGAACATCTTTTGTCCAAACACCAGTGTAGCTCCAGCTTCACTGTTAAAAACAGTTGTGAATTCTCTTCTTATTGCATATGCCCTATTTCCACTACGATTAAATCTTTTTTCTGCTCCACCATTGTTTGAACATTCCGCTGTCCTTTGTATTTCGAGTGAGTTACTCTCATGTACTCCTTACATATCGATTATGTTTGTTACGTACTCCGTGATAGGCAAGGGCTCGCTCAGGAGACGGGGTGATTCGTTAGAAAGAAAAAGAAATAGATATTGATATCACACAGGTGCAAATGTTCGGCGTCACGTGATTATTCCCTCTGGGCGGATAAATCACGAAACTGATCTTGTAGAAGAACAGACTACTACGAGTTCAATTTCTCAATTTATTCATATAAAAAGAAAACGATAATATCTATATGTATTATATAAAATTTCTCACAAAAGAAAAGGAACCAACTTTGCGATGCCAGTCAGCCAAGCCACGAATTGAACGTATAAAATACTATTTTATGGAAAATAAATAAAAAAGAAAACAAATACTTAACTTGCCCTGTGTCCTGACCTTTGGCCGATTAACCTCGTGCTCCGCTAATCCAAAATCCAGAGCCCCTTTTTTTTATCTTCTGCAGCTTCCAGCACTTCACGATAAATCTTTTATATTATTTTTTTGTTTGCTCCTCCAGCTCGTTTACTTTTTTGATTTTGTCTTTACTTTTCACTTACTTTAGACTTTTCTTCTTAAATTTAAACTTTTCATTCTTATATGCCTCTCCGCTCTATCAGGGATCAACCGGAAAAACGTTTTTTTTTCACTTATCCCTCTCTCCTTCTCCTTTTTTTTAATTCTTTCTTTCATTTTAGCGCATACGTCGAAAATGCGTTCGTTTATTACGACACTTTAATTATTAGTTCAAATTGGGGAAATTGGGGCTGCCTATAGCCCATATGTGTTATTTAAACATTTAGCACTTGCATTTTGTTTTTCTTTCATGAATTTTGTTTTAGTTATCGCTATACTATAATATGCATATTTATGTTTCCAGTTTAGGCACTATTAAGGTTTTCTTTTGCAAATTAAATTATCCTTGTCACTGTTGATTGTTATTTTCTTATCAAAATTAATATTACATTCGTTACACATTTTAATCATTATTATTTCTTTTCTTTTATATTATATTGATATGGCTTTCTTTATGGAGAACTTGTTTTATTATATACGTTATTTACTATATTTATATATTATAAAGTTGTAGCTTATGGACAAAGTATTTTCTTTACACATTTTTTTCTCGTTTTTTTATTTATATATGTATAGTTTTTGTTTTGTTTTTGTTTTGTTTTCTATTAAGAGCCCTGGATATTTATTTTTATTTTATACTAAATAATTCATGATTCATGGAGCGGTTCCTCCGACAGGGAAGAGAGCAAGAAAATGAGTGACTGTTACTTGAATGTAATGAATTGGTGGCTGAATATCTTCGCAAAACTTACGAAAACAATTTTGGTTATTACCTTACTTCTACATGTATTTCTATAGTTGGTATAACTACTCCTACTACTACTGTTACTATTAATACTACTAGAACATATTCTATCTTTTACTAATAATCAACTAATATTACTAATATTCAACATCGTAATTATTTACATTTGTGCAGTCCTGTAACGAAACCTTAAACGTTTTCACTGCAACTTAAGCTAAGGCAACAAATTATTATAAACCGATTTACGAAAGAAGTTAAAACTGCCTTATGCCATATAAATGAAAGTGATGATATCATCGTCATCTCTTCTCATATATCTTTGCTCAATGAGCCCTTCCAGCTGTTCTCTAATCATTATTTTTTTTATAATTGTTTTCTGTATTTTAGCTGTAGACGTCCGATCGAATTTGACTTCCGTCTGCACTGAGATTTACCATTCTTTATGATAGCAAATCCTTGGTTGATCCACAATAAAGTATTTTCTGCTAAGTCTTTTGGTGTAGCACATATAGGACTCATTAAAAGAAGTTGTCTTTTAAATTTCGGAAAAGCTACTAAAGACCGCAATGTTCTCCTTAACTCCGGATCAGGTAATTCGGTGGCTAATCTCAAATTCTCGTGTGAAAGCTTTTCCATATTCGGGGTACTACTAAAGGATCTCAACGGAGTATGCCAGCTGAGAGTACGCCTATGAACATACAGTAGATTACTTGAAAGATTGCCTAAAAAGAGAGAGGATCAACAATATCGCTATCTCGAAAAGTAACTCACAGAATTTGGACACATGTATACTAATGACACAACACATACAAAGCCAAGCTTCCTTGAGGACCGTAACATTTGATGAAGCACACAAGCACACTTGACCGAAGCATCTACTTTATCTGCGTTAAGTTGAATTTCTATTTTAAATATTCTCCACTTTACCGTTAAAATGCCAAAGGCGCACTGTATAGCTTTTCTCGGACACAAAGGCCTACGATTGAAATGGTCCTTTTCTTCTTTGATTTTTTCGGCTGGATATGGCTTTATTATATAATCCTTGAGAGGATACGCAGCACCCCTACGAAGCACGTATAGAAGGCTCACACTGGTATTGGGCAAAAGGTGTTCATTTGGAACATTGCACATACCTGCTTCAAGTTGTTGGTAAACGGATAATGCCATAAATACACAACCATCACTTTGTTTACCATATCCTAGGACATTAATGCATATAAATTGGTAGTTAGCATTAGCTATGCCTTGAAGAACTATAGAAAAATAATACTTGTAGTTATAGAGCATAGATACACTGTTCTGTGGACATTTTATTCTTACGTGCTTGCCATCAATACTACCTACACAATTAGGAAAATTCCACTTCGTCCAAAACTCCTCGCTGATATTCATAAAATATTCCTCTGTTGGAAATGGCATGTGCATTTCGTAAAGATCCAAATTACTCTAAAGTTTCATACACAATAATTCATATTGTACAGTGAGACATTCTGAAAGAAAAGGCAAGGGACCGAAAACCGCAGTCTTTAGAGAGAAATCTGAAATACAAGTGATAAGAAAATTATGTAACTCAAAATCGATTTTATTGCAAATTGTTTTATCTATTTATACATCCTTTTTAAGACAACGGAGAAAAATTGAAATGGAAAAATCTGCAACACACGTTTAGACGGGATGTAGAAGCTTCGACTCCACAAAATGGTCAATGCAAAAATTTGTCTGCAAGTAAAGAAAATATACGGGCAAAGAACATAGGCACCCGAAAATCAACATGTGCTACAAATAATCTACTCTAGAAAAAATTTTTGTTATTAGAACAAAATAAATTTTACAATATTAGCTAAACTATTCTTTAGCTCAGGATGATGATTCCCATTTTGCGACGAGTTTAATCCCATATCTTAAAGACTTACTTAGTGACAGAAAGATGACCGTACGAACAAAGATACGACAAATTTTCAGTGAAGAGTATGAACAAATTGCGCACATATCTGAAACGGAAACTCCTTCACATCACAGCTCAATGAAATTAGCATCTACGCCTATGCTTTCACCACAAGACTACTCTAATGAAAAGTCTCCAGAATTAACGCTTTCGAATAATTATGAACAAGAAAATAGACCATCAAACCCTATGTTATTTTCTGTCACTGAAGAACAGGAGGATCATTCACTTGTAAAATATTTTAGTTCTTATGGAAATTACTAGTGGCTTCGTTTTCGGTCTTGTCAGCTACCCTTCTATTTCAGTGTTATTGACTACCGTGAAATTATATTATTTTCAATTCCGTCACATATTTTAATAAAACTTTTATTTTATATTAAATCAGAGTTCTTATTATTATTTTTTGAAGTTAAAAATTAATATATGTATAAATTATAACTTGTACACCAATGTGTCCATCATTGCTTGGAGGATGTGGAGAATGAGTAAGCTGTATTACGTTATATAGAGTTTTGTTTTTCTGCAAAAAAATGTGAGTATGAATAAAAATATTTCAAAGTTTTAAGGCATGGTAAAAATTATAATAATCTCTGTAACTCAGTAATATCGCAAAAATGTTTAAAATGAACTCGCTAATTTTTATCGAATACGTATAAAACGTGATAAAACGGAAATTGATATTTGCATTAATTATGTTAAATACGTGACCGTTTACTCCCTTTGAAATTTTAAATATTTTATATGCTGTTATGCCAAATTTTTTCCAAAAAGGCGAAAAACACATGACACACTTCCCTTAAAGTTATTTTCTAATAATAAAGTCAAAAACTTATCGTCTCACTTCTAAAAAAAAAAAAATTAAGCTGATGAGTTTAAAAGACCTGAGCTTGTCCTTATCATATGCTCGTATTTCGCTCCAGCCAGCATCTAGAGCAAAATTCTCCCAAGTTATCGTACTGCTTGGTTCCTTGCTTTTGCATCTTCCTTAATCAACTGCTGGATTTTGTTAGAAGCGAACGAAGCGGCAGCACGTGTAATGCACGTTTACACTGTACGGTGAATTTAATTTGGATAATTGCTTAAATGGAGCAAGTCAACAGATCTGGGAGCCATAAATTCAAAACATTTCTGATTCAGTTTTTCAGGACGAGCCCAACCTTTTGCATGTTTTCCACATCAGCGAGACCGTCGCGTCGCCGATGACGAGTGTGATGGCGCGTATTGTACCTCAGCTCAACAGCACTTACTCATTCTCGCTTGCCACCCACACTCAGCCTCCGGGACCAACGCTGTCCTTCGTATAAAGAAAAAAAAAAAACAAGAAAATTTTAACTTTTCGCAGGAAAATAAAATCTTCGTCTGCTGTCTGTGCTTAGCTGGGGGAATGTGGAGCCCAGAATGATAAGTACTATAAGAGGATACTTTACATCTCGGTCTGTATAGACGAAATTTCCAAGCAAACAGTATATCGATTGCTTCGCTTTCGTCCCGGTGAGATGGCATAGCCGGGATTTCTGCATAGACGCCTGGTGGGTATATGTAGGTGGGGTGATATTGATTTTATGAAGCTTTCCTTCGGTGGCCGCATGCAGAATATGTTGATGTTCACACGATTCTAGAGAGGCAGATAATACCATTTGTCATTGTTGGAGCTCACTTTGCAAATGAAGTTTTTAATCCGGCCGTCGATCGTCCTCGTTGTTAAGCTGGCCGTGGACATGGTGCGTTTTTTCCATAGTTTCCAGAGTTTTTCAACGAATCGTAGTTGGACTGTCAACTCTTGTTTGATCTAAATTTATGAACTACTCGACTAAGAATAGGATTAAACGATTAGAAAACCAAAATCAGGTTAAAACGAAAATGAATATTAGCATTATTCCTACAAACGGGGCAAGCTCTTACAAAATTAATGACTAAAGACTACAATTCCCAGTCAGGTGATAAATGAACAGGTGAAAGTGGGCTCGGCCCGTGTTGAAAGCTTTTTGCACTCTCATTCCCCCGTTAACCCGATAAGAGTGACAGATTTTGAATTATGTCAAATTTACTCGTTATCATCCAGCTTCTATTAATTATTATGAATTTACGCTTCTAATGGCAGCACGTGAACACTCAGGAGTCCAAATTTCATACAGCAATAAGCAAATTGAATAAATTTATAAGGCGAATCTATGATTTTTGCTTTTGAGGGCTATGGAAATGGATTCCCTGATTGAATTATAGTGCCACACCAGTAATACATATGTGTTTGCCGTAAAGGGAATTCTAGTGCGAGCTGACCACTCTTATCTGCGATCCGGAATCACTCGTAATAAATTTTGTGACATATTTTGAGCGCAAATCAAAATAATTTATTCCATTTTTCTCGTTTTCTAAAATATATGAATTCGGCTTCTATATGCCTGCATATACAATTAATTTTGGAAATGAATTGAATTTGAATGATTAATACAAACGCATTTAAATATTTTGTGAATCACGGAACTTTCTTTAATGCTTAGGATTCAATTATTTTGAAAAACCTTGGAAAATAAAATAACTCTACAGGTTTAAAGGATGTTTTATTAATGAAGGGCCACTTTTTCATTAACTATGCATTATATCATATATTTTGGACAAGCGGGATTTACGATACTCCTAAATTCGGTTTAATTTAAATTGGCCTCAAGAAAATAAAAATGCATCTTATAGAAGAAGAAGAAGTATTCCGTAAAAGCTTCTTTCAGCAATAACCATGGACAATCATGTACAATCTTAGGATTCGAATTATATGAGTTACAGAATATTGTTAGAAGTTAACGAGTTGTTGACAAAAATATGTTGATAGAAACTCTTTTGTTGTAATGATTTTTGGATGTAACAATGATTCGTAAATAAATACTTCTCCCTTCTACACTACGGTAATCACATATTACAGTTCGCTAAACCTTTCCATTATGTGCAACGTACAAACGTAACAATAAAATCGAACTGATGATATCATAATTAGGAGTTTATACACTCTCATCAGATAAATTGTGTTAAATAGTATTAAAGTAATATGAGTGTAAATTTTGAAAACAAAGTGCAATAAAATTCCAACTATTTAAGATTGTAAAAACAGAACAATAATAAAGCCAAGAAGAAAAAGTCACAATTGCCTATAACTCTACTAATCATATCCCTTTGATTACAATCATGACATCTTGAACATAGACAAACTAATTATATACAAAGACTGGGTAAGTAGAACAAATATTTTAACGCCTCACTCAAATATAAAATGGACGATGCTTTGACGATGGCTTAACTTGCTGACGTCCTCAACTTTTTCTTAGAACTGGAATTTTTTTTTTTTTATTTTTGTGAATTATTAGAGGCCGATAGTAATGCCTGCCTCCAAAATAAAATCAATGGTGCCTCGTCCTGTTGTAGAGAAGTCCTGAATTTTCTCTTGGAAATTTACTGGAAATTTTATCTTTAGAATTTTTATGCAATTGGACACCGACATTTTGATCCGGTTAAAAAATCATCGATATTTTTTAATGGCGCATGGAAGCTCGTATCATATTTGATGTGAATACATTAATATTTATAACAACGCAACATTTGATAATTACAAGTGTATTCAACAAACTGCTATTAGTTGTGGGAAATGCTAATCGATATTTAAAATAATAGTCATAATATAATGGAAACACTTCCCAGTTACTTATTTTTTTTTTCAGGTAATAAGGAAGCTTACCTCATAAATGAAGTTGGGCCGAACTAGAGCAACAAACTTTATTAGATCATATACAGGCAGGCGATTAAATGAAAAAGGGAGATGTATTAGTTTTAAAGTGCAAGTGAGCTGTGATGGGTACAATAAGCTTAGCATAAATAAAAGTTTGAAAAGGATTTTGATCTTAATGCTAACTTAGTCCAGAGCTCATTGTGCCTGTTCAAATTTATTAAAGACGGCATATGTACATGTACTTAAATTACTTATTTGCAATTATATGTTAAATATTGCTTGATGTGATGCAACCGGCTTGACTAGCTGAAAGTAATACTCAGATTTGGAATCCATTGTTAAAAATCTGCTTCTCGTGAACTAACCATGATATATATATCCTTAGCTTTTAGCAAAGACAAAATCTCTAAGCATTAACCGGCCTAGAGGCCAGCCGAATAATTTGATTTCAGCCTCCGCTTGAAAAATAAGAAAAAATCGTGAAAACTATAGAAGTTGTGTCAAGATATTGAAAAGCTTGAAGACCTTAACCAAAATTAAAGTACAAAAAACAATGAAGATGTCACTACATACGGGGTATGTACTGGCTATTCTATCTCCTTCAATAAGTGGGGATTACTTATCTGTGCTTTAAGCATGTTGACGTAATAAGTTAAGTGTGACACGTTTTTGGGTAAGTAGATGTTTTGTTTAGAATGCATTATTATTATTGTACCACAGTTATTGTGATAAATTTATTGGAAGTGTTATTATGCGTGAACTGATTGAAATTGTGTTTTATTGATCGTGCATTCTTTGCATTTTGTGGTAATTATTTTTATTGGTTTGTATCTTGTATTCCAAACATATAAGCTAAGGAAAGTACAGAAACACAGAACGAAATGCATGTTACATTTACAATTAGTGACTACATTTATTGATACTTAGTCCTACGCCCGCAGGCAAATGAACTTTAATTTGTCTAGTATACAGATATGTTTTAACACATATGCATATTTTAAGTATTATGAGTTTGGACATCACTGCTTTAAGTAGTCATTAAAGGTAAAGCTACACGGCAATAGACTTTGGCCTCCAGAAATCGATTTTTTGATCTCTGGAAACCCAGAGACCCTTGGAAATACTGTAGAGATGCAAATAATCTCTAAAGATATCTAGTCTCAATAGACCTTTATTGTGTCTGGTCTCCCGTCGTGTATTTTAAAACAAACAGGTCTCCAGGTTCGGTCTCCGGTTTCAGAAGTTTGTTCATTTGTCGTCTCCAGGTCACCGGAAAACTGTAGGTTTACTCAGAAAGGAAAAGGAATAAATTGGGGTGAGTTTGACAAATTGTTAGAAATTAATTAATTTAAAAACAATAGTAATAAAATAATTATAATGATAATAATAATACAGAAAATTTGTTTCGTCAATAGAGTTGTGGTAATTTTGAAAAAAAGAAAAATCACACAAATTTATCCTTTATCCCGTAAAATTTGGACACCAAAGATATATTTTTAAGCGTCTTCACTGACAATTAACAAAGACCTCTGGAGATCTCTAAAGACCAGACTTCAAATTTCATCTATACATTTCAGAGAAGTGTCTCTGGAGACTTTTTTTTTATGGTCTCTAGATACCCAATTTTTTGATCTCCAGACACAAAAGTTTTTTGTCATATAAACATTTGGGAGATTTGGCTATCTGTAAACCGAAGGCCAGAGACAGAAAGTCTCTCAGCGAGTATAGTTACCTTAATAGTGAATTCTCTCAATGGATAAAATACCTGCCATTTGGCCGAAACACATTTTTCAGCATGAAGCAGTATTTTGCTACCCTTGTGCCCAGACATGTCATGACATGTTTTCGTGTACGTGTTCAAACAAGTTACAATTATTGATATAAGTAATAATTGTATCACATATTCATAGCACGTAATGATAATTAAATTATAATATTATCACCGCAAATCGCTGGTGAACACACAGCCGTTGAATCAAAAATTTCATAATTTAAAAATTGTAGGAACGCGCGCTTGTTCGAAACTTGGCATTTCGGAATTCCCCTCCCACCACCCCGAAAAGACACTAATCCGTAAAAAGTGAAGCGTATGTTTCATAGCATTAAGACGCATGTTGACTTATTGACCCGAGCCTTAGGGTACGGCCACAGAAAGAAGAGCACGATTGACGCTCGCGCGATTTTTCACGATTAATCGCTCTTTATTCTTATGATTGGCCATTACACAGCGCGCTTGAATTCTAGTTTCGCGTATTCTAGAGAATAGTTAAGGAAGCAAGCAAGATATAATAACAAAAGTAATTAGAGATTATAAGAATTTTTGGAAATTTCCAAACTGTTTTTGATCAACGGAAAGCGTTGTCAAATTAAATGTTCAGCAAATTCTGGATCACATTATTTTAGTTATCTTCATTACTTTTCTGTGGTGCTGCAAGCAGTTGTGAACTCCGGCAAAAAAATTTTGACAATAGAAGCTAGAGCCCGAGGAAAGCAAAGCGATGGGGGTACTTTTATTGGATCTACTTTATTTCATCTCATACATATCTTATGAGACCGATAGAAAAACATTAAATCCGATGAGAGAAAATATTAATTTGCATTTGGCATACTCTACGCAAAATGGCCCTTTTTATCCAAGGATAAAGAAATGAGTCCTAATGATGCTTGCATACTAATAAAGGCAGCATGCATTTTGCATAACTTAATCAAGGCGAAAGATGAAAATGCAGACTTTCATTTCAATAATGCAATGGTGGATATGGAGCATTTCATAACAGGTGACGAGCCTGTACTAAATTGTCATCATGCAAACTGCAGTAACAGCCCGGTATAAATTGTATATAATTATATCATATGTAATTCCAGATATATTATATTAATATTGTAGAAATAAAAGCATATAACAACATACATTTTTTTAAAACTAAGAATACAAATTACTTGCCATCTGCATTTCAAATTGACGCTATTTCTGTCCGCAGTTTTTTCACCACTATTCTGTTTTTATGATTAATATTATCATCATAATGTCGGGCGGAATTGCACTTCAGATATCAAGAGCTCCTTATCAATATAGGCAGTCATGTTACCTCCTAAAACTTTCACAGAATACTGAGCAAATGTGCGTCAGAAATGACGCCAAATGAAGAAAAAAAACTTTTATTCGCGCAACGATTTTTAGAAATCGAAACACTGACTAAATTTGATGACCGCAATTCAGCGCGCGCAATAGCGCCCAATTTCAATGGCCTCTACAATGCTTTTTAAGTGGAAATCGCGCTTTTGTTTCTGTGGCCGTACCCTTACACAACTGAAGACAAATCTTAAGGCTGTTACTTGTCAGACAGTTTTTATTTGCTTCATTAAGAGATATCGTCCACATAGAGTATTTTCCCTTTCTTGCATCTGTGAATTCTATATAACTATCTCAATGAAAAACTCTGCAGACGTTTCCTTCACTGTGAACATAAAGCCAAGTACATATTAGCTATGATTATTCATATGTAATAACATAAAAGGTCCATCGCATGACCCTCTCATGGAATTGTAAAGACTAAATTTCGAAAATGAAATATTTTATACATACGTATAAGCAATTGCACATTTGTATAATAGAAGTTACTAGAATATGAACATGTGGTGAAAAAGTTATTGGAGACAATAGAACGAAAAAGTTTGCAGCCACTTATATTGCATCGAATCGCAAGAGTTTTTGGACACCGGTTTAAAGTAAATAATGTAAGAATGCCTTTCATGCAAAGTAGTATCAACAAACTATAGTTCATTACATAAGTTAAATATTAAGATTTTTATAATTTACTGTTATGGGCTATCACATCTTTGTTTTTGATCGATTGATGCTGTTGTAGAATTTTTTTTTCAGGGTAAAACCCAGGATGCGTTTGTTGACCGTTTGCGTTATGATCATCTTCCCTCTAGTTTTAAATGAAAGGTACATTGGGGAATAAACTAGTTGATCATAAAAGAAACTATAAGACCACAAATGGCAAGGATCATATCAACCCTATCCGAAAAGGCGGATGATCGAAAGGCAAAGGAAACAAACAATAACAAGCCATAGGATGCACACCACATTAATATTACTGTTTAATGATATAACTGCTCTCACTAGTTTCTTTTAGAATTCTGTTTAAAAACCATTCGCATATACAGATATTTCATAAATTTTTAATTATAATTTTAAAAATTTTGAAGTTGGTGCGCTAAATTAAGTAGATTCAGAAATACGAAAACTCTAGATGGCACGGGACTTGCAATTTGAATTTTCTCGCGGAACGATAGTGTCCAGATCCCTTCTGAGAGAACAAAATGAAAAATAATAATAATAATAAAATTTAGTATTTAGTCGCGTATAAAATTAACAAAATTTGTTCATACAAATTTATTTGATATCTTTTTCCAAAACCGAACATCCGACCTAACCCTACAGAGGCCTAACCGGATTCTTAATTAGGAAAAGCTACCAGTGATTCGATACTCGAACAAACAAAAAGGGGCCATGATGTCATTTCCCGCGCAAAATGCAGAGAGATAGATGAAAAAAAAATTTTGTTCAGACATTAAAATAAAAGTGGAAGATTTGAAAAGTGATTTAAAACAAGAACCAAAAAGGCAGGAAAAGAACTAAAGAAAGAAGAAAAAAAATAAGGGGACTGGACAGCGGAGAAATTGGGAATATTGAAAATCTCACGTGAGTGTGCCATCAAGGGTATAATAAAAAATATATAATAAAAAATTAATTAAAAATTAAACTTTTTGCTTCGATATTTAGCTTAGCTTAATTTAGAGCATGCTCTTAGGAGTTTTTTTTTTAATATATCATTGGAATTATATATAGGTACATATTAGTGGAATGTCTGATTTTGCCTATTTTTCTTTGTTTTGTGTCGCCTTCTGAGCTATTTGAGCTTGCATTCGAGAGCTTCGTGGTATCTCCGTATACCAAAGATTGCGAGAAACCACGTGGCACTCACCTCTCATTCACTGAGCCAAATTTCCGGTAACCTATACCCTTCTCCACTAAGCTACCTTTCTAATGCTAACAGGTAAAAAAGCTAGAATTGGTCTAACAATAAGACCAAGAATGGCCGTATGAAATTTCCTATAGTCACCGATCTATGCAAGTTTGATTTTTGAAGTGGTTTTCCGCACGGTTCGTCGGACAGAAAAAATGTTTATAACCAAATTTATAGGATTTCGTACTCTAAAGAAATTGTTGGTACAATAAAGATGTATAGGACTGATCGTTTTCACAGTATATGTAAAAAACCTAAAGTTTTACATGACAACACCAAGAATATTTTTGAAATGTTATTTCTTATTATTATAAAATCACCATGTACCAAATTTCAGCTCTCTATGTGGACGCGTTCTCACACATTATCCAAATATATAGTGGAAAATGACATTTTTGTATGGCAACCCTACGAAGGATAAAGATGTTACTCACCTTTAATAAATAACCACCTAGTTAATTACATTTAAATAAATAACGAATTACCTACAGCAAATTTATGAATGATTTAACTTATGTGACATATTACAATTAGACATATGTAAATCGGGCTCAAATGAAATGATGAAGATTTGAGATAATATTTCCAGGAATAATGCGATATTGGCACTAAACTATAAATACAAGTATGAGGGTGTGAATTATGCCAGTGATAACGTTGTTTTTTCCAACTCCAATACTTATTTAAAATCTACTTGATCCTAAGGTAAAGATTAATTCAATATTAATAAATTATTCATTTTTGGTCATTGAAGTGGGAAGAATCTTGCACAATGTCCTGTTTAAAGAATATATTATATTCCTGCTATTGTCAGAAATTTTACTAACCTATTCCAGTATGAAAGGGTGTTTCAGCAACATCGATAAAATATAATCGAAATAAATTGATTGAAAGTCTTTGTTTTGTGATAACAAAGACCCGATTTAGTTTTATAACTATTTATTAATATAATTAAGATAATAAATAGGCTTCTACGGACTGTGCCACTGTGGAGTTAAATTGGGACTGACTAAATCAAGAGGTTATAGAGTTAGATTCGTTTAACTTTGAGTCTAAACAAGTTTGGAACTGTCCTACTGTCTTGAAGGAGCTGGCCGAATCCAACAGGGTGACACTGATTTGGGTACCTGGGCATGGAGGCATTAAGGGCAACGAGAGAGGTCTTTGGACATCCAGAAATACACCTTTCAGCTCAGATTAGGCTTTAGGAGGACAGAACTTAAGACGAACACTGGCAAATACCCCTGGGCTGAGACAAGCGAAGAAGTTTATAAAGTATTCGTAACAGCGGACAAAAGCATTCCTCATACTCATAAAAAGATGGGTAAAGTCGATGATGAGATCTGTGTCTTCTGCATAGAAGACGATGAATGCGCTGAACATCTCCCGTGTGACTGTGAAGGTCTATGCCTCAAAAGGCTAAGACATCTAGAAAAGGCATTCCCACTGCCAGAAGATGTGGAAGGGAATAGCCCCCAAAAACATCATAGGCTTTATTAAAGACTTTAAGTTCGAATGGGCGCCCTAGGGCATTTAGGGTAATGCCACAAAAGATCATATAGGTGGTGTTGACTTGGTGAGAGGCGGAAGTGATTCTGTCTGCAGCCCCCCATTAATAATAATAAATAATAAGCAAGAGGAAAAGTTATAATTGGTCTAAGACCAATAATATTAAAACCGACATGAAAATAAAAGTAAAAAAAAACTGAAAACCCAAGAAGGGGTTGCCCGATTTAGTCCATCATTAATACTATATTTATCATTTAAAAAAAACAAAACTCGTGTACAAAATTTCAGCTCTCCACATCGACGCTACCTTAGGTAGTGTCCAAATAAATTGTGAAAAACAACATTTTTGTATGGCAACCCTACGAAGGAATCACCCGATTTGTCCCATTTTCGATCATAAATCTGTATTTTTTTTTAAAAAGTCAATGTGTGAACGAGTTACTGAATTATCGTGGGGATATACAAAAATATAAATAGCTTTTAATATTGTGCATGGATGTCAAACCAGTGTTATTTCTGTGCGATACAAACGGAACGATAAACTTAGTATGTCCAATAGATTTCATCCAGGATATAAAAAGAACTAATAAATATAATTCTTTGTCTATATTATCGATTTGAACGAATATGAATCTATTTGTAAATCACTCTTTTACTAAAGCTATGGTTTCCTAGAGAATGCCCTGGCGTAATTGCGCGACGGAACTGCACGTCGTAAATGCGCGATGGAATTGCGCGATGCAATTGCGCGTAGTGTAGTTTCCTACAAACCTAAATGCATTAATAAAAACTTCACTCAGTCTGTAGAAGACGATCAGACGGAAAGTAGTGAATGTTTTCAATTAAAAACCGCGAGATTTTTAAAGAACGAATAGATTAGAACGTAATCACGCGAGCAAGTAAGAACGCAAAACCATCGAACGCTTTCTAGAAAACCATACATTATGTTTTAAGTTTCTTTGATTGCAATTTGCAACACAAATGCGCCGCGCAATTTCGTCGCGTAATTACGTCAGCGCATTCTCTAGGAAACCATTAGCTTAACTGGTTATAGAGTTCCGTAGATTTTCCTCTAGAAAGGATCACGCAGATTGTTCAGTAGTTTTCAATTCCTATTGATGTTGCTAGAATGCACGTTTCACCATATTTCTATTCGATATATAATTTGATTTGCTTTCTACACTAAGAATTTAATTATTGTCGTATTAAAATTATATGCGGTAGAGAATCTTTTTACATCTAAAAACGAAAGGCTATAAATATGGTTATATTTCAATTAAGGCATTAAATTAATTAAAATGCTACTCCACTTGAAATGGTGCTTTAATTCAACACTTTGAAAATATCATGGAAAATTCAACTCTTTTAATCCCTTGAGCTCTTCAAATAATAATTTTCCCTTTTTGCCAATTACTGGAGTGTAAACAGATTGCATTAATAAAAAATCAGTCCGCCCTGAACGGCCCATTCATGGTCAGAAGGCGTCGGAAATCTCAATTATGAGCATTTCTATCCATCACATTGGGTACATTAATAAATATTTAATCTGTGATCCCAGGGAGATTTCAATGGGCGCATTGTTTCGGTTAATAACATAAGTTTAAATGGAAATTCACTTTGGAAAACAGTTACTGAGCTCCGCGGAACAATAAAATTACAATCGAGAGGCAGAACAATTGGTTCTAATTAAATCGTGCGGTAATTTCACGTTATGTAAACGGCATGAAGCGCAGCAGATAACAGCTTCATTATAATGTGGGATGGGTGAATCCAAGTAATGAAAAGTGCAACACTTCCCGTTTTGCAACTATATATTCCCACAACTCCCACAACTATTCTCAGATATGAGTATAGTACACCCACAATAGCCCGGAGAGAAATGAATAGTTCGTTGTTACACGTGTAGCTTGCAGGTATTTTACGTACGCTTACAAATTTTCAATTAGAGGTAACCCAGGTTCCCTGCTATATTTTTCCTCAAAAGCGGAAATTTGATGAATTTTTTAGGCAAATTGTATTGTTTAATGCTGCAGTGAATCAATAAAATGATCCATGAATTCGACTTCATTCAATTACTCTTACGGAACTGATTAGGTTTGGCAAATAAAACAGAAGTAAATTCTAGCCGTAAATTAACAAAAATTGTATTTTTCGTACACAGGTACTTACGTAGTGAACATCAAATGCTAAAGGCACCGATAATCGACCAGCTTAACTGATAACAATCCATGTACCAGAGATCACTCTAATGAATTGTGTAGTTGAGTTCAGACGAGATACGCTACTCTAGACTTCTTTATTTTGTTGTTGTCCACCCACTGCCGATTCCTAAAATTAGTTTCAAAAGTGCGAAGGAAACCCAAAAATCAAAAATAATAATTATTTGCCAGCGAGTTAATGTTCAATTTTAATTCGTGGCACTTTGTGTTGATTTTATCAAATTACAATAACTAATGATTTGGAATGTTAATCGGTTAACGGAGTTTTCATAGCAGCGAGATGTAGGTACATGTGCATAAAATCTGTAAAAACTCTACAAAATTATATGTAATTGAGTGGATTATAAGCTGCTAAATGCGAAAAGTGCTCAACGGTGATTTCAAATATAAATATGTATTTTTACATATTTTTTCAGATTTTAGTTTTTCCATTGTTCAGTTTGCATCGTGCGTAATCACATGGTTACACAAGTTGCTCATTTTCTGGAAAGGGGCACGACTGTGGGTTAGAGGACGTAATCAAAGAAATTTTAAGTTCATAATTTGAAGAACTTTTTCCTACAAATTAACTGGAGTTGAACACAGTTGGTGATAACGGTTAGAATGAATCACCAAGGAGTATTGCAGACAAGGTGAATATGGTAAATCGACAACAGTTTGTTGGAATAAATGATACTGAAGGCAAGCATCTAGCGTTAAACGATGGATTGGAGATTTTGCAAGAAGAATTAATTAAAAAGTAGAAAATATTGGATTTTCGCAGGAAAATTTCGCGATTAACGATGAAAGAGGAGAGGATACCTTTAGCACGCGCTTCTTCTCTAATTTTCATGATGTTGAGGAGTCACTTAATTAGTTTAGTGGTGCTAGAAAATTTCGAGGAATCAGCTGGAATTTTTGGTTGGGATAATAAAACGCGTTTCATCTATGCTACGCGGTTGTTAGTTAACGGGCACTGCAAAACTGTTCTTACGAACCATGTGTTTGATATCTTGGCATGAAATTAAAAGTGCCTTGCTTGCTGTATTTTCGAGAAAAATAACTAGTTCTAACACCCACAATGAATTGAAAAATAGGAAAAAGAAAAATGCTGAATCTTTTTAAATGTATGTGCTTTCAATGCAGGAAATTGCTTTGCTGTGCAATATGGAAGAAGCAGACGACATTCACTACATAAGTAACGGAATTTTAGATAACAATTTTATTAATAAAACGCTTTTTTAGATTGCAACAATGAGTGAATTTAAACAAGCACTAAGAACATAAGAAAAAAATAAATCTAGTCAAACACCTGCGGATCAAGTAAAAACTTGAGATACTCATGGGAAGGAATCAGAAAAGCAACATCAAGGTCAAGTTAAGTACTTCATTTGCAACGAGCGAAGACACACCAGCAATAAATGTTCAACGCCAAGGTGCTTGAAGGGGTCCTTCTTACGGTGTGGTAAATTGGGAAGCATGGCAAATAATTGTCATAGTCAAAATTACGTTATGCTGTAACGCTGGATATTAGATCCACACTATTTCCTCTTAATTTTCACAAAATACCTAACAACATATATTATGTAATTATAAGATTTAAAAGCCAATATAAATATCCCATATGAAATATATGAAATTAGCAATGATGTTCTTGAATATTTCTCCGATTAGGTAAGAGTTAGATAATTTTAATTAGCATACAATATAAAAATAATCAGCGAATCTATAACTTTAATTAAATAAATTCTAAACTGAAATAAAAACAAATATTCAAACTTAAAAATAACATTCTGAAATTAAACAATAAAAAAATAAATTAGTGGAACCCAAATGGAAGCAGAAAACATCTAGCGAACGTAGCCAGATCGACTTGTCGATAACTCATATGGCAGTACAATGAGTCAACAATATGGATTAAGCAGAGGATAAAAGGGTTGTCTGTCTTTTTCTCGGCCACTTCCGCCTGACGCCTTTTTTTGTAGCTGGTTAGCGGAATCTCGAGTGAAGTAGAAATTTTAAAATACCGAAACAAAACAAAAAGGCAAGTATTTTTTGTCATAAAAAGTCTCCAGGAGACCTCAGTTAGGTCACTAATCTCGGATATTCATGGGAAAAGAAAAACCGAAAAAAGAAGCAATCCAGCGAAAAGTAGGAGAAAGCCTACCTCAAGACCACGAGGGACTTCAAAAATTCAGGAAAATAAACGCCTCATGGTAAGCGATCAGAGATAACCATACCCATGAGACCTCTTTGATCGCTGGATCGAAAAGTTCAATCATTTTTTTGCACTTAAATTCATTTTGTAAATTTATTGAAATTATTTTCAATAAATTTCAGTCTGTTAGACGAGAAATCTTCTTCATATATTATATAACTTTAATCTATTTAAAATCGTTTCCTTGCTTTTCCTAAATTTTCATTACTGATATTTATGAAGCATTACAATGCAAGTCCAAAACATCGAGGTTCCCGACAGAAGAGAAAAGCTTCCTAAAGCCTCGTTTCCACTAATACAAATTCTTGGACCCGAGAAGTTTTGAAACAAGTTGAACAAGTGGAAACGCTATATGAAAATTCAGACACATGTTGGCAACTTGTTCGATGTCGCCTGTAAAAACTCGCAGAAATTGTTGGGTGGATTTTTTCATTTCAGTGGAAACGCTCATTTGTTGTTGTGTTGGCTAAACTAGTCATTCATTCATAGAGATTATGTGAAGACACCTTTTAGCTCTGCTGAAACTCTATGCCTCGAAGATGATTCTTCGCAACAAATTTTAAATATTGACGTAAGTGAGATAATGCCTTTCATGCTTTAAATATGAACAATAATTTATCTTATGAGGTTACAGCAAAAAAATTTAAAAAATCACATTAGGAGCTGAAACAGTAAATAATAAAATTCTTAATAATAATAATTCTATTGAAATGAACATTAGATTAACTAAAGAAATACCTTTTTATTGCACGCCTAGACGTTTGCCATATCAACATAAGTTAGAACTACAAAAAATTTTACATGATCTTTTAAATCGAAGTATTATACCCGGTTGTACTCGTTTAGAAAAAAAGTCACGAATTGAGAAAGTGTGTAGTGTGTACGGTTTGCCACAATTATCGTTTGCCGGTAATCGAGGACTAGCTAGACAGATTAAGTAACAAAAAATATTTAATAATATTAGATCTTCCTAGTGGAATTCAGTACGTTAAGGTTACTGACGAGTCGTTGAAGTATACGACTTTTGTAACTCGGTTGGGATAATACGAATACCTTAAAATGCCTTTTGGCCTGAAAAACGCCTCATTTAAAAAGCTAAAAGTTTTTGACAAGCTTTTCGCTTATATGGATGATCTTTTGATCGCGAGTTCAACGCTTGAAGAGCACTTAGAAGTTCTTGCACAGGTTATGGAACTGGTTATGGAAAATACAGTGGAGTTAAATATGATAAGTGTAAGTTTTATATGAAGAAATCGTTTACTTAGGATATAGAGGTAATGCGAAAGGGATACGGCCCAACCCAGAAAACTTAGCAACCATTAGTGATTTTCCATTGCCCAAGTGTGTAAAAGGTTTTCATAGCTTCTTGTGCTCCTATTTTAGAAAGTGCATTCAAAACTTTGCTACTTTCGCTAAAGTCCTTTATGGCTTTTTAAAGAAAGGTGTATCTTTTAGTTTTAGCCAGAAGGAGTTCGAAACTTTCGAAACTAAAGCTCTTACGATTACCGATTCTAGCAATTTACCGCTCTCAAAATGAAACCGAATTACACTGTTATGCAATTAGCATTGGATTCGGTGCAATTCCTTTGCAATGTCAGAATTATATTAAGTTTCATCCTGTGATGTTGAATCCAAATACCACAGCTACGAATTGGAAACTCTGTCAACTGTTTATGCTTTAAAATATTTTCGCATTTATTTAACAGGAATAAAGTATAGAGTAATTACTGATTGCCAGGAACTAACACTTACTCTTCAATAGAAATTGCTTAATCCTAGTTGATAGGGCGTTAGAAATGCAAAACTATGATTATTCAATTGAATACCGATCACTAACCAGATTGCAACACGTAGATGCACGTAGTCGTTGTACAGAAATATTGGTGATAGCAGATAGCAGATAACAGATGCAAATTCAAAAGTAGCCTCTTCACTTTTGAATTTTCATCTGCTTCGGCTCAACATCGGGACCCTGTTAATATTAAATTAGTTCTCGCTTTAGAAAAGGCCGAAAGTCAAATGTTTGCGTTGGTGTAAATAGCTTCTTGTTCTAGCAGCAGAATTACAGTCGGGCTGATGAAGCTCTAATGTTTTAGCCATGTTGGACCTGAAGAGCTCAATATCTGGCAAATGAGAATACCACGAGAGTTACTGGTTAAACTCTGAATCTTTATTTTCAACAGCACTACATTTATACTGTTTTAAAGTATATATTTGGCTAAACCTTAATAAAATTTCTTTCTCATGAGAAAGACCAAGAATATTGCAAGTACCTACTTTATAGAAATTGCTTATCTCACTCATGTCGATCAAAATTAATATTATCCATAAATGCATGCATATTGACCTCTATGTAAACAAACATAATATTAGTTAAATGCATTGCATTGCATTGCAATCTTTTCTTATTGAAGTGAAATGAAATAAAAATGGCATACAGTCATCGGCATTGCATAATTACTTTTTTATAGTTCACTGAATAATATATAATATGCTTTATCACGGTATAACGGACTTTCATATTTCATGAATGGATGGTAGAGTGGCGCGTGGCTATTCTGATCGTATTTCTTTTGTTTATTATGTTTGATTTTATTTTATTTTTTTATTATTATTGAGGTGCTCGTATATGCATTTATCGTTACAGCCCTACATTGTTTTACAGAAAATTAAATAATAATATAATGTTTTATGTTCCAAAGCGAATTGAAGATCGCGTAATTCAGACACATCATGAAAAGCTATGCCACTCAGGAGCAGCAAAATGTTATGACTACCTTCGGAAATCTTATTGGTTTCCAAATATGAAGCTCAAAAATTAAAGATCCTATTGTAAATTACCTTAAGTGTATTTATTAATCTCCAGTGTCTGGTAAAGTCTAAGGAGTATTGCATAATATTCCCAAAGATGATAAGCTTTTTGAAGTGATATACATCGATCGCTTTGGAACTTTGCCACCATCCGCACTAAGAAAAATCAATTTTTCTTGTAATTGGCTGTTTTGCTAAATTATGTAAGCTATATGCTGTGGCTTCAACGAGAACGTCAGAGGTAGTTTCATGTTTGGGATCTTACTTTCCGTCATACAGTCGACCTAGTAAAATTATTTCAGATCGAAGGGCTTGTTTGACGTCCTAAGAGTTTGATGATTTCATAGCAAAGCATAATATAAAACATATAAAAGCAGCGACATGTTCACCGCAATCATAGGAGCTGGTTGAAGAATTAAGAGATTAATAACTTTAATGCTTTCCAAAGAATCAGATACATATAGTATTGGGCATTCGTATGAAAATTTATCAAAAATCGACTTTGCATTAAATAATACGTTTAGAAGTATAGGTACAACTCCTGGCATATTGTTGATTGGTGTCAAACAGAAGGGCGAATTATGTGATAAAAAGGAAAATATACATGAAATGGATTTACGAGATTTAGAAAAAATCAGTACATAAGCTTCTAATATGATTAGCAAAACTAAAAATTATAACAAACTGTATTATGGCAAGAGACATAAAGCACACCCTAAGTTTAAAAAAGGCGATTTTGTGATGGTAAAGAATGTAGTTGTAACTGCCTGAGTTAACATAAAAATTTTGCCTAAATATCGTGGACGATACGAGGTAGTTGTAGTCTTAGAAAATGGCAGGTACAATGTCAATATAATATATATTGATAATATGCAACTAAGTAGGAATCGCTTACAAACGAGTGTGTTCACCGGCTAACATGAAACCATACATTAATTTAAATTGGAACAAGGTTTGAGCAGGGATGCAGAGTATCTTAGGTATTTAAGATTTTTAGTTATTAATTTTAATTTGTTATAATTGGAGCTATGTTTTGCTTATTGTTTATACTGCCCGACCTTTGTTAAAATCTTAATGCATTAAAAAAAAATAGAAAAGGTTTAAATTGAAAATTTCGAATAACAACAATATGAATTAGTTAAGTCATAATGCATGTGTATAGTGTACCAGTTTTGAAAATCATATGAATATGCACGTACATTAAGGCAAGAAATTAAAGCAAAATATTTTAGATTTGATGAACTGATAAATTTATTAAGGTATTGATCAATATCGTTACTGTATCATTCTTGCCATGATATGATAATGATAATATGATTATTTTTGCATTAAGTTTAGTACATGATGAGTACATTTGATGGTTTGTTTAGTAAAGTGTTATTAACGTAATTCTGTTGTAGTACAGTTAAGTTTTATACAAAAGATAGTACATATTCAAGTTTAAAAGAAGGTTATGTGGTTAATTCTGTGTTACTTATAAAATTTTAATCACGTTAAATTAAAATTTATAAAAATATTTTCTAGAAAGTTTGAGCAGCAGTTGACATCAATGTTAAAAGGAATTTGTATATAGCTTTTACGAGGAATTTGGCGATGACTGTTCATTGATTTGAAAATCTTTAGGAGTACTTAATTAGTTGATAGTAGGTATGCTAATTTTGTATGCTTGCGGTATTTGGTGTATCACGATTTATTTTTATAATCGGCTCGATTAAATTAACAAAAATTGAATTTTTCGTACATACGTAGTGAGGATCAAATCCTAACGGCACCAATAATCAAGCAGGTTAACTGATAACAATCAACGTACCAGACATCACTCTAATAAATTGTTCCTACAAAATTAAGAAAAATACTCGAAAAGTAACCTCCGCACAGTCTCACACCAGTGCTTATGTATAGAATTCATTAAGATATTCCGAATGTAATTTGGTAGTTCTCCTCAAATTGCCACCGGACATTGTAATCTTCCTAATTATATAAAATTCTTAAGCATATCACGTCCAATCTCATTGTTGGCTTCTCAGCTCGACACTTTTTCCTCTATTTTCATCGTATAATAAAAAGAGCTTTTCTTCAACTTTATCCTTTGACACCCCAGCAATAGCTTCAGTGGAAATGAATGTTTTTCGTCGATAGGACTCAGATTCCCTCCAACTAAAGGGCATCATCTGGCTTCCTCCTCCCAAACATACCTACTACATACTTACTACATACGTATCCATACGGGTTTAATCGATATAACGTAGATCTTATCATCAGCGGCAAACAATCAGACGGTACCAGAAAATGTGAAAATTGTTATTAGAGTGTCTCTGGGATACTCTGACGTAAATTCTATTCCTTTCAAGAATACCATAAGAGAGTTTCTTCTGGCCGGGCATACATTCCTTGCTCCTTTACTCAATGCCAAATCCATTATTACCGTTGTTACCCGACTAGACTAGCAAGGAAATTCTTTAAAGAGTCACCCCAATCTTTAGTGACCTGACTATCACTACACTCCTGGCAACATTTGCTCGTAAGTTAGCGACCATAGAGTATAATGTACAAAAGAAGAGTAGACCCCCAAAGCGAATTGAAGTGGTCGTTAGAGAAATTTAATTTTATTTAATGGCAGCTTGTTTGATGTGCCGCAAACAAAGTGAGATAGGAATTTATAAGGTGTCCCTGTTGAGACCCATGGTTCAGTTTCATTTCATTGCCCCGACGTGGTTTCACATTCTATTTAAAAGTTTTCTTGTTGTTACGTTATTGCCTTGTTATCTTGATGTTGACTCATGGCAGTAGATAAGTAGTTAATCTACCCCAGTGTATCGCAACTTTACAGAAATAAATTCAATTTAATGGGAAAAGGAGAGAAACTCTTCGAGAGAAAACTGCAAAGCATGGATAGCTTCAAAGGTTTTGGAGTGATAATGAAACTGTATAAAGCCCGGTTTTTTACTTTTCAAAGAAGATTCAACTTTAAACACTGTTTGCTGAGCAAAAATCTGAGTTTCCGCTATCTACAAAAAGTTGGCAGTGAGCAAGAGCTTTTCGACCAGCAGTTGAACATTATTCTTAATTTGAGTGCATGTTTCAAAAGATGTTCCGTTTTAGTTTCAAATAAGTACAAGTTCTCAAAGGTTAAAAGACGAAAGGCAAAACTTATAATATTATTGTTTATTTTACTGTTAAGTTTTTGTTCTTTAAGGGCACTTCTGAAACTATGTTTGTCCTTGTCTTTAACTTCGTCTTGTTATAACAGAACTAGATATAGACGTCATATTGGCTCAAAGCTTATACAACTGGAAGTCTACATTAACAAGATTAGTTATAATTAGTTTAGCTGCAAATTTTATATATATCTACGATAAAACCAGTTATGGTAAGTATAATATCATCTAAATGGTGTGCAAGTTGATATATTATATCTAGAGGTACCTATTTTACGTAGGGCAAGATTTTTATCATTTTTATTTTTTTATAAAATAAGGCTTCACTAATACCTGTGTCCTCATTGCTTATAAGGAGTAAGTTTTATATACAACTTGAACACTTCAATTGGTAGTTAATTTTACCATAATATTAGCATAATATAATTGTATTAAATTAATCTATAATGAACAGACCATAAAATTAGAAAGATGAAAAGGCTAATTAAATATTACCAAACGAAACGAAAAAATATAATTGAGTATAATAATATCAAAATTAATTCAAAAATAGTAAAAATAGGAGAAGAAAATACAAAAATGAAAAATCTTAGTTTTAATGCTGAAAATGCGATGAAATCAAGATGTCTAACAGCATCTGTTGATGAAACTGATGGTTGAAAATTATAGGCCACAAATTATAAATGGGCAGATTTTTGCACAAAAGTCTGCTCGATCTTTATAAATTTGTCGGAGAAGAGTTCCACAAACGTATTTTTTGAACAAATAGCTTTCCATTATGGAATACCCGCGTCGCGGAATCAAAACGTTTAGATTTCTGGTTGTCCACAGGAAAAATAATTCGTCATGAAAGGAAGAAAAATAAATAATAAAAATAATAATAAAAAAGAAATAATCAAATTTTGGAAGAAAATTATATGCCTGCAAACAAGAAAAATATTTAAAGGGCATATATGACACAATACATTAGCAAGTATATGATATCGATCCGAAAGGATAAATGTGATCGAATTGATTTAGACCGTGCAATCATTAAAAGCGGCCTCCTCGGGCACAATAACCGCATCGAGTTCGTAAGATGTTATACAGATAAAAGTGTTTTAACGAATTTCAAACGTGCAGGCCCTGTTAGTACTCTAACTGATTACAGTTTACCCGTGCTCTTAAAAACCTAGTTAAACGGTCTGGTCAGCTTTAAGAAAATAGGAGGGTCAGCAAATACACAGGTCCTTTAAGTAGCAACAGCGCTTTACGACTTCTCATCTCTTTCATTAACCCACGAACCAACCAAGGAGTAATTTTTTCAAGATAGTCGAGACATGACTAATCACTACCTTCGAAGACACTAGAGAAGATTAAAAGTCTTGTAGTTAGCGATTAGACACATTTGCGTAGAGAAACTTAACTTTATAATAATGCATTTTTTCGAGTTCACGAATATAAATGATAATACTAAACAAATACTTGGGCTAACGGGACTGCTTGCATTAGCTAATACTCAACCAGGTGATGAGAGCTTGACGAAAAATGGAGCGCTTCTAGATGTGTCTTAACCAGAGTTGTCATTTGTAGGGAATTCTCCCTACAGTAAGGAAATCAAGCGTAGAGACAATTCCAGTAAATTCGTGCCATCTGTAGGGAAATATTATAAATAATACCTACCCTATGCGCTTTCCACAGAAAAATGCCAACGGCAGAACTTGTTCTCTGCGTATCGTCCTTTGTATGTATTTTTTGGATTTATGAAGTTATAGAAGCTTTTTTCTAAAGATAAGAAGAAACGCCACACTCAAAAATGAACAAATTGTTGCCACAGAATTTAGGGAAAAATTTATGCATTTTTACTGTGTAGCTGCAAGCTCTATACCTAAGAATATACAGAGGACATGAAGGGTTAAGTCCTATAAAATTCGTGTACACGAGCGTGGCTTCTTAGCGGTCCTTGAAGTTGGACAGAATATATTGAGGAAAGGCATATCTTATGAAAAATGTATATGCTCCTTAAGTTCTTGGTTAAGCGACAGCGACTATGAATATTTTCGGTGCGAGTAAGCGCAATATATGTATATATCTTGAGCCACTCTCTATGTTGATTCATACTAAAGTATATAGAATACAAGGTCTTCTCAGTACGAACCGCATTTCACCATTTTGTCTGGAGAGAAAATTATGGTAACTTCACTCTGTATCTAATATGTACTCTATATATGGAAAAATAAGAGAATCTTTGATATCTTAATAAATTTGGCAACAAATTACTGAAATAATGTATAAATGAAAGTTTTGAATATTTTAGATGTTTTTTTTATACAGCTATTACCACAATTAAATTCAATAAGGTAAAAAGATGTACTTTCAAGTTCAAGTGAAAATGTAAACAGAAACAAACATAGTTTTTTTATGCCATATATGTATTAACATAATAATGATTTTGTAGCAGTAAAATATTTAATTAATACGTAATTAATCTTTTCGTATTTTTTTTTCTTTTTTACTGCATTTAAATTAGTTTTCTTGCTATTAAGTAAAATTCAGTACGAATAGTCACAACGTATCTATGTGAGATGATTTCACTTATCAGGATGCTAACTTCTGGCATGAGAAATTTCCATGTGAATTAGTTATTTTAACCCATTTTTAAATAAAATTCACAGGTATGAAAATGTTCAACATTCAAATTGTCTTCAAATACACAGTGTATACTCTTTATCATGCAGTTTATTGTGTGTTCTCTTTGCTTCTTTTCCCTCTTCTTTAAGAAACCGGTT
Source organism: Dioctria rufipes (assembly GCA_963924295.1). Lineage (NCBI taxonomy): Eukaryota > Metazoa > Arthropoda > Insecta > Diptera > Asilidae > Dioctria > Dioctria rufipes. The sequence continues at coordinate 96,351,395 of OZ002740.1, read as the reverse complement.
TCATCAAGAACAGAGGGAGAATAGTAAGATGAGCGATTGTGATAGGAAAGGAATTGGTGGGCGACAAGCAGTCTAGTCAGTGATGCCACTTTGCTACAATTGTAGCAAAAATGATACTTTTTTCATATCATTGCAAAAATGCTTCTTTGATACTTTTATTCTATTATTCTGTCTGAAAGGCTACTTTTACATAAATTCAGACAATCGAGCTTATTAGATACTCAAAGTAAAGGAAGCTCGAAATAAATTTTCTAAAAGAATATAGGTAGAAGTTTAGAGAATTTCAGGATTATGCTGGTGTAAAGCAGAAAAAAATCCTTGACATAGCTCCAACGAGCTGCCTATCTTTAAAGGAAGTTGTTGACTCAATCTTGGGTGCAATAGCAAGCTCTTCAATTATTTCTTATATCATCTTCGTTAGAAGACGAAATCCTTTAAGTAAAATATACATATTTTTACTTTTTGTCACAAATCTGTCAAGTTGTAACTACTGTTAACTTAGAGTTTCAAGAAGAAAAATTTAGGTTACATAATTATGCAAAATAATTGAGACAAATTGCAAGTTAATTTGATGGTATTTCATTAAACCTGACTTAATAAATAACTAAGATTGCCTGAATGACATTGACCTACAACATCAAGGGAATTATTTGTCCCTTAATCAGATATACATCAGTGCAAATGCAAATGTAATGATTCTATTTTGTCATTATTAAAACCATTTCCAAATCTTTATAAACATTCTGATGTAGAAAAAATTAGTACACAATGGCGAATCTTTAAGGTGCAATCGAATTTAAATCAGTTGACTGATCATGAAAATTATTTGACTTATCTGCTGACTTTTTAAAAACTCATTGGGGCAATAATTATTTTTTTAGAGCTTTATGATTTCGTAATGAATTTAATGTGTCTAACACATAGCTCTGCTGCCACTGAACGAGTCTTCTCAGATCTCCAACTAACTAAAACAAATAAGTCAAATAGATTTGACATAAAGACCACTGAATGCATAATGTTTGCAAAAGGGCAAGTAGAAAGTCAAAAAGGAAAATACTTTGTCTGGACACCGTAATTACATAAAACAACTTAAAAACGCGTTTAATAACAATAAATATCGAGATAAAATATTTAATATACATATATATATGTACTACCTTATTTATTATGTGCTGTAAAATGGAATGAGTTTATTTAAGGAAAAAAATCAATATATTTTGTTCAACTAAGCTATACATATATTTTTTAATTCTGCGACTTATTCAGTTTTATTTTGTATGAATTGTATTAATTTTTTTTTCGTGTTAACACAAAGATTTCTTACAATTTTATTTTAATAAAATGTTACTATTAATTTATACTTCTTTTTCTTTAAGATTTCTACTTTTTTCAACTTTTTCCCTCGAGTCTTGCTACTTTTATTCCTACCCCTTGTGGCAACACTGGTCACAATCACTCTTACTTGCATTGATTCGTGTGTTTGGGCTTAACATTTTCATGAATGTAGGTAGCCAAAATATGCTGTACAAAAGTTCTTGGGAAAAATTTTAGGGTACCTAAATTAATAGGAAAACCGGTTCCCCTCTTCAGATAGGCACAGCATAATGAAACATAAAACTGTCCAAGCTGGCGTAGACATGTGTATAGCTGAAGGGTGTTGGAGAACAGGCAGAACAGAGCAATATTCTCTCAGTCAAAGTTAACCTAATGACAAGTTAGGAAGCAGGCGAGATTTCCGAGTATTTTTATACCCTAGGCCTAGATGAAATCATAGGGGTATACTAAGTTTGTCATTCCGTTTGTAACACCTCGAAATAATGATGGTAGAGCGAAATGGATTGGACACCCATTAGTAATATTAAAAGTTATTTCGATTTTTGCATGTCCGTCTGTCCGTCTGTCCGTCCGTCCGTCCGTCCGTCTGTGCGCACGATAACTCGAGAACGCGTATACTTAGAGAGCTGAAATTTTGTACACAGACTTTAAAAAAAAAGTAAAATTAAGTTCGAAAATGAGCCAAATCGGGCAACTCCTTCGTGGGGTTGCCATATAAAAATTTCGTTTTCCGCTATATATTTGGACACTGCCTGAGAACGCGTCGACGTAGAGAGCTGAAATTTCGCACATGATGTTTTTACTACATTAGCAAATAACATGTCAAAAATGGACTAAATCGGGCAACTCCTTTTTGGTGTTGCCATATAAAAATTTCGGTTTTTTACGTATACTTTGAAAACGATCAGTCCAAGACATTTTTATTGTACTAAGAACTTCTGCAGAATACGAAATCCTATAACATTGGTTATTACCATTTTTCCTGTGTGACAAACTGTTCTAGAAATATATGCGAAAAACAACTTCAAAGTCAATACTTGAATAGATCGGTGACCATACGAAATTTAATACGGGCATTCATCTAGGGTATCATAAGAATTGGTCTTAGACCAATTCTAGCTTTTTTACTTGTTTACATTTAAAATGCACTCGGCCAGAAAAGGAAGAAAGAAAAAAAATCGAAAAAACTCTTTTTAAAACTTTTATGAAAAAGATAGAAAATGTGAAAGCGCAAATTGCATGCAACGAAACAGAATGGCAAATGTTTCATTTTCGTAAATAAATGAGAAGGGGCGGAGTTTTCACATTTTACTCTCATAAAATGTTCCCGCGCTTTTGTGAAAACCGGATTTTGCTGAAAAATTGAGAGAATCGGCCAATGTTTTTTATAGCATGGCCAAGGTTTGTTAGTGCAATTTCTATGCTAATTGAGCAGCACGTGCTTCTGCTTACATTCGTTTTGCTGTGAAGAGTATAAGTGGGAGAAATTCTTGCTGGATTCTCTGATATATTCGGGAAAAATGAGAATTTCACTCGAGAGGAATTTTACATCTCCTTTCAGCATTTGAATAGTTGATAGGATTTTGAGGGATTTAATAAGATTTTGTCGTTCGGGTAATCCTACGTTCTCTCGATTTTTGTTTTTAACTCGTTATCTCACTTGCACTGCAATAATGCATAGCTACGTTCTTTTCCCTCATTCATGCAAAAGACGAAAGTATATTAAATTACTTGTTTCATTCTAAAAAACACCAGAAATTTTCCAATTTCGCTCTACAGCTACTTATCTTGTCATTAGGTTATCTTTGCTCTCAGTCTCAAATCTTCGTTTCTGCCCGTGTGTTACCTCCCGATCACATCGTCAAATAACCATACAACTTGCGCATTTTTAGAGGCCAGATGAAGCTTCTTGTTAACTTATATGTTCTTTGCTATAACCCTGTACTGAGTTTGCACTACAGCGGCAACATATTCTATCTAACACAACCAGAATTTGATTATGATAAATGTGGCTTATCAGACTTTCTGCTTTCTCCATATTGTAAACTGCCCTCTCTCACCTCTGGTTTCGTTGCTTTGCTTTCATGTTTTCAATCGATTACTACGCGGTGCGGGTTTATACCACTGACATATAGGATATGGACTGACTACGTTCATAGAAATCTACTGCAAAAAGTGGGCTCTACTTCTATATTATTGACTCTTTAGGTCTAAGCACCAAGTACCAACTGAGAGAGAACAACAAATAAATAAGTAAGTCTGTCGAAATAACTGTTATTAAATTAAATATTTGGGTTAATTACTAATAAAATTGTTTTACCAAACGCAATATATTCATTAGATATACAGCAGAAATTCGAAAGGTTTTATTATACTCGTTTCCAACTGCATGGTCATTTTTCAACTTCCCGTCTATGGTTTTTTACAATGTTGGCACCGGCGCAACAACTTTTTTTGACATTAGCTAACTCGTTTCTAGTAGTGGTTTTCATCGAATCTATTACTTTTACATTTTCGTGGACAAAACACGTTGTGTTCGAGATTCTCATTTCCCTAAATTATAGATAATAAATAGAATTCAAGACAAGTAGAAGTAGAATTGTATTACACAGACAGACAAATGATATCACAGTAAAATCATAGTTAGTTTTTAAGTCAGAGTTATCAGAGAAGTTCTTATTGCAACGAGTTGCAGTTACAGTTGCTTTTATGATGGCTTAGATTAGACAGCATTTTCAGTCTCAGAGTCGGTCACGTTTTTTACGCATTGTCATTTGTAATCAGTTAAAAATATAAATTGAAATTTAAGTGAATTACAACAAGAACAAATGTGATTTTATTCCGAATTAACCCAATAATTTCCAAACACATACAATTCTTATCACGTAGTTTTTAATATTCTACATAAATTATTAAATTAATCTTTTTTTGGATTATGTACAGGGTGTTGTAGTCCATAGAGCGGAAGGTGGTAGTACTCACCTAGTCAAACAAAACACACCTGTATGGCGGGGGTGGGGGGGGTCATATTAACCGTTCGGGAGTTATAGGGTGATTAAAAAATTATGTTAGGTTTTCACAAAACATCGTGTATCTTAAAAAATACATGGTGTATGGTCGCCGCCTAAGGCTGATATTATGCAGAACTTTATGGCCTTTCCAACTAGCCCTGCACTTCTGCCCTCTCCGGAATTATTGTGGTCTAAACTAAAAATTTCGGATTTTCTTAACTTTAATTTTATTTTGACCTCTATTTTGTTTTTGCAAAATGATCATTAACATAACTTTTTTATAAAAACTGCAAACTGTGGACTCTCCTGTTTAATTTGACCCTACATATGTGCTATCTGCAGTTGTTAAGAAGTTATTAGCTCACAACCTATTCAGGCCGAACCGAAATTAGTCGACACTTTTTTTTTAAATGATGTCTTTTCAGTCACTAAGGGAACTAATTAGCTTTGAGAATAGATTTGGGAACAGGTTTGAGAATATGTTAAGAGATAATAAATCTTTAACGGCTATAGACAGAACATAGAGTCAAATTAGAGAGGAGAGTCCACAGTTTGCAGTTTTTATAAAAAAAGGTCTGTTAATGACCTTGTTTCCACAAAAATAGAGATCAAATTAAAAAAAATTAGGTAAGAAAATATGAAGTTTTTAGTTTAGACCATAATAACTCCTGAGGGGAGAGGAATACGAGGCTGCTTGTGCACTCGTTGGAAAAGCCATGAAGTTCTGCATATAATTAGGTGGTGACCATACATCCTGTACTTTTTAAGTTACAGTGTATTTTGTGAAAACCTAGCATAATTTCTTAATCACCCTGTAACTCCGAAATGGTTCATATGTGAGGGGGCCCTCGCTCAACAATTTGTTTTTTGTCTAGATGAGTAATGTCACCGCTCGCTCTGTGGACCACCATAAACGAAACACCCTGTATACATAGAGGGTGTATATATATATATTGGTTTGAATGTTTTTGGATGGGTTTTATTTATTTTAAAGGCTTACAAAAAAATATTGTAAATTAATATTCCTATTTATAAATCGCTTTTCTAAACGATGCAAATTATAAAGTTCAACGCGCGGCGCTAAGAAAAAGGAAAATTCATACAGAAATTAGAGGAGAATGCACCAACATATCGTCATTTAAACATTGTTTGCCTCGAGTAAATGAAAATAAGTAAATTTCCCCCTTTTGTTGGATAACATGAATATTGAATCCATTTCGATTAATTTTAAATAATTTATACCCCATGATAATGGAATTTCAAATCTTTTACTCCGAATGGTGCAAAGATTCCATATCCGAATGAGACTTGTTTTGTATGAAAAACTCAAAAACATTTTCTATACGGAACGGCATTGTGTCTAAACTCCGTTCGGAGTAAAATGCTTAGAAAAAATTATGACATTATGACATTATTATTTCATATTTGTAGAAGTAAGTAGTTAACAAGTAGTGCAAGTTGCAAGTGTCAAGATAGTATTTGGTATTATTTTTATTTTCTTACATCTAAAATATCTATAAAAGTTACTTTGAAACGGAGTTGCACAAAAGTAAAGGTACATTTCTTGTTTAATAGCAGACTAAAAATATTTTAATTTTAGATCATATCGAGAAGCATTTCATTTCGATGCAGTAAACAGCTGTGGATAATATCTAGAATCAAAATATTTTTATTTTTCAATAACGCATACCTATTCGACAATTCCTATCCGAAACCAGATTTATACACAATTCGCTATAAAATTACACAAAATAATGCATTTCCGATCGGAGTATAGAACGTACTTCTAAAGCAGTCTTAAATATTCCCCACACACAGTAATAATTATGCTCTGCTGAAGCTTGGTAAAATTATATTTATGAGTAATAATAATTACACCGCTCTAAAGGGACAGATGAACTGACCTCATTAAAGACTCTTTCGGTGTTCATGGAACTCTGAATTTTTACTGTGTACCAGGGGAAATGTTAAACACTGTAATAAAATTTTAAAGACAAGCAAAATTTGAATTACAACCCATGGCGCAACTAAAGCGCAGAGAAGAGTAATGAGATTTCTTAGGTCTTTTGGAAATTTAAAAAGTTTTGTACAACCATAAATAGTGGAAACGGAAAGGTAAGCAGAAATTCGTATAGGTTTACTTGCAGTGGAACATAATTTTAGTTTTAATAATTTACAAAATATTGTAGAAACATTTATAAATATTTTTAAAGACACGAACAAAATGTACTAACATTATAAATAACGTCATCGCTCCTGTGTTGATTCAGGAAACAATAAGAATTTACGTATTCTTGTTAGATTTAATTCAATTAGGAGAAAGCTCTAATGCCAATACTTTCTAGTGAATTTTTGAAGTATTTGGAAAAACACAATCCTAATATCTTAATATCTCTAACATTGAGCGATAATGCAGCGAAAATATGATACTTTTCGAAGCTAATTATTAAGAGACAACGAGCGAGTAGTTGTTTAAGGATGCATTTGTCACTCTACAGATTTAATAACAGTCTGCGGCATGACACAGATGAGTTACCAAAATATTTAGAAAATCTTACGCATTATATATGTACCATTGAATGTGTGACAGTTACATAAAAAACGTGTAAAGCGCATTTTTTGTAAACTTTTACACATTTATGTTGTATTTTTAAATATATAGCAGTTGCGTCTAAATATTATTTATTCGTGTTAACATGATGAGTTAGAAAGCCTATATTAATGTTTATTTTGGATAGGACTCTTAATCATGTGCTTGAATCACATAATTCATAAACTGTGTTTTTTTATGCCGCAGAATAGGGCAGAAGAAAAGAAGCGTCATACATTTTCATAGAAAATTTATAAATGAAGCGAACAGCACAAATAGTTCAGTTCAATCCAGAGAACAATTTGTTATCTCCAGTGTATGGGAGTTCTAGAACAAGGCACACAAAAGAGCACAGCAATTATTCTCTCAAACGATGGTTTAGATGACGATTTAATTATAATGTAAAATAAAGCGTAGTCTTACTGATTGAGGCATATACGGAAAAGTTTTAAGAAAACAAAACTTGTCAGGGCATTCACACAGTTATCCATACAGATGAGTGTTTTGATTGAATAGAGTAGTCATTCGTCGTATTTTGTAATCACTAAAACAGCAATGTTTTTTTGAACCAGTTCCCACGACGGATCAACAGCCGACATTTCCCCCAGGACCTCGCCTATAATCCTTTGCAGGAATCGCTTCAAAGTTTGCGGTCTACTGAACTTGCAACAAATTGTATTGTCAAATTGTGCATATTCATGATAGATTATTCTTCATGTTATCTTAATTCCCATATAAATTAATTTACTCGAAATTGTGAAAAAAAACAAGATGCATATATGTATATACCATTAATTCATAATTTTATACGTAGGTCAGGCATGAATAAAGGTTCATATTATCATTGTAATATGAAACGTAATTTCATTCAGCTGGCACTAAACTCATTCACCTCACTTCATGCAAAATAAATTATTAGTCATTATAATGAAAAAGAAAGTTGACACTCAGCAATAATTAAAGAATTTATTTTGCATGCAATGCGCCAATGTTAGCAAAATTTGGATATAAATTCACGGCGAGTAATTAATAAATCATTCAATTATTAATCAAAATTAGAGCGTTGTATTTCGGATCGCGTAACCCTTCTAGTTTTCAGGCTTTGGTATCCGGTTAAAGTGCCGTTTATACCACCTTCAATAACAGCTAGCAAACCAAGCAACTGTATTAACCTTGCGGTATCGGTTCAAGTGCCGTTTATACCATCTGCGTTTAAGGCTATGAAAATCCAGACAAGACAAAAGAGCCTTGTCTTTACATTTGGTGACCCCGATGTGATCAAGTGGAACGCTTGATTCACGAACATCATCTCTATTAACCATTCAACATATCTGAATGTATAATCTTCGATCACGCAAGATGATATAATCGAGGCATTAGACAACGAGATAAGATCGGTTGCTGACCTTCCACTAGCGCACTCTTATTTTACTACTTCAACTCAATTTAGTCCCTGTACGAAACATATCGTGATGAGTTCCTCGCCAGGAAGGAATCCATTCGCAAACAAGGCACGAGTTCTCCGACCCAAATAGGAGGTAATGAGGAACAAACAGCAGAACAACCTTACAAGGGATTGTTAAAGGTACCACAGAAAAAATATGACCTTCCGCCAAGATCTTCAAAAATATCAGAAGACCACTCACCACAAATAATCCATGTTTTGAAAAGACAAGGAAAAATCATCGAAATCTTACGACATGTGGACTACAACAGCCAAGACAGTATTACGACCAGAAAATTAACTCCATCGGTCAGCAGTGTGCACAGATTGAAGATTGTGATTATAAAATATGGGAACTGAGTGAGGAAACAACCAAGGCGGGCTATGATGCAGAACAATTCATGAAGATGCAAGAGGAAGTGGATAAATGCTTGATATTATTAGCAACCAAACGTGACAGCGTTAGTGCAACAACAATAACAATACAGTCATCCGAGTTATCAAACGTCAACTCAAGTACAATATTGAAACTGCCCAAGTTAACACTCCCGCGATTCGATGGTGATTACTTGAATTGGACCCAGTTTCACGACTTATTCACTCAGATGGTGCACAATCAACCAATCCAAATTGTCAGAAGTTATGGTATCTCAAGGCCAACTTAGCTGGAAAAGCAGAAAGATTAATAGGGCACTTTACGGCCTCAGAAGAAAACGATACAGCTGTTTGGTAGACCTTAAAGGATCGTTGTAACAATCGCAGGCTGTTGGTAACAGCACTCATTAACAAGTTATCATCTCAGTCAACACATGTGAATGATAATCCTTCAGCTGCTACAATAAAATGACTACATGATATTACACAAGAATGTCTGTTACGATTGCAGAGTTTAAGTGTTTCAACAGCAGATTGGGTCCACTCTTGCTTCATAAATTGGCAAACAAACTTGACAGAAACACGTACACTCTATATGAGCAATCACTATCAAAACCCAGGGAAATTCAGGGTATAAAGGTATTCCTATCTTTTCTGGACATCAGATTCCAAGCACTCGAAGCACTCGGCAATAAGTATAAAATTGACGATTACCAAAGAATACATGGCGATTCCAAGGAATTAACTTCGATAATATCATCCACTTCAAGTCGGGCATCATATATATCATGTAAGGACAACCATCCTCTTTTCGTATGCCCCCAATTTCTGAAACTGAAACCAGCCAGTCGACTAAGGTTTGTACGCAGTCATAACTTATGTTTTAATTGTTTCAAGTCTGGTCACAGCAGCTAGTGCATACTTCGAGCATGTACCAAATGCACCAAAAAACACAATACTCTTGTACATCTAGACCCATCATTAAAGGCAGAAACATCTGATGTAAAATCACCAAGAAGCTCATCAGCAGCAGATGTAATGTCACAAAAGGATGATACGCCAGGTTATCAAACAGTCATAGTAGCTATATTGACGAACCAAAAACCAAAAGGTTATGTTCTCCCAGGCACAGCCATCGTCAAACTCATATCTGACAAGGGAGAGACAATAGATTGTAGAGCCACTCTTGATTGAGGCTCTCAAGTTAATATAATAACAGAAAAGGGTATTAAGAAACTATATTTGACACCAAGTTCATAGAGAATCACCATACATGGTGTCGGAAACAAGAAAGGAAGAATCCAACATAAGGTTAATTTGCTGTTAGAACAAATATACAACAAGGGTATAAGCCTTTGTACTGCCAAAAATAATCTCTCCACAACCAACACAGTCATTTGACATCTCTGAGTGGGACATACCTAAACATATCAGACCTGCCGACTCTAAATTCAACATAACCGACTCAATTGATTTACTTTTGGGAGCAGAGTTTTATTACAACCTACTGTCCGTTGGACAAATCAAGTTAGCAAGTAATCTTCCATTGCTATAAAATACTGTACCTGGACGGGTGTTGATTGATCAGATTGAAACATCTGTCGCTACATGTAGTATATGTTCAGAGGACGACCAAACAGATCAACTTATTCATAGATTTTGGAAACATGAAGAAGTTGCAAAGGACAACTTCACTCAAGAAGAGAGGCGATGTGAAACTCACTTCACTCAAACAGTCCGTAGAGATGACAGCGGACGATTTATTGTTAATTTACCATTTCGTGAGGAATCAACAAAATTGGGCGAGTCCACAAGCACGGCATTGAGCAGATTTCTCGCTTCAGAAAGAAAATTGGCCAAAAATGCAGCCTTAAGGTCTCAGTATGTGGAATTCATAACAGAGTACATTGATCTCGGACACATGAAGGAAATAAATGTGCGCAGGACCAACAGTTCGAAGTGACTTATTTTCAATACTGTTGCGGTTTCGGCTACCACGATTTGTATTCACTGCTGACATTCTAAAGATGTACCGACCATACTGCTGGATGAATCCGCCCAGAAATATCAGCTAATTTTCTGGAGAAATGATGCAAGCCAATCATTAAAAATTTACTCGACCGGCACCTTATCTGGCAACAAAATGCCTTCAGAAGTTGGCTCAAGAAAATACCGTTAAATATCCATATGGTGCCGAGATCCTGCAAAATCACTGCATTACAGGATCAAACAGTTTGCCGACAGCAATAGCAATGCAGAAGGAACTTACAAAACTACTACAAGGAGCAGGATTTCGATTTAGAAAATACTGTGCCAATCAGGCTCAATTGTTGCAAGGCGTTCCAGAGGATCAAGAAATAGACCTTGACTTTGAAAACAGCACAGAAGAAAAGGATTAACATGGCTACACAAGTCATATCAATTCAGAATTAAAGTAGTCTCCAGAATCACATTTCTGGCAGCGCCAAACTTTTCGACCCTTTATGTATATTGGCACCAGTAGTAGTCACCGCTAAGATCTTTACCCAACAACTTTGGCAACCAAAAATTGACTGGGATGCAGCCTTACCAATGGAACTTCATACAAGATGACTTAATTTCATGACCACTCTTACAACTTTAAATAACGTCACATTTCCCAGGCACGTATTTGCAAAGGAAGTTCCAAGGCATATGGAAGTCCATGTATTCTCAGATGCTTCAGAAATGGCCTATGGCACTACACTTTATATCCGATCGATCAGTAAACATGGCAGAATGATTGTGAGACTGCTATCCGCTAAATCTCGTGTAGCACCACTACAAAAACAAACTGTTCTCCGTTTGGAACTATCTGCAGCTCTAGTAGCAGCGGGATGAAGTACCAACCTGTTTCTGGTCAGATTCGGAAATAGTGTTATCATGGATCACTTCATCATCCATATGATATCAAACATCTGTTGCTACTCGGATTGTTGCAATTTAAGAATTAATCATAGCGACACAATGGCATCATGTGAGATCAAAGGTTAATCCAGCCGATGTACTTTCTGAAGGGCTGGAGCCAGACAAATTAGAAACATGTCATCTTTAGTTTTACGGGTTACCATTCCTGCACGGCAGTATGGTCTACGGTTTATCAAATTAAGACTGACTGTCAGTTAGAAAGGAAGCGTACAGCCTTGCTCGCAATACCTACAACCGAAGATATATCTAGTGTGATATATACGATAAATCATGGAGGAAGCTTCAACGCATCATTGCTTATATGATTCGATTTGTAAGGAATGCCAAAATTCCAGTCAAGTCACGATCAAACTATCGTTTCATCACTTGTCACGAATTAAATGAAGCCCTATCAATCATACAAGAAGATGAGTTCAAGGAAGAAATATAACAACTACAGAAAGATCATGAATTAAACAAGGTAAGTTGTCTAAAAGGTCTTACACCATTTGTTGATGACAAGGGCATCATTAAGATGGACGCTCGTCTAAAGGAATAAGCGCTAGAATATGATGCGAAATATCCTATGATTTTGCGCTATTCAGATCCGTAACATGTGCAAGAGCTAAACCAAAAATGTTGACACAAATCATGGGAAATTTACCTCCCGCAAAAGTTTAACCAGCACGACTATTCGTCAACTCCGGTGTTGACTTTTGTGGGCCTACGTGGGTACACTACAAAATTCGGGGAAAGAGACATCACAAGGCATACATCGCTGTTTCTTGCTGTTTTGCAACAAAATCCGTTCACTTAGACATAGTCAGTGACTTGTCAACAGAAGCGTTTATTGAGGCATTAAAGCGATTCATGGGCCGCAAAGGAAATGGTATGAATTTATACTGCGACAACGCAACAAATTTCGTTGGCACAAGAAACCAACTACGCGAATTGTCTGAGGCCATCTATTCTGCTGCCGTAAAATCCGCAAAAGATTTACTTATGAAGACAACTTCAGCAGGATCTCTAACTTATGAAGAACTGGAGACATTAATGATCGAAATAGAAGCAATTTTGAACAGTAGGCCGCTAACACAGATGTCAAATGACCCAAATGACCTGACTGCTATCACTTCTGGTCACTTCCTGGTAAGTGAGCCATTATCGGCACCCATAGATGCAAGTGCGAAGCAATTGAAAGCTAGTCTGCTAGCTAGATGTAGGCTAGTGTCTGATATGAAACATGAGTTTTGGAGACGATTGTCTCGAGAATATTTAAATGAACTGTAATATAGACGCAAGTGGAAAGAGCGTTGCCAGAACATAGATCCTGGCACTATAGTGGTTATACAAGATGATAATCTTCCAGTCATGAAATAGCCACTTGGGAGAATTCTTCAAACGCATAAAGGAAACGATGGTTTTGTTAGAGTTGCTGCCGTAACAGCCAAGGATATACTTCGTAGACCTATTCACAAGCTGTAACCATTGCCGTGTAATGAGTTGGATAATAATGAGACTCCAGTGAACAATAATGAGGATATGGCCGAAGAAATAACAAAAAACAAAAGAGTCGTCTCAAGGGACAAGCAATGTCGACAAGGATCAAGTGCCCAAGAAACGACGACGACAGTCTTATGGCTCTGAAATTGTAATACTATTATAGGCTTGTTTGGCTCTACCGTCCGGACTCGGAGCAAGCATTGATATCGCGCGCTTCGATCATAAACCAGGGATATATTACGAAAATATCGGCAAAATAAACTTCATATCAACCGAATGAAATTTAATAGTTTATTACGATTTGAAACCATATTGGATGGAGCTTTCAGTATTATCAAATGGGACGAAAGCGTTACATAACTTATGCCAGCAACGTAAAACAAAACATACATGCATCCAGGTAGTAACACAACTTCACCAGATTGAAGAAGAGTTACAGGCCGATGATATGCTCCTGTTCACAAGACGACAAAATTCGAGGTGCTATTGACATTGTCGGAAACTTGGCCAATTCACTTTTTGGGGTCCTTGACTCTGAACTTGCGAAAAGAATATCTGAAACCATAGATACCATCAATAAAACTGAAGAACATCTTCTAACGCTACTAAAAAATCAGACATCAATAATTGACGCAACAATCAACGTCTTGAAAAAAGATCAACTAGCAGCAGAGAGGAACTTTAAGGGGTTAGACGTCCAAATCGCCCACTTGATAAACCATACCGGAGAAGAAACGTATGACTTAAAAATCAACCAATTATTTACAACGCTATCCATCCAAATGATGTTCATAGTATCCCATCTTCAGAGAATGCAGTCTTCAATAATCGACGTGTTAACAGACATACACCATGGCAGAATCAGTACATGGTCAAGAATCACCTACCACCAGGATTGCTGTTACCCGCAGAATCGGGAGTAACTAACAACCACGTAATAGTTAAAATCAAAATGCCGCTGGTCACTCTGGAAAGGTTTGACTTGTTCCAGATGATACCAATACCTGTATCAATTAATAAACTGCTTGTAGCTGTACGGCCTTGTGCTAAATATATCGCTCTCAGTCCACAAATAGATCAATATTACTACATGACAAATCAGGAACTGTCGTCTTGCATGTCGACAGATTAACTAAATCATGTATGCTCTTTGAACTATCCCATATATCACAAGTGGCGGCCGCTTACTCCTGCGAAGTGTATCTATTTAACAATTCACCATATAGAAAATGTGAAATGGAAAAAATAGAGAACAGGCCTGCTTCGACTGAACTCAATAATCCGAACTAATGGATCTTCGCAGTCAAGAAACCCACCAATGCAAATGCCTGGTGTAATGAGGAAACCATCCCCTTGACTTTAGCCGGTTCTGGTCTTTTAAAGATGATGCCAGATTGCGTCATCAAGCATGACTTACCGACAATTAGAAAATACATACATATCCTAGTGGTATTAGAACATCATACAAGAGATTAAGTGGGTTAAGCAAAACCACCACACCAGAACAGCTCCAAGAAGAAACTATAAAGAAGTCTGATTCCCAGAATATCCATCAGTTTATCATTGGATACATTTCGCTCGGACTAATTGTACTCTTCATCGCCATCCTGATATTCATTAATTGAGATGATTGTAGGCAAAAATCGAAACGGCCTAAGCCCGCAACCAGGCAATCTAAGGAAGTCGACTTCAGCATCAACGTCTAGTCATTTGAATCTTCGAACCAAGGTTCAACACCGGGAGAATATTAAGTTGTGCATATTTATGATAGATTAATCTTAATCTATATAAATTAATTTACTTGAAATTGTGAAAAAAAAAATTCATGTATGTATATACAATTAATTCATAATTTTATATGTAGATCAGGCCTGAATATAGGTTCATATTATCATTGTAATATTAAACGTAATTTCATTCACCTGGCACTAAATTCATTCACCTCGCTCCATGCAAAATAAATTCTTAGTCATTATAACGAAAAAGATAGTTGACACTCAGCAATTACTAAAGAATTTATTTTGCATGCAACGCGCCATTTCGCTAGGTAAGCAGTATTGGAAATTCTTAATTGAATATTTGCTTTCCTTTGTTTTTTGGCAGAATAAGTAGTAATGTTAGCAACATTTGGATATAAATTCACGGCGAGTAATTAATAAATCATTCAATTATTAATCAAAATTAGAGCGTTTTATTTCGGATCGCGTAACCCTTCTAGTTTTCAGGCTTTGGTATTCGGTTAAAGTGCCGTTTATACCACCATCAATAACAGCTAGCAAACCAAGCAACTGTATTAGCCTTGCGGTATCGGTTCAAGTGCCATTTATACCATCTGGGTTTAAAGCTATGAAAATCCAGGCAAGGCAAAAGAGCCTTGAATTTATGTACCTCTTTAATTCTCCTTATATCTTAACATTTGAAATAGCAACAACAAGATGTTGCAGATCTTTAATTCTTCTTGTATCCTAACTTTTAAAGAGGATAACAAAAAAAGGAATGCGATGAATATTTTATTTGAATTGTATTTATATTTTATTTTAATATATTTAAATATTTATATTATAATAAAACTGTTTTTATTTATTTAGTTGTTTGCCCTCTGGCATCTACTCTACGACAAATGGCCGGAATATATTAACAACGCCGACGTCGGCGTGGTCATCGTTTCATGTCAAAAATATTTAGAGACAGTACTACATGTATGAAATGCATTACATTACCCACGCCGGTGTGGTCATCGACCCATCTGTAATCCTAATTTTAACGCTGGCGCTCCATTGCTGCCAATATGCAAGATCTAAATCTATAATAAAAAAAAAAACATAAGAAAATGAAATGATATTTGAATTTCTGAAAATAAATGTTTTTATATTAAGAAAATGTGGACTTTAAGGAAAAGAAAATATCTTGTTTATTATTATTTGAAATTTTAATTCAAGCCGGCAGAGATTACAAGCAAATAACACAACTGTAAAATGTAAAGGATAATTAATGTTTGGCGCTGCCGCCCAGTGTTAATTTAACTTGCCCAGCGTTTTGTTCGACGTTTGATGACAACGAAGACGACCACGCCGGCTTCGGAGGTGTTAATGTAATCCAGCCATAACACAAAATACATATTTTTGAAAACACATTCCAAAAAGTCTGGATGTGTATTTTCTCAAAATGTATACAGCATTGTATATCTGTGTTCAAAGTTTTTTCTTCAAAGTGTTTTTCCCTTAAAACGTCAAATCAAATATTTTCCTCCTTTCTTTACAGACAGCGCAAATAGTACTCTGACAAACGAAAAATATGTTATTTGATTTTCAATAAAAAACAAAAAAAAAATTGCAAAAATTCAAGTTAAAAACAAATATTTTCTAGCTTCCGCTACATATACGCCGGCGCTGCAACGATACATAGCTTCTTTGATGTTTTTGTTTTACAACACTTATTTGAAACTTTTTTTTTTGCTTTTATTTATGAATTAATCACTAATATATGTAAAGTAATTTAAACATTTGGCGCACCCTGCAGGTAAAGACGTGACAACTGACACATGACACATTTGGAATGACTGAAATCAAGTGTGAGAAGAACGCTGAACTAAATTAAACAAGACCGCATGAAATAAAATTAAAATCAATTTAAGTGAATAAAGTTAAAAGAAGGGAATTAGCAAACTAAACAATAGACTTTAATTGTTGTTTCGGTATTTATAGGTAGGGATATTTGTAAGTAGTTCTTTGCGGTTAATAAAAATCTGTATTTATAGAGCAACACGTTGGAGTTTTCTTTATTTCTAATTCCTGAAGAGGAAAGAAAAGACGGATCTTAAAGATATTTAGGATATCAAAGAAGTAATATAGTTGTCATTTGTCCGTTTTTATACTATATGAAACAATATCATTTCAAACCTAGAAGTATATTAAAAAAATATCCTCAGAACATACCCAAAATAACCAAAAACCAAGTATACTAAAATTTTAATGTATGCTAACCGTTAGCTGTTGTTAAAATCCTATCAAATCGTTGACATAATACAAGAAAAATGTCTACAACTTTTACACTACTATTACATCTCAGATGAATAAAACTCCTTATTTATGCAACGATAGTTCACCGGTGGCTTGCACCGCCGAGCGTATACTAACAAGAGAAATCTCTTGAATAACTGTTCAGTTTTGATATACATATATTTTACTAGATAGTTTATAGTTGCTTTATTTTTGTTTTACCATAATACTTTTGTTTATCGTGTCATTTTTTTACCTGGAATATACATATATCGAAGAACTTTGTATCTCAACTGTGCTTTTTAAACAGAAGTAATAAATAGATAAATATTAAAGTAGGAAGCTAAGAAACAAAGCTAAGACATAATTTAAAAATATCTGAAAATGGGGCTATTTAAGTTTTAATTAGTTGTTGCTTTATCATAAGAAGCAATAAGATACGTTGCAAAAGTTAGAACTAGCAATAACATGAACACGTGTGTTTCTTTTAAATGTATGGGAAGAATCTTGCGGAAAATGGCTATGTAACCATGGCCTGTTAGTGTGACTAAGTACTTATAATTGTGGCTTGGCCAGAAGATAACTGATATCTACTGCACATTCAGAGAAATTTGCAACTCATAGTGAATTCTTTTCTGAGACTCGGTGTTAACACTGCCACCGAATCTGCCATTCTCGTGCTCTTTTTTCCCTACTAGTGTAGTGGGAAGAAAACAGCCGGGAAATGACAGATTCGGTGGCAATGGTTACACCGAATCGCAAAAGGGAATCCACTATCAATTCAGCTGGTGCGTAGTATACTGTAGCACGGTAATCTGACTGAAATATTGCCTAGTGCACTTTATCATCATCCTCAAAAGTACAGTAATATTATTTTTCCACAGCAGAAAAAATCCACCAGTAGTTCAACAGGTATTGAAAATTGCATCAAGGCATCCAAAGTTAGCAATAATCATCTTTCAAAAGTTGGCTGGGGTAGCATCCGCCAATGAGCCAAGATTTCATAAAATAAAAAATAAATTGTAAAGTTGTGCATACCAGTTTGTTTGATATTAAATTGGAAACACTAAAATGCAGCTATACATATATTTCGTTGTTATCCATGAAGAGTATTTTTTTTTCTAAGAAGAATTTCGGTGATATTCTCTTCAGTGATGATCGAGAAATGTAAATTTCACTATATCTATGATACCAACATTACTTTTCACAATGTATATGTCTTTATCAAAAATCATGTTGCACGTAATAGTTATGTCAATTACTCTTTCATTACAGTTGTTGGACGTTGATTTCAAAAAAATATAAATTGGGTTTAAAATATTTGTTTATATACTAAGAAAAATTTCAGCTGTTGTCAAAAATATTCGCCGCTTTCGATAACTTAATGGTTAAAACAACTCTTTCCTGGTTAAAATATACGAAAAAGGGTTCATTTCCAACATTTTTCTCTGAGCATGCGACCCGACACGCCGTTTGATAAAAATGTTTGATTTCGGGTTAATTCCATGACAAACGCATTAGTTTGTTGCAAACGCGACTGGGTTCAATATGACAACTGAGTTCAATATGACTGTCAAAACATTGTACTGGTATACTTGCACAAATTTTTAGCTGGAACTTCAGATGAGTAACAGCGAAAACTTTGAAACTGAACAGATCAGGATTTGTTTGCACGGTTTCTTCATAATTTGAAGTGTCATTTTGTTTCTACAGTTTCCATAGCATTTTGAAGAAGTTCGTGCTCAGTATGACATCTTATTTACTGTCTGAAGGGTTTTTTTAGGTTTTCGTTGACATTCCTTATTTGTCCGAGATTGAGTTTGAGATATTTACCCATACATCGAAGCTGACCAAGATGTCGCATGCTATAACTGATATATCCTTAAATTCTGCAAAACCTAGTTGGAGTTTTTTTACGTGTTTCCATTTTTTCAACTAATATCACTTAGATTAATTGTTATAAATATATTTAGATAATGTTTGTCCGAAAAGGTGATTAAAACTTGTACGAAGCATTCCAGGGTTTGCGTAATTTTGAGGATTACATATTACTATAATGGCAAAAAACAACTAATGTGGAGACGCTTCCACATAGTTTATAGTCTTCAACTTTAGTAAGAAGGTATTTTTTACTAAAAAAAAAAAAAAAAAATGTTAAAAATGAATGGCTTTTGATACATTTAGTTTTGTTTTCTGCAGAGAGTGCTTTATAGTGCTTGCTTTCCTCAGTTGAAGTATTAATAAATCTCCAAAATCGGCAATTAGAATAATTACTATGTCTGTGACCGCACAAATCAGTTGATTTAACAGCATAAACAGTTATTATCAGGGACCGAATCAGTTATGACTTTTTACGAAAAAAGCCAACTTTACTTGTTATTCCAGACCGATAATAATTTAAAGCTAAAAAAACTAAACTGGAAAGGCTTTTATATTTTTTCTCGCAAAAATAAAAAGCCAGCTTGGCTAGAAAAAATAATAAGCCGGGCTCGCATTTTATATTTTTAACGAAAAAAAAGTATCAAGCCGTTGTGATTGCTTTTCTAGCTTCAAAACTATTAACGGCCAGGAATAACAAGTAAATTAAGCTTTGTTCGAAAAAAATTTATAACTGATTCGGTCCCTGAAAATAAGATGCTAGCTTGGCTTTTAATACTTCCGACTTCAAAAACTGTCGCTTCCAGCTCGAAAAAATAAAAAAATCAATCAATTTTTGCAAAAATAAAAATAAAAAGCCTTTCATCTTAGTTTTTTGTTTTTTTTTATATAAAAAGTTAAGTTTTCAAAAGCTGTACAGGAATCAAAACGGGTTTCACGAGACTTCCACTAAATTCCACGTTCTAGACGCCATTTTACACGTGAAAAATGTTTTCGGTTAATTTCACCCACTAATTTTTTTTTTCAGTGTTAAAATATACATAAATCTATAATAAGCAAATTGAAATTTTTAGTCTACTAAGTGGATGAGACCAACCTAAAATTTTCTCGGAAAAAACTCAGGACTTTTAATTAAACCACTGCTATGAACACAAATTACCAAATTTCAGAAAACATTACATTTACATTTACATTTACCACATTGAACAGTTTCATATGCATTATTCAGTCGCCTTGGAAGATATTTCAAGAAGACTATAAAATGCGGATTTCATGAACAATAAAACCTATGTGACAAACTCTCTTCCATAAATAGGAAAAAGCTGTCAGCAAATAAAATAAAAAAGAATGTGGAGATATATAGGAGGTGATAGGATGCCGATGAGAAGTCATACCACGAAACATATATGACACTATTTCTGAGCCGCTTGCTTGTTTAGATCTGATTTATTCTATCTATGAAGCTTTAAATGGATTTCACATCGTATTTCAACATTTTTCTTTCTTTTTCGTTCTTCTGCTTGGATTTCCCCCGAATTTAAAAAAAAAATTCTATCGCCAACAGCTAGAAAATTGCTCCCCATTGTGTCATTCAACGTTCTTCCATTATTTCTGGACTGTGATTGACATGAAATGATGTCACACAAATGAGACAACAGGAAAAGTAAATACCCTTGGGATCGTGGTGTCTGTTGACAATTTTTAATACGCTGGACGAATTGAGGATGTTATACATTAGTAGGGAATGAACTATGAGATAAATGCTGAAGCTTTTCAATGTCAGATTCAAAAGCCTTAGTTTTATTTTCAAGGTTTTTTTTCCAATTACTTGCGGAACGAATAATATAATCATTCAAGCACAAATAATCAGACTGGTAAAGTTTTGTTTTTAGTGGATAACAATGGCTTCTTAGATCTTTCTAAAAAATCTGCTCTTCTTACCATCCTTAAGTGGAAATATTTCAAACGGTGACTGAACATTCACTATACCACATATGGCTGAATATATTTAAACGGGAAATCGTAAGATTACTCTAGTCTACATGACAACCACAAGTCTGACTTGCTGTGGACTTGAGTTTAAAAACTCTCATCCAGCCGTTTGGATATGCATATTATCACAATTCTTATCCTAAAAGAAGGACCCGACTATACACTGTACCGTTCATTGGGAGCATCGGTTAGTTAGTTAAGAAAACAAAAATAATGTTGACATGTTAATTTTCTATTTGCCCAACACTTAACATGCCTTAAGGATCTCTTACAGATATGAGATCGCGCTTGGAAAAACATCCTGAACAGATGCGCAGGATATGGATGCAAGATTAACAGGGGATCGGTTCAACTCGATATCTTGATTAATACTGTTTGAGTAGGGGCTGTTGGCTTGGAATAAACTTTCTTGTACGACACGTTCCAGTGAATATAGATTTTTCTCGTTATTCATAGTCGTTGATATCTTTTTGTACCCTACACGCCATTCGTCCTTTCGTTAACTTACTTTGCGATAATAATTAAAATGGCTTTGCCTGTACATTGTTTACCTATTATAACATACGTGGTATTGCAACAAAAAGTGTTACTTTATTGCACTCTTGTTTCTCTTAAATCA
The DNA here is from genome assembly GCA_963924295.1 of Dioctria rufipes. Taxonomy (NCBI): domain Eukaryota; kingdom Metazoa; phylum Arthropoda; class Insecta; order Diptera; family Asilidae; genus Dioctria; species Dioctria rufipes. The sequence continues at coordinate 96,329,725 of OZ002740.1, read as the reverse complement.
AATAAGTTATAAGTTCAAAATTAGAAAATTCGAATAATGCATTTTTTTGTACTTGAATAAAAAGGAATAACAAAACAAAACGAGGTGCAACAAATTTTTGTAAAGTATTGTTCACAACTCCCACATGTTCCCGATTTTTTGGCTATGTATCCACTAATACTTAGCAGACATTCTTTACAGCTATATTATTCTCGGAATATAGCATCCAATGAATGCTCAGTACTCAAAATCAAACACAAAGTATATTAACATAAAGATTCTCGAAAACCTGTAGCCCAGATAGATTTATTTTCATAATAACTCTTTGCTTCGACAGATCTTGTCGAGGGAAACCAATTTTACACAGAATAGAAAAATAAGAAACCGATGTCTAAATAGACCACAAAAATTACTTAGGTAAACTCATCGGGGACCACCCCTATCCCCACATGGGGTTGTTTTACGACCATATCTCAAAAACAAGTGAGTTTCCTCAAAATTATTCATGAACAAATTTATGACAAAATTTATTTGGATACAATTCAGCCTAAAAGCTTCAGATTTCTTTCATGAAATATATTTTCAGTCCCCAATCTTTATAAGTAACGCTCATTTAACAGAGAATGAGAGAAGCAGACTATTTTTAAAATAGTTCTAATTTATACCTTAACTAACCAAAAAAACTGCTCATGTAGATTTAATTAAAACTTAGGATCACGTTTTTTGATATTATCTTGAAAATTAGTGATTGTATCTCAAACGAAAAACGGTGTTTTGTCATTATGACTTGGATACTTGGACAAATTTTTATCAAATCTTACTGTTCTTGGCAAAGCTTTGTACGTACATCTTTGAACAGGCTCTTCTCATTGCTCTTCGATGTGTGGGCTGAATCTGGAAAACCCTCTTGCCAGGGTTGGATTTGATGCGATCGTTCCAGGGTTTCGTTTCGGGCGTCGCTTCGCTTTGAGTTTTCTTGTAAGGGAATCATGGACTGAGGGAAGTGTCTTATCGATCCGGTCCGTTGTAAAAAATTTCACTGACGGCTCTCTCACGAATTAGGAAGCCGAGAATTTACCTCCCTGAACCTGAGACTACGATGGAGTACTCACTTGGCAGACACAATACTGACTTCCAAGCTGAAGTCTTCGCCATTGTAATAGCAGCGGAGGTAGCCCTTGATATGGAGGTCAAGGAAAAGAACATTGTTGCCCTTTCTGATAAACAGGCAGCCTTGATAGCTCTGAGTGACCCTCGCATAACATCTACTTACTGGAGGACTGCAGGTCGTCTTTATCCACAGTTGTGTATCCACGACAAGGTACCCCTCCACTGGGTTCGTAGTCACATGCGGATCATGGGGAATGAATGAGCTGACCTTTTAGCTAAAGCTTGCTCTGATTCTCCGTACCTCGGACCGTAACCCGCCGTTGGCTTTCCCACCTCGAGTATGGGTCTCTCATCAAAGCTGATGTTCATATGAAGTATCAGCAGAGATGGGAGAAGCTGAGTACTTGCAGGTGCACCAAAATTTTTCTTGATGGGCCCAATAGGAATATCTCGGATTTTCTCATGGAGCTCGAAAGGAAACAATGCTGAACTGTGGTTGGCATCATCACTAGCCACAACTCGCTTCACGTTTATCTAACAAGGATGGGACTTGTTGACAACCCTGAGTTTCTGTTCTGCCTGGAAGGAGAGCCTGAGACAACCGAACACTTTTAGTGTGTTTGTCCGGCCTTCGCCCGAAGCAGGCTGGATACTCTAGGTTCTGCCCTCCTATCCGTAGAGGAGTTAAGATACCTTCCTCAAAAAGCCCAGCTGCGCTTCATTAAAAGGACAGGAAATTTTTGAATTGGTACTCTAGCAGGACAGCACAATGGGCCGCTTTGGCCTCCATACTGGGGATAGGGATCTCTCTTCCCCTGACTAAAAAACAAAAAACAAAATACCACAGGGAGTTTCTGATAAGCATAAAATGTACTAACCTATTTATTTCAGAAATATGCTAACAAATTTTGAACAGATTATTTTGATCTATTAAATAAAATTTTAATTGATATTTCGCTTTATTAATCATGTCCTTTTCTCTCTTGCATACTAATTTTGTTTTTTAACTTTTTTTTCTTTAATATCCTTTGTATGATTTTGTTCAATTGAATTTAATTATTATTATTATTTTTTTTTTTTTGTTAAATTATTGTTGGTTTTTAAGACTACGTAAAATAAATTTATTAAAAGCAGGTTGTTTTATCATTGAATCAGTATCACCTATTATTTTCATTTTTCTCAACTTCATATGTACATCCACAGGAGCTGTAACACTACCAATACCTTTCTTACCTGCTTAAATATTCCTTTTATGAGTAGGTCTGTACAGACCTTATTGGTATATTAAAAGTTGTTGAACTAATTGTCTGGACAATGCTTAAGTGGGCAATATCCAGTCATTTTGCCACTGAAAGTCTTGCATGGGAGGCTATAAAGATCTGCACATATGTTAGTCTAGGAAGGCACTCCCATTGTAGCTGGTGAGCCTTTTCTGGTTTAGACATTAGTTATTCTTCTATCTTTATCGCCGTTTGGCTAACGGAATTTATATATATATGTTTGCATGCCAAAAGTAGTCTCTTTATAGATTGAT